>CM039512.1:20084400-20672663 GCA_022432975.1 Begonia masoniana | reverse complement strand
AAGTCTGCACTTAAGTCGGTGAGTTAACGCATAAGTGATTTGGTTTAAAGATGAAAAATGGTAGAAATGTGAAATTGGTGTAGGAAAAATGGAGGTTGTTGGTCTCTGGAATCGGATTCCAGAAACTTGAAGAATTTACTTTGCTCTCTGGAGAATTCCAGAGAGCAAGTGAAGTGATCTGCTCTCTGGAGAATTCCAGAGAGCAGGTGCTTGGTCGCTGCACAGAGTGTGCAGCGATCGATCTCTGCTGCAGCGCAGAGATCGATCGCTGCGTGCTGCAGCATGATCGCTGCACTAAGTGCAGCGATCGGTCTCTGCTCTGCAGCAGAGATCGATCGCTGCTGGCTATTTTAGCTGCAGCGATCGATCTCTGCTGCAGCGCAGAGATCGATCGCTGCCTCAGTGCAGCGATCGCTGCTGCTTTGCGAGGGTAGAATTCCGATTCTGCCCTCCCTTCTTTTATTGTTATTAAAAGTTTTTAATTAAATGTTTTTAAGTTTTATTTAAATAGTTTTAGTAATGATTTACCAAACGAACTTCGATTTCGATTCCGGTTTCGGTTTCGATTTAAATTCTGGTTAACGTCAAGTTTTAAAGTTTATAAAATGTAAAGAAGAAAAAAAAATAATATGAGAAATACGGGTACAGTTTTAGGGGTGTTACAAAATTAACTCCCTTTCTTCCATAAACTCAACTAAACCGCATCCGAAGGGATACTGATCTTTTCTTAGTCCTTTTTGAGAATCTCTTTTCTCTCTTTTTACCGAAAATGCTTTTTCTTCTTTGTCAATTCTATTTCTAGCTAATTTGGTTTGTATCCTCACATTATTCTCAAGTTGGTCAATAAAATGGGAGAGTTTGATAAGAGATAAACACTCTAGTGAGTAAAACAAGAATGAAAGTGTGTGAACAATTATGGCTTCAAGCGTATAATGACCGAGGAAAGTGTTTATCAACTCCAAATCTTCTTCGGATATATGCTTATATTTTATGAGAAAATCTTTTGCATTCTCCTTCTTGTCATGAATCAAGATTTTGAGGATATTATGAGAACTTTTGAAGATTGATTTTTCATCAAACTTCATTGCTAAATCCTTTATTTCTGTTTGGAGAATTTCCAAATTCTCTTCTGTCATTTCCATATTTTTAGCTGATTCCAAGAGATGGATAACGTTTTCCTTTTATTGAGTTGATTTTGTTTTCTTCTCTTCTTCTATCTGATTTTTTTCTAAGGGGATATAAAAGAGACCCATAAAGTCAAAGTGATAGTCTTTCTTTTTATCAGATCCATTCTCTTGAGACTATATCCCATGTTATGTTCTAACCAAGACCAGCCCCAAGTCCAATTGGGATTATCATACTCAAACTTCAATTTATTGACACTAGAATCATCCAACGCTGTCTTATCATCAACACTAGAGTCTTCATCAAAAGAAGTTAAATTCTCAGACTCATTATGATCCACATGAAACGAATTAGGATTAGCATTATGATCCACATGATCTAATAAATGAGATGAATTAGGATTAGCATTCACATTCTTTTCTAAGAGATGATCTCCTACTGTCATTTGATTTTCGTTGTCATTACTAACAACATGCTTTTTATGGTCATTACTCAAAACCTCGCTTAACAATGACATGTTCAATTTTATGTTTATCATTTGAAATTCTTTGTCTTTTGATCTTGAGTTTCGATCGAAAGCATAAGGAAAATTTAGGCCGGAAAGAGAAAAGAGAAAGAGATCTCATCACTAGAACATATATGTCATAGTGAGCAGGAATTCGATAGAGTACCATCTATCAAGGAATTCGATACCTCCCCTTCTCTTTTCTTTTATTAAAGAAACCGGTGTCGATACCCATATTGAATCACAATAACCACCTGTCACGTTTTTTAGAACTCGCTTAAGCAAGGGTTCCTTGTACAGTTGAACCAGCATCGAGGGAAATTTTGCTAACTTCTATGAGGCTTTCTCTTCTATTAAGATAGCTGCCATACCCATTGTGATTGTAACGCCCCGAACCCGCCCCGGGCCCGGTGCGTTACGTTGAAAACAAATCCCGTGTTTAAACGATGTTTAAAAGTAACTTAATAAAATTCTCAACTCAGTTTTCGGGTTTTCCGAACCCTCAATTTTTCTTGGAAAGCGTGTCTAAAATCCTTAGAAATACGTTGGAAAAATGTCGGGTTAAAATGGTTTGGAAAATTGGAGTTTTAAAAAAAACCAAGGAGGAGCGCTGCTAAGCGCCGCGCGCGCGCACAGCGCGTGCGCCACGCGCCCTTGCGCGCCCAGCATGTGTCGGAGGCGATTATTCGCCTCCCGGTGGCGATTACTCGCCACCTTCTCTGCCGTTTCCGCCAAAAATCGCCCCATAGGCAATTGCTCGCCTTCCCACGGCGTCCACTTGCCACCTCCTCGGGCTTTTGACCCCAAAACGCCCAAAAACTTGACTTTTTCCCGACTTTTCGACTTTCCTTCACTTCCTTCATTTTTCTACGACTAAAACACCTCCAAAAATTCCAAAAATTTAAACATACCTTCCTGACACCTAAACCTTCAAAGCCCATAAAAATTTTGGAAAACCGACTTCAAACGGAGAAATACAAAAATAGAAAACTTAACCCGACGTTAGTTATTTTAAAACCAAAACGGGCGGCGTAATGCCTAAATTTCTTTAAACCAAAACCTGAAAATTTACAGCAAAATATACTATTTCAAACCCCAAACACTAACAACCATTACAAAAATAGTTTCAACCAAAACGACACACAAAATAAAATCATTTACCACGAAACTGTACAATCGGTACTAAAACATTTATAACAAACCGTTCACCACTTGTTCTATCTTACTTCCACCATACAAAAACATTATAAACGTGAAAACAACCATCTATCAAAATGTTCACCTCCCACACTACCCGAGGAACAGTGGTCCAGACGCCCCGACAACAGCCTGCACCGGCGGACTCCGTACTCCTCCTACTGCGGCCTAATCCTGAGCTGTCTCATCGACCTCACCTGTATAACACTCGTCACCTACACCATAGAACACAAAACGTAAGTCTAATGCTTAGCAAGTAGGAGAAATGCATAATAACATACTAAATGCTCGACTCAACTCTAACATGCAGTTTCTACACACTCAGTTGCTTTCTTTTCATTCGGGTTGCATTTATCTTTCATTTTCCTGTGAATCAAGTAGGCACACGTCCCAACACAATCCTGGACGGCCACGCCTTGACCCACGGAGCTAGACCAGAGGCACACGTCCCAACACAATCCTGGGCGGCCAACCAAATCTCCCCCAATCGATCGTAGAATCCTCATTGTGCCTTCAAGCACGAGCATATCGAGGTATTCATACTCACGACACATTACGTAAATTTTTTCATAGCATCTCTAGTAAAATACCTCGCGGGGTGCTCAGCGAGCCACGAGCCCACGAGACTATTCTACTTGAGACCAGGTTACATATCAATTTTCTCATCTTTCCTTACGTCATCCTCACCACTCAAACATGCAAAACACGTGATTTCGTCAGTTAGAAAACAATGATGCATGACACACAATGCATGACACAAAGCAAAACACAACCAACAAACAAACAATCCCTACCGTTCTATGGTGTAGGCCCGAAGGCAACAAACACTCATCCACTACTTACCTGGTTGCTGCTCGATACTTTCTCATTCACTCCGTCCAACAAAATCACACGTTCGATCACCTAAAAATGATGAGAAATCAACTTAGAAATTTACAAACTCTAAGGAAATTCTTAACCTAACTAATAGAACTATAACACAACCCCCAACCCGATCTTTACCCCAAAATTGACCGTCTAACTTCAAACGGTCATAACTCCCTCGTTTTGCAACGGATTTCGACGTGCCAACCCAACTCGGAAACCTCTACACGTCTACTATCCATTGAATCACTCAAATCAACCATCCAAACACAAAGGCTAAGTCGGACATGCCAAAACAGAACCGGGTATATAGGTCTTCTTCAACCATTTTTGTGGAACACTTCACCAATCTTCAATCTAACCCTCAAATCTACCTAAACTAAGTCATCCAACAACCAAAACATCAAAATAGGGAAGAAATCTAACATCTACACTCAATTTTCGGAATTCCTAACCTAGGGTTTTCCAACATTCTTAGAATCCAACCAAAACTCCCAAAAACACTCTCAAACTTCATCTAAAACCATGCAAAACAAAACCCAATCGATTTTACCTTGAAATCCCTTGAAAGCTTGATGAGAGGAGGAAAGAAAACTCAGCTATGGAGGTCTTAGGGTTGGGAAGAAATCGTGAGAGAAAAGAGTGAAAGAGAAGGAAAAGAAACCAACCATTAAAACCTCACATTTTCCCTCTTTTGAAATTTTCAACAACATTCTTCTTAATTACAAACTAACCACTTTTCTTTGGTCTAAAGCATTCCAACGTGAATCACTTATCAAAGCACCACTTTAATCTCTCCTTTCCATTATTTTATTTCATCACATTTCCTTTGACTTGCTTTGACTTTTCAAACCCTTTGGTTTGAATTGTCAACCCACATTTCTCCTATTTCTCTTTCACTTCAATGCAAAACAATAAACTTGACTTAACACGACTCATCTAAGGTTACGCACGTAATAGGAAATTCTCGGGTGTTACAATCCACCCTCCTTACAAAAATTTTGTCCTCAAAATTTGCGTACCTGAAGAGCTCAGGATATCGTTCCACCATATCCTGTTGACGCTCCCACGTCGCCTCCTTAACGTTGTGGTTGCGCCACCGCACTTTCACCTAGTGGAATTTTCTTTTTTGCGCAACTTCTTCACTGCAAAATCTAAAATTTCCACCGGCTTCTCCTCGTAGGACAATGTAGGCAGCACTTCAATCTCCTCCTGCACCACGACCTGCGATGGATCCCTAAGGCACTTTCGCAGCATCGATACATGGAAAACGTTGTGCACACCCACCATTGAAGCAGGCAACTCCAATTGATACGCCGTCTTTCCTACTCGCTTCACAATCAGGAATGGACCAACATATCTCGGAGTCAACTTCCCTCTCTTCCCAAATCTCATCACACCCTTAAACGGCGATATCTTCAAGAACACCTCATCTCCTACCTCAAACTCCTGCTCCCGCCTCCTACCATCTGCATAACTCTTTTGGCGACTCTGAGCTGTCAAAATACATTGCTGAATGAACTGGATCTTATCTGTAGTTTGCTGAACAATCTCCGGTCCAATCAAACCAGATTCTCCGACTTCGTCCCAATAAAGAGGCGATCTGCACTTCCTTCCGTATAGAGCCTCGTACAGAGCCATTCCAATAGTATCCTGATAACTATTGTTCTATGAGAAGTCCACCAAAGGTAAATACCTACTCCAGGAACCCTGAAACTCCAACACACACGCTCGGAGCATATCCTCAAGAGTCTGAATAGTACGCTCAGATTGTCCGTCCGTTTGAGGATGAAAAGCAGTGCTGAAGTTCAATTGAGTCCCCATCACCTTATGTAGACTCTTCCAAAATTTTGAAGTGAACCTCGGGTCCCTGTCAGATACAATCGAAGTCGGCACACCATGTAATCTCAAGATCTCCTGTAAGTAGAGTTCGGCAAACTGATCCATACTGTATGTCATCTTCACTGGCAGAAAATGGGCTGACTTCGTTAAACGATCTACAATCACCCATATACCGTCAAATCCCTTCGTCGTCCTAGGCAATCCAACAACGAAATCCATGGAAATCTGGTCCCACTTCCACTCAGGAACCGGCAATGGCTGCAACTTTCCAGCAGGTCTCTGATGCTCTGCTTTCACCTGCTGGTAGATCAAACATGTTTCCACGAATTCAGCCACTGACTTCTTCATGCTGTCCCACTTCTTGAGGTCCCTGTACATCTTCATACTGCCTGGGTGCACAGAAAACCTCGACGAATGAGCTTCAGCTAAAATCTCCCTCCGAAGCTGTTCACTGCTCGGAACATACCATCGATTACGGAACTTCAAAATACCATCATCCGAGTAGCTGAACTCCATCCTATCGTAAGACACCATACTCAGCTTAAATTTATTGCACTCCGCATCTCTCTGCTGAGCTTCGCTGATTTTCTCCAAAATGGTAGGCTTCAGAGATAAAGCTGATAACACAGCAGTTACATCGGAAATTAACTCTAAATCAAATCTCTGAAACTCCGTGTTCAACTCCCTAGACATCTCCACCTTCATGGCTGGAACGGATGTAGAAACGCGGCTTAAAGCGTCTGCAACTACATTGGCCTTCCCTGGGTGGTATTTAATCTCCAGATCATAGTCCTTCACGAACTCTAACCACCGCCGTTGTCTCATATTCAGTTCCTTCTGAGTGAAAAGATATTTCAGACTTTTATGATCTGAATATACCTCGCACTGCTGACCTTATAAATAATGCCTCCAGATTTTCAAAGCAAACACCATAGCAGCTAACTCCAAATCATGGGTTGGATAATTCTTCTCATAAGGCTTCAGCTGTCGAGAAGCATAGGCAATCACCCTGTCCTTCTGCATAAGCACACAACCCAGACCAATCCGAGAGGCATCGCAATAAATACAGAACTTCTCTTCTGCCACTGGTAATGTCAGAACCGGAGCTGTAGTCAATCTCTGCTTCAACGTCTGAAAGCTGAGCTCACACTCTTCAGACCATTCATACTTCACGTCTTTTCGTGTCAGCCGAGTCATAGGTGCTGCTATATTTGAAAACCCTTCAATAAATCTTCTGTAATAGGCCGCCAATCCCAGAAAACTCCGAATCTCGCTAACATTCTTCGGTTGAGGCCATTCATTAATTGACTGAATCTTGGTCGGATCCACTGATATGCCACCACTGCTTATAACATGGCCAAGAAAATGCACCTTAGTTAACCAAAATTCGCACTTCGATAACTTAGCATATAGTTGTTGCCGCCTCAGAATTTCCAGAACTATCCTCAAATGCTCCTTATGCTCCTCTTCATTACAGGAATAAACTAAAATGTCATCGATAAACACAATTACAAATTTATCGAGATATTCTCTGAATACTCGATTCATTAGGTCCATAAAGGCGGCTGGAGCATTCGTCAAACCAAACGACATAACCAGGAACTCATAGTGTCCATATCGAGTCCTGAAAGCCGTTTTCGGGATATCCTGCGATCTGACTTTCAACTGGTAGTATCCCGATCTCAGATCAATCTTAGAAAATATCCGGGCTTCTTGCAGCTGATCAAACAAATCATCTATCCTTGGCAATGGATATTTGTTTTTCACCGTTAGTTTGTTCAACTCCTGGTAATCAATGCACATTCGAAGTGACCCATCCTTCTTCTTAACAAATAGCACGGGCGCTCCCCACGGCGAAAAACTAGGGCGTATAAAGCCCTTATCGACCAATTCCTCCAATTTCTTTTTCAGTTCTTTCAACTCAGGAGGAGCCAACCTGTAAGGATTCTTCGACACCGGCTCTGCTCCAGGATAAGTGTCAATTGCGAACTCGATTTCCCGGTCCGGAGGTAGACCAGGCAAATCATCTAAAAACACTTCAGGAAAATCACGAACAATATCTATCTCCTGAAGCTTAACCTCTACCAAAGACTGAGAATCGACAATAGTGGCAAGAAAACACGTAAACTCACCAATAATAGATTTACGAGCATCCATGGGTGCCATAACTGAGAACCTCTTTATGTTCTTCAAATCTTGAAAAGAAAAATTTTCACCGCTCGGAGGTTGGAAATTTACAGTCCCTGCTCTGCAATCAATCGTCGCATGGTGCCGAAACAGCCAATCCATACCGAGTATCACATCATACCCGGTTATCCCCATAACGATTAAATCAGCATGTAAAGTCTTCCTTCCGACCGTCACCAAACTGTTAGGAACTACCTGCGCAGAATGCATATACTCGCCGGATGGTAATTGCACAGTATACGCACTTTCAGTCGGCTCTACCTCTAACTGTACTTTGGCCACAAATGCTACCGCTACGAAGGAATGGGACGCCCCTGAATCTATCAATGTAAATGCAGGCACCGAATTAACAAATACAGTACCTGAAATGACGGCTGCTCGATCTTCTCCCTCAGGCTCAATCATTGCAAAGATTCTAGGGGTAGCTTTGACTGGACCTTTCTTCGATGTAGGGCAATTCTTTGCGATGTGACCAGGTTCATTGCAAATAAAACATCGATTCACTTTCGGCTTTGGGCAGTCTCGAAACATATGACCAGACTCAAAGCAGTTATAACACTTGCCTTCGTACTGCCCACATTCTCCAGGGTGAGATCTCAAACACTTTGGGCACTGTTGAAACCATTTCTTCTGTTGTGGTTGTTGTTGAGGCTTCTTGCCACCCCTTTGATCTTTCAGATTTCCTCCCGGTCGTTTCGTACCTTGAAACTGAGAAAAGGATCCGCCTTTGCTAAACTGTGCGGTAATATCTTTGAACATCCGTTTTGGTGCTTCTACGGATTTAAGAATCTTTCCAGCCGAGACCTCCACTTCTATAGCTTTAGCCACCACACGGTTAAACGGTACGCCATCAATCCTAAAAGTCTTTACTAACATTTCAATTTCTGGCTTCAACCCTTGTACAAACTGAAAAATCTTATCTTCCTCTCTGCTGACCATACGGCTGGCAAACTTGGACAGTGCTTCAAACTGCTGAATGTAGTCCTCCACAGACCCGGTTTGCTTTAAAGCCATGAACTCTGATCGCTTTTGGGCTTGAACCGTTCGGTTGTAATATTTCTCATAAAACAGTTCCTTAAATTCCTCCTAGGTCATACTCTGTACATCTGTCGTAGCTTTTACGGTTCCCCACCAGCTTTTGGCACTATTCGACAGGTGGAACGTCGCATGTTTCACCTTGTTCTCATCCTCCACCTCCGCAACAATAAACATCTCTTCCACTGTACAAATCTAACTCTCAGCAGCTGTCGGATCCGTCAGACGCCCTTCTAAGGCCGGAGGCTTTAACCTTCGAAACCTTTCTCCACTAGAGCAAGCTCCAGAGCTGGACCCCGCTCCAAGGCCTCCCTGTAATCCTTGATTCATAAAAACACCGAGCAATTGAGCTTGCATGGTTAAGAGATCCCTGAATTGTTTATTAGGGGTCCTCAGGTGGTTCGGGCTCATTCCGGGGTCGCCCAGGTCATCTTGGCTGTCCTGGGTTTCTAGGCATTCTCTTTTCTATTCCTGTAAAGGTTAGAAATTCTAATCTTAGAAAAGAAACTAACTAAAGTTAAGAAATACTTACAGTCGGTGAAGCACGTTTCACGGCAGCCGGTATTGTCGGGTAATCCTTTGAACGACTCGACCACTAACGCTCTGATACCATCTTTGTAACGCCCCGAACCCGCCCCGGGCCAGGTGCGTTATGTTGAAAACAAATCCCGTGTTTAAACAACGTTTAAAAGTAATTTAATAAAATTCTCGACTCGGTTTTCGGGTTTTCCAAACCATCAATTTTTCTTGGAAACCGTGTCTAAAATCTTTATAAATACGTTGGAAAAATGTCGGGTTAAAATGGTTTGGAAAATTGGAGTTTAAAAAAAAAAATTTTAAAAAAACCAAGGAGGGGCGCTGCTGGGCGCGTGGCGCGCGCGCTGCGCGCCAGACGCGCGCCCAGCGCGTGCCCTTGTGCGCCCAGCATGTGTCGGAGGTGATTATTCGCCTCCCGGTGGCGATTACTCGCCACCTTCTCTGCCGTTTCCGCCAAAAATCGCCCCATAGGCAATTGCTCGCCTTCCCACGGCGTCCACTCGCCACCTCCTCGGGTTTTTGACCCCAAAACGCCCAAAAACTTGACTTTTTCCCGACTTTTCGACTTTCCTTCACTTCCTTCATTTTTCTACGACTAAAACACCTCCAAAAATTCCGAAAATTTAAACATACCTTCCCGACACCTAAACCTTCAAAGCCCATAAAAATTTTGGAAAACCGACTTCAAACGGAGAAATACAAAAAAAGAAAACTTAACCCGACGTTAGTTATTTTAAAACCAAAACGGGCGGCGTAACGCCTAAATTTCTTTAAACCAAAACCTGAAAATTTACAGCAAAATATACTATTTCAAACCCCAAACACTAACAACCATTACAAAAATAGTTTCAACCAAAACGACACACAAAATAAAATCATTTACCACGAAACTGTACAACCGGTACTAAAACATTTATAAGAAACCGTTCACCATTTGTTCTATCTTACTTCCACCATACAAAAACATTACAAACGCGAAAACAACCATCTATCAAAATGTTCACCTCCCACACTACCCGAGGAACAGTGGTCCAGACGCCCCGACAACAGCCTACACCGGCGGACTCCGTACTCCTCCGACTGCGGCCTAATCCTGAGCTGTCTCATCGACCTCACCTGTATAACACTCGTCACCTACACCATAGAACACAAAACGTAAGCCTAATGCTTACCAAGTAGGGGAAATGCATAATAACATACTAAATGCTCGACTCAACCCTAACATGCAGTTTCTACACACTCAGTTGCTTTCTTTTCATTCGAGTTGCATTTATCTTTCATTTTCCTATGAATCAAGTAGGCACACGTCCCAACACAATCCTGGACGGCCACGCCTTGATCCACGGAGCTAGACCGGAGGCACACGTCCCAACACAATCCTGGACGGCCAACCAAATCTCCCCCAATCGATCGTAGAATCCTCATTGTGCCTTCAAGCACGAGCATATCGAGGTATTCATACTCACGACACATTACGTAAATTTTTGCATAGCATCTCTAGTAAAATACCTCGCGGGGTGCTCAGCGAGCCACGAGCCCATGAGACTATTCTACTCGAGACCAGGTTACATATCAATTTTCTCATCTTTCCTTACGTCATCCTCACCACTCAAACATGCAAAACACGTGATTTCGTCAGTTAGAAAACAATGATGCATGACACACAATGCATGACACAAAGCAAAACACAACCAACAAACAAACAATCCCTACCGTTCTATGGTGTAGGCCCGAAGGCAACAAACACTCATCCACTACTTACCTGGTTGCTGCTCGATACTTTCTCGTTCACTCCGTCCAACAAAATCACACGTTCGATCACCTAAAAATGATGAGAAATCAACTTAGAAATTTACAAATTCTAAGGAAATTCTTAACCTAACTAATAGAACTATAACACAACCCCCAACCCGATCTTTACCCCAAAATTGACCGTCTAACTTCAAACGGTCATAACTCCCTCGTTTTGCAACGGATTTCGACGTGCCAACCCAACTCGGAAACCTCTACACGTCTACTATCCATTGAATCACTCAAATCAACCATCCAAACACAAAGGCTAAGTCGGACATGCCAAAACAGAACCGGGTATATAGGTATTCTTCAACCATTTTTGTGGAACACTTCACCAATCTTCAATCTAACCCTCAAATCTACCTAAACTAAGTCATCCAACAACCAAAACATCAAAATAGGGAAGAAATCTAACATCTACACTCAATTTTCGGAATTCCTAACCTAGGGTTTTCCAACATTCTTAGAATCCAACCAAAACTCCCAAAAACACTCTCAAACTTCATATAAAACCATGCAAAACAAAACCCAATCGATCTTACCTTGAAATCCCTTGAAAGCTTGATGAGAGGAGGAAAGAAAACTCAGCTATGGAGGTCTTAGGGTTGGGAAGAAATCGTGAGAGAAAAGAGTGAAAGAGAAGGAAAAGAAACCAACCATTAAAACCTCACATTTTCCCTGTTTTGAAATTTTCCACAACATTCTTCTTAATTACAAACTAACCACTTTTCTTTGGTCTAAAGCATTCCAACGTGAATCACTTATCAAAGCACCACTTTAATCTCTCCTTTCCATTATTTTATTTCATCGCATTTCCTTTGACTTGCTTTGACTTTTCAAACCCTTTGGTTTGAATTGTCAACCCACATTTCTCCTATTTCTCTTTCACTTCAATGCACAACAATAAACTTGACTTAACACGACTCATCTAAGGTTACACACGTAATAGGAAATTCTCGGGTGTTACAGTGATTCAAACTATGGTAAAAACCAAAGAACGACTCTTTTTCTTGATATTTCTCTTCTATAGACTCTTTGATAATAGAATATAGAATAGAAAGTGAACACCAACCCAATCTCAATGATGGAAAGATCCAACTTGGATGACTCTCAAGGGGAACATTACTCTAAAGGGTCACATAAATGGGGAGTTACTTTTCTGGAACACTAACTCAATGAGACTTCTATTTTATATATCTAAAGGATTAGGTACTTTTTTTATATTACTCTAAAGGTTCACATAATATGATGGGTACTTTTTCTGATCCTCTTTTTTTCTTACTTATTACTAGGACCTATTTTTGTGTTCGACAAAAGGTCGATTTATATTCAATAATAGCATTGTAGCGGGTATAGTTTAGTGGTAAAAGGGTGATTCGTTCTATTAACCCTTTAATAGTTAAAGGGTCTTTCGTTTGATTTATATTTCGATCAAAAAATTTCCTTCTCGAAAAAAAATAGATATTCTCGTGCCGTTATAAATTGAAAAAATTAGATCATGAAATTATGAAACATAATTTCTTTTTGAATTGGATCCATACTTCCAATTGAACGAGTAAGGAATCCATGGATAAAGGTAAAAAGAACGGTCTATATCTAATTGTAATTAAATCTTCAATTTCTTCTTTATATAAGGGAGATTGAAGCAAAACAAAATAGCTATTAAACAATGTCTTTGGAGACATCGACATATTCTATTGTTTTAGCTCGTTGGAAACAAAAAAGACTTTTCCTAAGGATTCTTTCAAATAGAAATAGGGAACGAAGTAACTAGAAAAGATTGTTAGAATAATCTTTTCTTCTATAGGGATCATCTATAAAGCAGGTACTTTTGAATGCATTCAGACAGAAAGGCTGACATAGATGTTATGGGTAGAATTTCTTTTTTTTCGTTTACATCTTTTTTTTCCATCTTCCATAAAGGAGCCGAATGAAATCAAAGTTTCACGTTCGGTTTTGAATTAGAGACGTTCATGTAACGTCCCCTAATTCCTAAGCCTTAAAATCCCCGTAAACTTTTTCTTTTTAAAATATTAAGCAAATTTTGACTTTAATAACTTTAAATCGTAGTCTAAGTCGTTTTAATCGCTTGAAAATTATTTAAAGAAATAATATTTACACCTAATAAAATAAAACTTCAGAAAATAATTGGAAAATGAGCAAAATCGCCCAAACAGCAAATTAACATATACGATCGATCGCCCTTCATCAGGCTATCGATGACCCCTCACTAGCGATCGATTGGTACACTCTATGGATTTTGAAATCTAGAGAGCTGCCATCCATTCTTCATTTTCCTTTCGTTCCACCTGCATACTTCACACCTCTAGCTTCTCCCCCTTCATTTTTCTCTACATCAAACTACAATAAAACACTTTCATCAAAAAACCCTTCAACCCGCACATTTTTCTCTGAACCCATAATTGCTTAAACTGACTCGATACATAATTGAAAACAGAATAGAACTTCATGAAAACGAACTGCGTGGTTCCGTTTGAAAACTAAACAATTTCCTATGAAGTTCAACAACCAAGCAGTTCCAGTAGAATTCCGAAATAAAACTTATCACATAGACATTCTCTACGTTCATTCATAACACTATACAAAACCCTTTTCAAAATAAATCCCCTAACTAAACAACCAAAATGAACTATCTACGAACATTCTAAATCACTTAACCTATCATGTCAAATACCTATACCATCATTCCTCCCCACGGGTCAAAATCGCCTAGACTGCTCAGCGCACTCCCACGGGCATCGTTTTTCAACCTGCGTGTTCATCGAGCGGAGGAATGTCTTCCTCACCTGTTTCGAGTTCACCTACACCATAAAGACGCCTATGAGATAAATCTCAGTAAGTTCTACGCAAGTGACAATGCATGAACATGTATATGCAATTTTCATAACTTTTGTGCATTCATTTCATTTATCAGTTCATGTTAGTCGCCACATTTCAGTCGTCTCATTTCAGTCATCTCATTTCAGCATCTCATTTCAGTCATCTCATTTCAGTCATCTCATTTCAGTCATCTCATTTCAGTCATCTCATTTCAGTCATCTCATTTCAGTCATCTCATTTCAGTCATCTCATTTCAGTCATCTCATTTCAGTCATCTCATTTCAGTCATCTCATTTCAGTCATCTCATTTCAGTCATCTCATTTCAGTCATCTCATTTCAGTCATCTCATTTCAGTCATCTCATTTCAGTCATCTCATTTCAGTCATCTCATTTCAGTCATCTCATTTCAGTCATCTCATTTCAGTCATCTCATTTCAGTCATCTCATTTCAGTCATCTCATTTCAGTCATCTCATTTCAGTCATCTCATTTCAGTCATCTCATTTCAGTCATCTCATTTCAGTCATCTCATTTCAGTCATCTCATTTCAGTCATCTCATTTCAGTCATCTCATTTCAGTCATCTCATTTCAGTCATCTCATTTCAGTCATCTCATTTCAGTCATCTCATTTCAGTCATCTCATTTAATCCATGCATAAATCTATTTTTCATGACATTTGTAAAATGATGATGGATGACAATAAAAGCATAACATAAACATACAACGTACGTACCATCAAAACAATACAAACCTAACCTACAAAACAGCTAACCCTAAACTACCCAACCAAAGCATATAAACATAAATATCACCAAATAATCCTCAACATCAAAACTTGACTTATGGTCTAGGCCAATGGCCACAGTAAGTCACAAGAACTTACCTGTCGTCTGTAGAAAGCTGAGCTCCGTCCACGAGCTTTGGTCACCTAGAAAATTTCACAATGTCCTTTATCAAAATTGAGCCCAAATAATGAAATTTCGTAAACTAACAAAACTCCTAACTAAAGTAAATTTCTTAATATTCTAATAAACTTCTCTCAGGCATTTCATCGAGCAATTTACGCTCACAAATCATAAATCTCCATTAATGGAGTTTTCCAAGCTCCAATTATCCGAAAATTGCAACCCAAACATTTATACCATCTAACTACGTCCAATAATCGCAAATACGACATTACCTAACTGTTTCTAACAAAACCCGACTATTTCTAAGAAATTCCTACGAAACCCTAAATGTTCAAACCTCTAAAATTTGAGAACTAAAGCCGAAAAACACTAGAGACTCACCTAGAAACACGAGAGGAGAATAAAACGTGAAGGATGTGACGGCCCCCGACCCAATCGGGATCCAAGGAGCCATCACTCTGGGACATAACAGAAAAACACAGACTATATTTTTTTTTGAAACTTTTAGAACGTTACAGGGAGAAGAAACCTTCTCTGGAAATGGGACGACATGACATATGTATAAAAATGAATGACAATTACAGTTTGAAGAACAAAAGACAGAGGACTTTTATAAATCTAACCTTTAAAATTTCTCCAAGAGAGAAAATTTTCTCTTGATTTTCAAAGTAAACGGGAAACAGTTAACTGGATGCATACAGGAAGTAGGACTACAATGAATGACGGGATTTGGTGATAAAAGGCAGGAGAAGTAAATAAACAGAATTAAACAGGAATTAAAGGTGGAAAACATAGGCAGAAGACTGGCGGAAGAAGTGGATTTTAAACAAATGTGAATAGTGACAGCGGTGGATGTGAGTAAGACAAAATAGACGATGTCAGGAGAAAGATGTAATTTTAAAGGCAGCGGTGGATGTGAATAAGACAAAACAGATGACGTCAGCCAGAAGATGAAATTTTAAAGGCAGCGGTGGATGTGAATAAGACAAAACAGATGACGTCAGGCGGAAGATAAAATTGTAAAGACAGCGGTGGATGTGAATAAGCAAAACAGATGACGTCAGGCGGAAGATGAAATTGTAAAGACAGCGGTGGATGTGAATAAGACAAAACAGATGACGTCAGGCGGAAGATGAAATTGTAAAGACAACGGTGGATGTGAATAAGACAAAACAGATGACGTCAGGCGGAAGATGAAATTGTAAAGACAGCGGTGGATGTGAATAAGACAAAACAGATGACGTCAGGCGGAAGATGAAATTGTAAAGACAGCGGTGGATGTGAATAAGACAAAACAGATGACGTCAGGCGGAAGATGAAATTGTAAAGACAGCGGTGGATGTGAATAAGACAAAACAGATGACGTCAGGCGGAAGATGAAATTGTAAAGACAGCGGTGGATGTGAATAAGACAAAACAGATGACGTCAGGCGGAAGATGAAATTGTAAAGACAGCGGTGGATGTGAATAAGACAAAACAGATGACGTCAGGCGGAAGATGAAATTGTAAAGACAGCGGTGGATGTGAATAAGACAAAACAGATGACGTCAGGCGGAAGATGAAATTGTAAAGACAGCGGTGGATGTGAATAAGACAAAACAGATGACGTCAGGCGGAAGATGAAATTGTAAAGACAGCGGTGGATGTGAATAAGACAAAACAGATGACGTCAGGCGGAAGATGAAATTGTAAAGACAGCGGTGGATGTGAATAAGACAAAACAGATGACGTCAGGCGGAAGATGAAATTGTAAAGACAGCGGTGGATGTGAATAAGACAAAACAGATGACGTCAGGCGGAAGATGAAATTGTAAAGACAGCGGTGGATGTGAATAAGACAAAACAGATGACGTCAGGCGGAAGATGAAATTGTAAAGACAGCGGTGGATGTGAATAAGACAAAACAGATGACGTCAGGCGGAAGATGAAATTGTAAAGACAGCGGTGGATGTGAATAAGACAAAACAGATGACGTCAGGCGGAAGATGAAATTGTAAAGACAGCGGTGGATGTGAATAAGACAAAACAGATGACGTCAGGCGGAAGATGAAATTGTAAAGACAGCGGTGGATGTGAATAAGACAAAACAGATGACGTCAGGCGGAAGATGAAATTGTAAAGACAGCGGTGGATGTGAATAAGACAAAACAGATGACGTCAGGCGGAAGATGAAATTGTAAAGACAGCGGTGGATGTGAATAAGACAAAACAGATGACGTCAGGCGGAAGATGAAATTGTAAAGACAGCGGTGGATGTGAATAAGACAAAACAGATGACGTCAGGCGGAAGATGAAATTGTAAAGACAGCGGTGGATGTGAATAAGACAAAACAGATGACGTCAGGCGGAAGATGAAATTGTAAAGACAGCGGTGGATGTGAATAAGACAAAACAGATGACGTCAGGCGGAAGATGAAATTGTAAAGACAGCGGTGGATGTGAATAAGACAAAACAGATGACGTCAGGCGGAAGATGAAATTGTAAAGACAGCGGTGGATGTGAATAAGACAAAACAAATGATGTCATGCAGAAGATGAAATTGTAAAGACAGCGGTGGTGGATATAGTTTTAAACGGGCAGCGGGTAGTGGTGGATATGATTTTACGTGTAGCGGTGGACGTGGTTTTTAAAACGGGCAGCTGTAGAAGTGGATTTAAAGCAGCGGTTGACGTGATCGGAAGATGTAGTTTAAAAGGGCAGAATTTGACAACTTTGACAGGGTTACACCGAAACAGAAATCGTGAAAAACAGAAAGTGTGAAAGCTTCACGCTTCAGAGAAGCGATTCACAACATGATTTTGGGCATATCAAGAAAACACGACAGAATTCTAAGGAAACAGATTGCATGGATAACACCAAAACTAGAGATAAACCGTGCACACCCTAAAAGAGAAATATTCCAAACAATTCCAGAATACTTCAGAATATAAATTCAACTGTCAAATACAGAGTTTTTTTAAAACTTAAACATCAGAACCTATACATTATCCAAACTTCCAACAGAATCCCAATAGAATTTTAAAACAAAGCCAGCAGAATCCTAGTAGGGTTTAAATACATGAACTTTATAAAAAAAAAAGAAACTTAAACCTCGGGACATAATTATGTCTGGCTGCAACAACCAACTCCCCATGAGCTCGATCGACCAACTACATCAAATCATCATCTTGAGGCACAAAGTCCTCATCCACGGATTCAGTATCTACATCAGGGAGTTTACCTATGAGTCTAAAACTCAGTAAGAACATATATAAATGTAGTGATGCATATGCTATGCATGAACTTTCAGAAAATACGGTGACTGTACAGTACATTACGTTTCAGTGGAAGAAGGGTATAAGTGGGGCTTATAGGGGAACTGGCAAGTGCACGACAGGCACATAACAGATTTACAGAAAAGAACAGAAAGAGCTGTACAGAACAGTAGGCCAGTCCCCGTCTCGCACTTAACCAATACATTACAGTCAGATTTTATCTTTCTTAACTTCAAAACCGTGCACAGAAAACTTTTGCATGTCTTTCGGGAAAATCGTGTATGCATGAGCATTTACAGTGCTTGAACTTAAAATAGCAGACAACATGAATAAAATAGCAGGACATAAGAAAAAGGCAGATAACTAAGAACATAACTCTAACTTTTCTACCCAAAACAACCCGACAGAAATGAAAACCTAGTACCGCCGTGATGTAGGGCCTTAAGGGCCAACCTACGTATATGAACTTACCTGTTTGCTGTAGAGTTGATGTTCTTGATTGTCTCGATAATTCACAAACCTGTACATACACGTAAGGAAAAATAAACAAGCTACAAATGCTAACTAATAACTTGTAGGATATGCTCCTAACTCCATTTAGGATTTTAGAAAACAAACCAACATGTTTTCATGCAATAGCAGCGAGTTTTTTTCCAAAATATCACAAACCCTAAACTCTAACAAAACTATCATTTAACTTGTCCAGACACTTTAGCAAAAGCAGACGCTTACCTTAGGCAGAAATATAAGAAAAATCAAGAAGATCGAAGGTGCTTCGATGGATGATTTTCATCTGGAAGAGAGAGAACAGAGAGGAATGGATGAACGTGAAGGTTCACGTAGAAGATAGGAGAATAGGTAGGTTTCTCAGCAAGTTACTGACATTTGGCAACCATCCATTAGCTCCCTCCTACCAACCTTAATTCCTTCTCAATTTATCCCGCCATGCATCTCTAACTAATGGTTTTGTTTACTCATACCTTAGTTTTTTTTTTATCCCTTTATCTAAATATACATATTTATATGTATCTATATTTAAATTCCGTCGATTTGGTTCCCAACAACATGCTCATTGCATTAATACCAAATTAATCCCACATAATAATTCGGTGAGAAATTACATAGGCAAAAATGTCGGGTGTTACATTCCACCCACCTTAACAGAAATTTTGTCTCCAAAATTTGCCTAAGCAAAGAGGTCTAGATATTGGGCCCTAACTTCCTCTTGTCTTTCCCATGTGGCTTCCTTTACATTATGATTGCGCCACAAAACTTTTACCAATGAGACTACCTTGTTGTGCAACACCTTGAATGAAGTATCCAATATCTGTATGGGCCTTTCTTCATATGTCAGCGTCGGCATGATATCAGAGTCCACATGTTTGATGATCTGGGCTGGATCTCGTACACACTTTCTCAGCATCGAAACATGGAAAACATTGTGAACTTCATCCATAGACGCTAGCAACTGCAGTCTGTAGGCCATGCTTCCCACACGCTTGAAAATGGGAAAATGTCCAATGAATCGTGGGCTGAGTTTCCCTTTCTTACCAAATCTCATTACGCCCTTGAAAGGTGACACTTTCAGGAATACTTCATCGCCCTCAGCGAACTCTAAGTCTTTTCTTCTCTGGTCTGCATAACTCTTATGTCGACTCTGAGCAATCTTTATTTGTTGTTTGATAGCAGCTATCACCTCAGACATCTGTTGTAATATCTCAGGGCCGATAAGTTTGGTTTCTCCGACCTCATCCCAACACAATGGGGCTCTACGCTTTCTACCGTAAAGAGCTTCATAAGGAGCCATGCCAATTGTAGCCTGGTAGCTATTGTTGTAAGCAAACTCCACGAGTGGCAAATATCTACTCCAAGGAGCATGAAATTCCAGCACGCACGACCTTAACATGTCTTCCAGTATTTGAATCATCCTCTCGGATTGTCCGTCCGTCTGTGGATGAAATGCCGTGCTGAAATCTAACCTGGTGCCCAAGGAGCTCTGTAAACTTCTCCAAAACTTGGAAGTGAATCTGGGATCACGGTCTGAGACGATCGACACAGGAATGCCATGTAGCTTAATAATCTCGTTAATATCCAGCTATGCGTAGTGATCCATGGAGTACGTCGTCTTCACAGGTAAAAAATGGGCCGACTTCGTCAGTCTGTCCACTATGACCCAAATGCTATTATGGCCCTTAGCTGTCCTTGGAAGGCCAACAACAAAGTCCATTGTGATGTTCTCCCATTTCCATTCGAGGATCGGGAGAGGCTTAAGCGTTCTACCTGGCCGTTGATGCTCAGCTTTGACTTGTTGACATATCATGCAAGACTCCACAAATTTGGCCACTTCATTCTTCATATTCGGCCACCAGAAATGAAGTTTCAAGTCTTGATACATCTTCGTGCTTCCAGGATGCATAGAGAAAGAAGATGAGTGGGCTTCCGACAAGATGTTCTTTCGTAGCTCTTCGTCTTTCGGAACATACAATCTGTTTTTGAACTTCAGAACTCCATCTCCTTAACAACTAAAATCGGAAAAGGCCATTTGTATCTTGCTCACAATATCAGCTATCTCCTTTGAATTGGTCTTCTGGGCTTCCTTAATTCGGTCTAGAATGGTGGGCCGTAGTGTCAAGTCTGCTAGTATGGCCGATAGCCCAGAAACTATCTCATTATCAAACTTTTGTATCTCTGTCCTCAAAGGCATTGATACGGCCAACATAACTGGTTGCATAGTAGCTGACATCCTGCTCAGTGCATCAGCTACCACATTAGCTTTACCAGGATGACATTTAATCTCAACATGGTAATCTTTCACAAATTCTAACCACCATCTTTGTCTCATGTTTAGCTCTTTCTGGGTAAATATGTACTTCAGGCTCTTGTGATCCGAAAATACCACACATGATTGTCTGTACAAGTGGTGTCTCCATACTTTCAGCGCAAATACTACTGCCGCTAGCTCGAGGTCATGTGTAGGGTAGTTTTGTTCATGGTTCTTCAATTGCCTGGATGCGTATGCTACTACTTTTCCTTCTTGCATTAATACACATCCCAAGCCAATCTTGGACGCATCACAGTATACGCTGAATTTTCCGTCTTCAACTAGCAATACTAGTAGAGGAGCAGCGATGAATTTTTTCTTAAGTGTCTAAAAGCTCACCTCACAAGCTTCAGACCACTTGAACTTGACGTCCTTCCTCGTTAAGCTGGTCATAGGCTTTGCTATTACAGAAAATCTGTAACACCCGACATTTCGGCCAGGTGATTTTCTGACCATTTCCATTGTCACCCTCTTATTTAACCTTTATGATTTAAATTTAATGTCAAGACAAATTTATTACAAGTTGAGTAAAACTAGGTTGTGTGGCAGTTTTGTAATTAAGGTTGATGGATTGAGTATAAATAGAAAATGGAAACCTTAAACCTCATTTATTACCACTGTAGCCGACATTCCCTCTCGGCGATTCCTCCTCTCCCAAGCTTTTGCTCTCGGCTACCAGAACCTTCCCTTGCTAACGGCTGGTTTAAGCCTGCTTTTCTCTGCAAATCCGCACCCGAGGTATGAAATGGACAATGTAGTCATTTATTAGTGAATAAAGCTCTGCTTTTAGCTCGGCATTTAAGTTCGGACTTTTTAACAGTGGCCGAGTAGTTTAAGACCTTTTTAAATCTGAGAGTAGAAATGTCATCCCAAATCGATTCTGAACATTTTTTAAGTAACCAACTCGGATTTAATCAATGGTAAAACCTGTCCACCTAGTTTCGGGTTTCAGACTGTAGTGTGTCAAACAGAGGAATCGGAGTAACCTTAACTATTAGAGTCCTAGGACGATTTATGAATAGAACTATTAGGACCTTTGTTTTAACTACTATAATGTACATGTTTTAGGTGAAGAAGTTTAAAGAGAAGAAGCTCGGATTGCTAAGGGAACCAGGTAAGTGAATGTATTAAGATTTCCGGCTACTAGGGCCCTACACCGCAAGGGTATTAGGAAATCATTGAGATGTTAGTCTGTTGATTATGATTAGTTATTTCCATGATATGAAGAATTTGTGTAAGAAATGTTAAGTTATGGGATGTTTTGCTTGTCCTTATGGTGTGACTTTTCTCTGTGAACTTCATGTCTATGCATTATGTCCGCGTTTATGATTAAGTTATGAACATGAAAAGCAAATGTAACTATGATTAAGTGCAGAGCGGGGGAAAAGACTATGATTTGTATGGCTCGCGAATTCTCCTACCGGTGGAGGCCGAGTTAATAATTAGTATGGCTCGCGGATTCTCCCACTGGTGGAGGCCGAGTTGATGACATGTATGGCTCACGAATTCTCCCACTGGTGGAGGCCGAGCAAGTCGTTACTATGATTGCCGCGATAGGCAAATGACTTTGTACCCCTGCCTTTCTCCCTCGTTTCCTGCCTTAATACATGCTACGTAAATAATGAAAATGAGCATAAATGAAGAAAGATTTACGGACTTATGTATCTTAATTTGTACACTGATGTATGTCTGCCAGCATGCATTCCTTACTAAGCATTAGGCTTATAGTTGAACCTTATGGTGTAGGTGAAGAAGTTTCAGGTGAGGATACTATGTTCAAAGAGGATGCTTAAGGCTGGTTGCTGGAGGATGCTCAGAATGACAATGCAGGACTGGAAAGGCGATTCATGACCCCTGGTTAACGTTTTATGATTTCTATTAAGATAATGGATATGACAGTCTAAGTAGGAATTTGGAACGTTGATTCTTGAGATTGTCTGGTTTAATTATTGAATCTGAGGATAATTTCGAGGATTATTAAAAGATCTGTCGTCTAAGTCTTCCGCTTTGTGTATTCTGGATGAGATCATGTTTCTTACTCTTTGAGGTTTATGGTTACTAGGTTACGATTCGAGTGAGTTATGGTAAGTTCTATTGGGTGAAGATGTAAAAGGTTGTAGTATTTTCTGCCTTGTGATGGGAGCTGGTTAAGGTAACCTTCCGGCTGACGTCACCGGTAGAGTAAGGTATTAGAATCACCGGATGATGCAAGAGTCATTTCATCACTCGGTGATCAGTAGGTATAGAGTGTTAAAGCCACCGGAAGATGAAAACGTTATTTATTTTGCCTTACCGGGCGATGTAGTGTGTTTTGTCACTGGTAGATGTAGAACGAATTTGTCGTGTAGTGACCGGTGGATGTCGGTCGTGTAGTGACCGGTGGATGTCGGCTGACGTCACCGGAAGATGTAGAATGCATTTTGTCGTGTAGTGACCGGTGGATGTCGGCTGACGTCACCGGAAGATGTAGAATGCATTTTGTCGTGTAGTGACCGGTGGATGTCGGCTGACGTCACCGGAAGATGTAGAATGCATTTCGTCGTGTAGTGACCGGTGGATGTCGGCTGACGTCACCGGAAGATGTAGAATGCATTTTGTCGTGTAGTGACCGGTGGATGTCGGCTGACGTCACCGGAAGATGTAGAATGCATTTCGTCGTGTAGTGACCGGTGGATGTCGGCTGACGTCACCGGAAGATGTAGAATGCATTTTGTCGTGTAGTGACCGGTGGATGTCGGCTGACGTCACCGGAAGATGTAGAATGCATTTCGTCGTGTAGTGACCGGTGGATGTCGACTGACGTCACCGGAAGATGTAGAATGCATTTTGTCGTGTAGTGACCGGTGGATGTCGGCTGACGTCACCGGAAGATGTAGAATGCATTTTGTCGTGTAGTGACCGGTGGATGTCGGCTGACGTCACCGGAAGATGTAGAATGCATTTTGTCGTGTAGTGACCGGTGGATGTCGACTGACGTCACCGGAAGATGTAGAATGCATTTTGTCGTGTAGTGACCGGTGGATGTCGGCTGACGTCACCGGAAGATGTAGAATGCATTTCGTCGTGTAGTGACCGGTGGATGTCGGCTGACGTCACCGGAAGATGTAGAATGCATTTTGTCGTGTAGTGACCGGTGGATGTCGGCTGACGTCACCGGAAGATGTAGAATGCATTTCGTCGTGTAGTGACCGGTGGATGTCGGCTGACGTCACCGGAAGATGTAGAATGCATTTTGTCGTGTAGTGACCGGTGGATGTCGGCTGACGTCACCGGAAGATGTAGAATGCATTTCGTCGTGTAGTGACCGGTGGATGTCGGCTGACGTCACCGGAAGATGTAGAATGCATTTCGTCGTGTAGTGACCGGTGGATGTCGGCTGACGTCACCGGAAGATGTAGAATGCATTTCGTCGTGTAGTGACCGGTGGATGTCGGCTGACGTCACCGGAAGATGTAGAATGCATTTCGTCGTGTAGTGACCGGTGGATGTCGGCTGACGTCACCGGAAGATGTAGAATGCATTTCGTCGTGTAGTGACCGGTGGATGTCGGCTGACGTCACCGGAAGATGTAGAATGCATTTCGTCGTGTAGTGACCGGTGGATGTCGGCTGACGTCACCGGAAGATGTAGAATGCATTTTGTCGTGTAGTGACCGGTGGATGTCGGCTGACGTCACCGGAAGATGTAGAATGCATTTTGTCGTGTAGTGACCGGTGGATGTCGGCTGACGTCACCGGAAGATGTAGAATGCATTTCGTCGTGTAGTGACCGGTGGATGTCGGCTGACGTCACCGGAAGATGTAGAATGCATTTCGTCGTGTAGTGACCGGTGGATGTCGGCTGACGTCACCGGAAGATGTAGAATGCATTTTGTCGTGTAGTGACCGGTGGATGTCGACTGACGTCACCGGAAGATGTAGAATGCATTTTGTCGTGTAGTGACCGGTGGATGTCGGCTGACGTCACCGGAAGATGTAGAATGCATTTCGTCGTGTAGTGACCGGTGGATGTCGGCTGACGTCACCGGAAGATGTAGAATGCATTTTGTCGTGTAGTGACCGGTGGATGTCGGCTGACGTCACCGGAAGATGTAGAATGCATTTTGTCGTGTAGTGACCGGTGGGTGTCGGCTGACGTCACCGGAAGATGTAGAATGCATTTCGTCGTGTAGTGACCGGTGGATGTCGACTGACGTCACCGGAAGATGTAGAATGCATTTTGTCGTGTAGTGACCGGTGGATGTCGGCTGACGTCACCGGAAGATGTAGAATGCATTTTGTCGTGTAGTGACCGGTGGATGTCGGCTGACGTCACCGGAAGATGTAGAATGCATTTTGTCGTGTAGTGACCGGTGGATGTCGGCTGATGTCACCGGATGATGTAGATGATGTTTTAATTGAGCACGCGAGGTCCACGTGCCCACCGGAAGACAACTCCTTTCAGGCAATGTTAAGCGAGTCACGCGCTTTGCACGTGGTGACCGGACGACGAAATCTCGGAGGGTTGTCAACGCATGCAACCCATGCAAACCCGAGTAGAATCACGTTAAGAGAGTTGAGGGCATTTCTTCCTTGCCCGAACTTGTCAGGAAATCGATGATCGAGCCTAGTCGCTCGACTCTGCGAAAGTTTGAGCCGACGAGGTGTAGGAAGTCAAGCACGAGAGGGTTCGTCTTCCTCAATGGTTCTGCGTCTCTGTTTCCAGTTTAGAAAAAATATATATGCGATGTAAATGTCTGTCGAGAAATAAGAATAATGTACTAATGGCAAGGTTAAGCAACGTATTAAAAAAGATTATGATTTCGTGGCGATCCTTCTGGGGTCGTTACAATTGTGGTATCAGAGCAAAACCAGGTTCTAAAACCGATTCTGTAGACTGCCTTCCAGCACTGACTGTCACATGAGCACACCTCAGCAACTGTAAGTATTTATGATTTCGTGTATGTCATTAAGTTAAGTTATACCTGTAATGATTTGTCTAGGAGTCCCAAAATGGTTAGAGGTCAATAGAGGGAGACCAATGAGGATAGCAATGCTATTGCTCAGTTGACTGAGTTAGTCATGCGCCAATCCCACCAGATAGAACGACTGATGACAGCTAGAGAAGAACAAGGCAACTCCAGTACGACCCCCGGTGTTTAATGGGTATGTTTCAGATCCTATTCATGCTGAGGAATGGATTCGAAAGATAGAAGACATGTTTAAGTATGCAAAGGTTGATGAAGGGGATAAGGTCACCTATGCTGTCTTTCATTTGGAGTTAAGTGCAAGGCATTGGTGGGACTCGATCCAGAACACCGCTAATGCCGAAACTATGACCTGGGGGATGTTCAAGACTGCCTTTTTTGACAAGTACTTTAATAGGACTGTTCGGGCCAACAAGAAGAAGGAGTTCATGAACCTACGATAAACTGGCTCTGTGACGGATTACATATGCGAATTTGATGCCTTATCACGGTTTGCTCCCCGTATGATTGAGGATGAGGAAGACAAGATTTACCAATTTGTTCAAGGACTGAAGCCAAGTCTGTACATGAAAGTGAAGACTGCTGGGATACATAATGTACCTTATGGTGAAGTGACGGCTAAGGCCTTGGAGCTGGAAGAGGCAGAAATGACAGCATATGCACAGCGCGAACAGCCAAAGAAACTCATGAAGGACATTCAGCCGCCACCACGTCAGAACAAAGGATGGCAGCCGCGACAGAACAGGGGACCACAACAACAACAGCAGGGAATAAAGAGGCCCCTCAACCAGAATGGTGACCAGGGAAAAAGAAAGAGACCTCTGGCACCTCTATGCCCTACATGTCAGAAGAACCACCCTGGTGAGTGCAAGTTGCTTTCTGGCCGCTGTTTCAGGTGTGATAAGACCGGACACTTAGTCAGAGACTGCCCCATGCCGCCAGACCCGAACCATGCAAGAGTAATACCCAGAGTTTACGCTATGTTGGAAGATGAGGACACAGTGCCGCATACAGTCATATCAGGTACCATCATGATCTGTGGTTTTGCTGCTTATACACTTATAGATACAAGGGCCACACACTCGTTTATATCAACCTTGTTTGTATGCAATCATAACATAGGATCATTACCAACTGAACGGTCATATAGTGTCATCTTACCATCAGGAAAGTGCCTACATTCAGAACAGATTGTTAAGGGTGACGTTGTGTCCTTAGGGGATAAGAATCTCTATGCGGAACTAATTGTTATTGACATAAAAGGGTATGAAGTGATATTAGGGATGGATTGGTTATTTAAGCATCATGCCACAATAAGTTGTAGATCTGGAATAGTTGATTTTAGACCCCCAAATGGCAATCATTATTCCTTCCAAGCTATTCCTAAAATAAGTAAGATACCAATTATATCCTCACTAGAAATATACCGGATGTTGAGATGTGGTTGTGAGAGCTACCTGGCTAGTGTGATAGATGACCGAGTGAAGAATAAAATTGAGCCACAGGATATTCCTATAATCCGAGAGTTTCCCGAGGCATTCTTGGATGACTTACCGGGTATACCACCCGATAGGGAAATAGAATTTGTAATTGATACATACCCTGAGGCATCACCTGTATCTAAGAATCCTTACCGTATGGCACCTGTTGAGTTGAAAGAATTGAAGGTCCAACTGCAGGAATTGGTAGACAAGGGATTTATTCGCCCCAGCAGTTCTCCTTGGGGTGCACCAGTCTTATTTGTAAGGAAGAAAGATGGTTCTCTTAGAATGTGCATAGACTACAGGGAACTAAATAAGTTGACAATCAAGAATAGGTACCCCTTACCTAGGATTGATGATTTGTTTGACCAATTGCAAGGAGCTAAGGTATTTTCAAAGATAGATTTACGTTCAGGTTACTACCAACTGAAGGTTAAGGAAGGAGATATACCAAAGACAGCCTTCAGAACCCGCTATGGACATTATGAATTCTTGGTCATGTCGTTTGGATTGACAAATGCCCCTGCAGCCTTTATGGACTTAATGAATCGATTTTTTTGGGGGTACTTGGACAAATTTGTAATTGTGTTTATAGATGATATCCTGATATACTCACGGACTGAAGCTGACCATGCAGAACTTTTAAGAGTAGTTTTAACAACATTGAAGGAGCACCAGCTTTATGCCAAATTGTCTAAGTGTGAATTTTTGTTGGACAAAGTTAATTTCCTTGGCCATGTAGTTTCTGCTAATGGAATATCAGTGGACCCGACCAAAATTCAGGCAGTAAAGGATTGGCCACAACCAAAGAATGCCAGTGAAGTCCGCAGCTTCCTTGGATTGGCAGGCTATTACAGAAAGTTCATCAAGGGATTTTCCATGATAGCTAAACCCCTGACGAGTTTGACAAAGAAGGACATTAAGTATTCTTGGACCAAAGCCTGTGAAGATAGCTTTCAAGTATTGAAACTGAAGTTAACGACAGCCCCTGTTTTGACCCTCCCAACCGAAGAAGGAAAATTTAGTGTTTACTGCGATGCGTCTAAAGTTGGTGTAGGTTATGTCCTGATGCAAGAGGGTAAAGTTATAGCGTATGCTTCTAGACAGCTAAAGAATTACGAGCAAAATTACCCCACCCATGATCTAGAATTAGCTGCTGTCGTTTTTGCTTTGAAGATTTGGAGACACTATTTATATGGACAGCAATGTGAGGTGTTTTCTGACCATAAAAGCCTAAAGTACCTCTTTACACAGAAGGAGTTGAACATGAGACAGAGACGTTGGTTGGAATTTGTCAAGGACTACGATTTTGAGATCAAGTATCACCCGGGGAAGGCTAACTCTGTAGCTGATGCATTGAGTAGGATGTCAACAACAATGCAGCCCGTGGTTTCAACCATGTCTATACCTTTGAGAACAGAAGTTCAGATGTTTGACTTGGAGATAGTTCCAGAGTTATCAATCCTGCTCGCTGAGTTAACCATTCAACCAACAATTTTGGAAAAGATCAAGGATGCGCAACAGAGGGATTCAGAGGAAAATATCAGCATGATGAATAAGTTGAAAGACACCACCTCCGAGTTCAGTCTCTCCAAGGATGGAATCCTGAGGTTTAGGAATCGGTGGTGCATTCCTAATGATGTGGAATTGCGTAAGTTGATCTTGGCTGAGGCGCACTCCTCTTCCTTTTCTGTACATCCTTGCTGCACCAAGATGTACCGAGACCTGAAGTTACTGTACTGGTGGCCTAACCTAAAAAGGGATGTTGCTAAGTATGTAGAGTCCTGTTTAGTATGCCAACAAGTCAAAGCCGAGCACCAACGTCCAGGAGGTACTCTTCAGCCTTTGCCTATTCCCGAATGGAAGTGGGAACACATAGCTATGGATTTCGTAGTAGGACTACCTAAGACGACAAAAGGACATGATTGTATTTGGGTTGTGGTTGATAGGGTGACAAAATCAGCCCATTTCTTACCTGTAAGGACCACCTATACGATGGACCAATTTGCTGATCTCTATGTTCAGGAAATTATTAGGTTACATGGAATCCCTGTATCCATTGTCTCAGACCGTGACCCCAGGTTTACCTCTCGATTCTGGAAAAGTTTGCAAGGCACATTAGGTACAAAGTTATCTTTCAGCACGGCTTTTCACCCACAGACCGATGGCCAATCAGAAAGGACTATTCAAATACTCGAAGATATGTTGAGAGCATGTGTACTTGACTTTCAGACAACTTGGAGTAGACATTTACCGCTAGTTGAGTTCTCCTACAATAACAGTTATCAGTCCACCATTGGTATGGCACCATATGAAGTACTGTACGGTAGGAAATGTAGGTCACCTCTTTATTGGGATGAGATTGGTGAAGTAAAACTTCTTGGACCCGATATCCTGCAGCAAATGTCAGATAAGATTGCCACTATTCGGAAAAGAATGATGACTGCACAAAGCCGGCAGAAGTGTTATGCAGATCAAAGGAGGAGGGAACTCGAGTTTGCAGTAGGAGATGAAGTGTTCTTAAAAGTGTCACCATTTAAGGGAGTCTTAAGATTTGGCAGGAAAGGAAAATTTAATCCGAGATTTATTGGACCCTTCCCTGTCTTGGCAAAAGTCGGGAGTACAGCTTACAGACTGCAACTGCCTCCATCATTGGATAAAGTTTATAATGTCTTCCATGTGTCAATGTTAAGGAAGTGCATGCGTGATCCAATGCAAGTCATCCAGCCATCAGATATTGGTTTAGAACCGACACTGGAGTATGAGGAGAAACCAATACAGATTTTGGAATATACAGTCAAGACTCTGAGAAACAAAGAGATTCCATTGGTGAAAGTTTTATGGACGAATCACGGCATTGAAGAAGCCACATGGGAAAGACAGCAGGAGATGTTGGACAAATATCCAGAGTTATTTGATTGAGCAATTTTCGAGGACGAAAATTTTGTTTAAGGAGGGGTGGATGTAACACCCGACATTTCGGCCAGGTGATTTTCTGACCATTTCCATTGTCACCCTCTTATTTAACCTTTATGATTTAAATTTAATGTCAAGACAAATTTATTACAAGTTGAGTAAAACTAGGTTGTGTGGCAGTTTTGTAATTAAGGTTGATGGATTGAGTATAAATAGAAAATGGAAACCTTAAACCTCATTTATTACCACTGTAGCCGACATTCCCTCTCGGCGATTCCTCCTCTCCCAAGCTTTTGCTATCGGCTACCAGAACCTTCCCTTGCTAACGGCTGGTTTAAGCCTGCTTTTCTCTGCAAATCCGCACCTGAGGTATGAAATGGACAATGTAGTCATTTATTAGTGAATAAAGCTCTGCTTTCAGCTCGGCATTTGAGTTCGGACTTTTTAGCAGTGGCCGAGTAGTTTAAGACCTTTTTAAATCTGAGAGTAGAAATGTCATCCCAAATCGATTCTGAATATTTTTTAAGTAACCAACTCGGATTTAATCAATGGTAAAACCTGTCCACCTAGTTTCGGGTTTCAGACTGCAGTGTGTCAAACAGAGGAATCGGAGTAACCTTAGCTATTAGAGTCCTAGGACGATTTATGAATAGAACTATTAGGACCTTTGTTTTAACTACTATAATGTACATGTTTTAGGTGAAGAAGTTTAAAGAGAAGAAGCTCGGATTGCTAAGGGAACCAGGTAAGTGAATGTATTAAGATTTCCGGCCACTAGGGCTTTACACCGCAAGGGTATTAGGAAATCATTGAGATGTTAGTCTGTTGATTATGATTAGTTATTTCCATGATATGAAGAATTTGTGTAAGAAATGTTAAGTTATGGGATGTTTTGCTTGTCCTTATGGTGTGACTTTTCTCTGTGAACTTCATGTCTATGCATTATGTCCGCGTTTATGATTAAGTTATGAACATGAAAAGCAAATGTAACTATGATTAAGTGCAGAGCGGGGGAAAAGACTATGATATGTATGGCTCGCGAATTCTCCTACCGGTGGAGGCCGAGTTAATGATTAGTATGGCTCGCGGATTCTCCAACTGGTGGAGGCCGAGTTGATGACATGTATGGCTCGTGAATTCTCCCACTGGTGGAGGCCGAGCAAGTCGTTACTATGATTGCCGCGATAGGCAAATGACTTTGTACCCCTGCCTTTCTCCCTCGTTTCCTGCCTTAATACATGCTACGTAAATAATGAAAATGAGCATAAATGAAGAAAGATTTACGGACTTATGTATCTTAATTTGTACACTGATGTATGTCTGCCAGCATGCATTCCTTACTAAGCATTAGGCTTATAGTTGAACCTTATGGTGTAGGTGAAGAAGTTTCAGGTGAGGATACTATGTTCAAAGAGGATGCTTAAGGCTGGTTGCTGGAGGATGCTCAGAATGACAGTGCAGGACTGGAAAGGCGATTCATGACCCCTGGTTAACGTTTTATGATTTCTATTCAGATAATGGATATGACAGTCTAAGTAGGATAAGGCTAATTTGGAACGTTGAATCTTGAGATTGTCAGGTTTAATTATTGAATCTGAGGATAATTTCGAGGATTATTAAAAGATCTGTCGTCTAAGTCTTCCGCTTTGTGTATTCTGGATGAGATCAAGTTTCTTACTTTTTGAGGTTTATGGTTACTAGGTTACGATTCGGGTGAGTTATGGTAAGTTCTATTGGGTGAAGATGTAAAAGGTTGTAGTATTTTCTGCCTGTGAGGGAGCTGGTTAAGGTAACCTTCCGGCTGACTTCACCGGTTATGAGTAAGGTATTAGGCATCACCGGATGATTGGCAAGAGTTCATTTCATCACTCCGTGGAGTCCAGTAGGTATAGAGTGTTAAAACCACCGGAAGATTGAAACGTTATTTGTTTTGCCCTTACGGGCGACTGTCGTGTGTTTTGTTACCGGTAGATGTAAGAACGTAAGTTGTCGTGTGTACGTGACCGTCGGATGGTCGGCTGACGTTCACCGGAAGATGTAGAATGCATTTTCGTCGTGTGAGTGGACCGTGTGGATGTCGACTGACGTCACCGGAAGATGTAGAATGCATTTTGTCGTGTAGTGACCGGTGGATGTCGGCTGACGTCACCGGAGCTGTAGAATTGCATTTGTCGTTTGTCGTGACCGGTGGATGTCGGCTGACGTCACCGGAAGATGTAGATATGCATTCGTCGTTGTTAGTGACCGCGTGGATGTCGACTGACGTCACCGGAAGATGTAGAATGCATTTTGTCGTGTAGTGACCGGTGGATGTCGGCTGACGTCACCGGAAGATGTAGAATGCATTTTGTCGTGTAGTGACCGGTGGATGTCGGCTGACGTCACCGGAAGATGTAGAATGCATTTCGTCGTGTAGTGACCGGTGGATGTCGGCTGACGTCACCGGAAGATGTAGAATGCATTTTGTCGTGTAGTGACCGGTGGATGTCGGCTGACGTCACCGGAAGATGTAGAATGCATTTCGTCGTGTAGTGACCGGTGGATGTCGGCTGACGTCACCGGAAGATGTAGAATGCATTTCGTCGTGTAGTGACCGGTGGATGTCGGCTGACGTCACCGGAAGATGTAGAATGCATTTTGTCGTGTAGTGACCGGTGGATGTCGGCTGACGTCACCGGAAGATGTAGAATGCATTTCGTCGTGTAGTGACCGGTGGATGTCGGCTGACGTCACCGGAAGATGTAGAATGCATTTCGTCGTGTAGTGACCGGTGGATGTCGGCTGACGTCACCGGAAGATGTAGAATGCATTTCGTCGTGTAGTGACCGGTGGATGTCGGCTGACGTCACCGGAAGATGTAGAATGCATTTCGTCGTGTAGTGACCGGTGGATGTCGGCTGACGTCACCGGAAGATGTAGAATGCATTTCGTCGTGTAGTGACCGGTGGATGTCGGCTGACGTCACCGGAAGATGTAGAATGCATTTTGTCGTGTAGTGACCGGTGGATGTCGGCTGACGTCACCGGAAGATGTAGAATGCATTTCGTCGTGTAGTGACCGGTGGATGTCGGCTGACGTCACCGGAAGATGTAGAATGCATTTCGTCGTGTAGTGACCGGTGGATGTCGGCTGACGTCACCGGAAGATGTAGAATGCATTTCGTCGTGTAGTGACCGGTGGATGTCGGCTGACGTCACCGGAAGATGTAGAATGCATTTTGTCGTGTAGTGACCGGTGGATGTCGGCTGACGTCACCGGAAGATGTAGAATGCATTTTGTCGTGTAGTGACCGGTGGATGTCGGCTGACGTCACCGGAAGATGTAGAATGCATTTTGTCGTGTAGTGACCGGTGGATGTCGGCTGACGTCACCGGAAGATGTAGAATGCATTTTGTCGTGTAGTGACCGGTGGATGTCGGCTGACGTCACCGGAAGATGTAGAATGCATTTTGTCGTGTAGTGACCGGTGGATGTCGGCTGACGTCACCGGAAGATGTAGAATGCATTTTGTCGTGTAGTGACCGGTGGATGTCGGCTGACGTCACCGGAAGATGTAGAATGCATTTCGTCGTGTAGTGACCGGTGGATGTCGGCTGACGTCACCGGAAGATGTAGAATGCATTTTGTCGTGTAGTGACCGGTGGATGTCGGCTGACGTCACCGGAAGATGTAGAATGCATTTTGTCGTGTAGTGACCGGTGGATGTCGGCTGACGTCACCGGAAGATGTAGAATGCATTTTGTCGTGTAGTGACCGGTGGATGTCGGCTGACGTCACCGGAAGATGTAGAATGCATTTCGTCGTGTAGTGACCGGTGGATGTCGGCTGACGTCACCGGAAGATGTAGAATGCATTTCGTCGTGTAGTGACCGGTGGATGTCGACTGACGTCACCGGAAGATGTAGAATGCATTTTGTCGTGTAGTGACCGGTGGATGTCGGCTGACGTCACCGGAAGATGTAGAATGCATTTTGTCGTGTAGTGACCGGTGGATGTCGGCTGACGTCACCGGAAGATGTAGAATGCATTTTGTCGTGTAGTGACCGGTGGATGTCGGCTGACGTCACCGGAAGATGTAGAATGCATTTTGTCGTGTAGTGACCGGTGGATGTCGGCTGACGTCACCGGAAGATGTAGAATGCATTTCGTCGTGTAGTGACCGGTGGATGTCGGCTGACGTCACCGGAAGATGTAGAATGCATTTCGTCGTGTAGTGACCGGTGGATGTCGGCTGACGTCACCGGAAGATGTAGAATGCACACCGGATGATGTAGATGATGTTTTAATTGAGCACGCGAGGTCCACGTGCTCACCGGAAGACAACTCCTTTCAGGCGATGTTAAGCGAGTCACGCGCTTTGCACGTGGTGACCGGACGACGAAATCTCGGAGGGTTGTCAACGCATGCAACCCATGCAAACCCGAGTAGAATCACGTTAAGAGAGTTGAGGGCATTTCTTCCTTGCCCGAACTTGTCAGGAAACCGATGATCGAGCCTAGTCGCTCGACTCTGCGAAAGTTTGAGCCGACGAGGTGTAGAAAGTCGAGCACGAGAGGGTTCGTCTTCCTCAATGGTTCTGCGTCTCTGTTTCCAGTTTAGAAAAAATATATATGCGATGTAAATGTCTGTCGAGAAATAAGAATAATGTAATAATGGCAAAGGTTAAGCAAACGATTAATAAAAGATTATGATTTCGTGGCGATCCTTCTGGGGTCGTTACAAAATCCCTTGATAAACTTTCTATAATAACCAGCTAACCCGATAAAACTCCATACCTCACTGGCATTTCTCGGTCTCGGCCATTCTTTCACTGCCAGAATCTTGGCTGGATCCACAGACAATCCTTCTGTCGACACCACAAGGCCTAGGAAGTTAATCCTGCTCAACCAGAATTCACACTTTGATAGCTTGGCATATAATTGATGTTGTTTTAGAGTTGACAGTATAATAGCCAAGTGCTCTTTATGATCCTCCTCATTCTGAGAATAAACCAGGATGTCGTCGATGAAGACGATTACAAATTTATCAAAGAAATCTTGGAATATCCTGTTCATCAAGTCCATGAATGCCGCCGGGGCATTAGTCAATCCGAAAGGCATTACCAAGAACTCGTTGTGCCCGTACCGGGTCTTGAAGGCAGTCTTTGGAATATCATCAGCTCTGACCTTCAACTGGTAATAACCGGAGCGCAAATCGATCTTCGAGAATACCCGAGCCCCTTGTAGTTGGTCAAATAAATCGTCGATCCTTGGCAACGGGTACTTATTTTTTATGGTCAATTTGTTCAGCTCACAGTAATTAATGCACATCCTTAGGGGCACATCCTTAGGGACCCATCCTTCTTCTTGACGAACAAGATGGGAGCACCCCACAGAGAGAAACTAGGGCGCACAAAACCCTTGTCCACCAATTCCTTTAGCTAAGCCTTCAACTCCCTCAGCTCAATTGGTGCCATACGGTACGGATTCTTCGATACCGGTTCAGCACCAGGATATACGTCAATTTCAAACTCGATTTCACGATCAGGTGGCAATCCCGGTAAGTCATCCAAGAAAACCTCTGAGAAGTCTTGAACTACCGAAATATTTTGAAGTTCCACCTCACCTTGCCTTTGTACGTCTACTACGTGGGCCAGAAATCCGATGCATCCTGACTTCATCAGCTGTCGAGCTTATAGGGAAGATATAACAGGCATACTGTGTTTCCTTGGTATTGCCTGATAAGAGAACTCTACCTCGTTCGGGCGCTTAAACGATACTAGCCCAGACCTGCAGTTGCTGGTGGCGTAATGTCTAAACAGCAAGTCCATCCCCAGAATAAAATCATATCCCACCATACCGATGACGATAAGGTTGGCATACAACTTCTGGTCTCTTACTGACACTATATCACCCCGTAGAACCTGTTCGGAGTGCATAAACTCTCCAGACGGTAGCCTAATGCTGTAGGGCTGATCTGACGGCGTACAACAAAACTCCTGTCTAACTACGAAGTCCATTGCCACAAACGAATGTGTGGCCTCCGTGTCCAACAAAGTATAAGCAAGTGCATCGCATATTGAAATTGTACCTGTAATTGCTGTATGCTGAGCGGCATCATCAACATCCTCCATCATTGCAAAAGCTCTAGGTACAGCTTGATTTGGTCTCGTGTCCGGCATTGGGCAATCCAAGACATGATGGCCTTCTTTGCCACATCGGAAGCATTGGCCGGTTATGAGTCTGCATTCTCCTCTATGAATTTTTTGGCATCGTGGGCATGCTGAAAGTTGAGGAGCCCCCATTGGTCTCTTTCCCCTATCTTGATAGGTGGCGGTCTCATTGGGCCTCTTTATGCCCCTGTTCTGTTATGGTTGAGGTTGTAAGTTTTGACCCCGTTGTTGTTGTTTAGGAACATTCTGAATAATCCCTCTCGATTGATCTCTCTATCTTTGGGACTTCGCTTCAAAGGCCTCCAACTGATAGGCCTTGGCCACCACTTTTGTGTACGATGCCTCATCAAATTCCCCATATGAAATCCCTCATAAGAGGTCCAGCTTCAAACCCTGAATAAATTGGTGCACCTTGTTTTCGTCAGTGGCCACCAAATGAGGTACATAGCGGGATAAGGATTCAAACTTCTGAACATATTCGGCCACTAATCCGTATTGTCGTAGCCGAGAGAATTTAACCAACTTCTCCTTCGTCACACCGCGGTCAAAATACTTCTCGTAAAAGATATTCTTGAACCCCTCCCAGCTTAATGCCACAGTAGTTGACCGCATAGTGTCCCACCAGAATCCAGCACTCTTGGTGAGATGAAACGTGACACATGTGACTTTCTTGCTCTCCTCCACCTCGGCATAGTTAAATTTATGTTCAATCTGCCGAACCCATTTTTCAGCATGAATCGGGTCAGTAGATAGTCCATCGAATGCAGGCGGCTGGAGTCTTCTGAATCTATCTCCACTGGTGTCACGCGGAGCATTACCATGATTGTTATTTCCGTTATCTTCTTTGGCCATCAAACGTTTAATCATGCGGGACTGTACACCCACCTGTTCGGTTAGTCGGTCAATGGCACGAGAGCTTTCGCTTGACTCTTCCCGATGCCCTCTCACCATTTCTAAGAAACCCTATAAACAGAATAACCTAACTTAATAAACAGAACTTTTACGGGAATTTAAATACTTAAAGTTGGTAAAGCGATCTCACATGGAGGGTTGTGCAGTCAGACATTTTACAGAATCGCTTTTAAAACCTTGTCTCTATGAGACCATAACTGTGACGGCCCCCGCCTCGATCGGGGTCCGAGGAGCCAACTCTCCGGAACATAACAGAAAAACACAGACTATATTTTTTTTTTAACTTTTAGAACGTTACAGAGAGAAGAAACCTTCTCTGGAAATGGGACTGCATGACATATGTATAAAAATGGATGACAATTACAGTTCGAAGAACAGAAGACAGAGGAATTTTATAAATCGAACATTTAAAACTTCTCAAAGAGAGAAAACTTTCTCTGGATTTTCAAAGTAAACGGGAAACAATTAACTGGATGTCATGCAGAAAGTAGGACTACAATGAATGACAGGATCGGGTGATAAAAGGCGGGAGAAGTAAATAAACAGAATTAAACAGGAATTAAGGTGGAAAACATTGGCAGAAGACTGGCGGAAGAAGTAGATTTTAAACAAATGTGAACTGTGACAGCGGTGGATGTGAGTAAGACAAAATAGACGACGTCAGGCGGAAGATGTAATTTTGAAGGTAGTGGTGGATGTGAATAAGACAAAACAGATGACGTCAGGCGAAAGATGAAATTTTAAAGGCAGCAGTGGATGTGAATAAGATAAAACAGATGAAGTCAGGCGGAAGAAGAAATTGTAAAGACAGCGGTGGATGTGAATAAGACAAAACAGATGACGTCAGGCGGAAGATGAAACTGTAAAGACAGCGGTGAATGTGAATAAGACAAAACAGATGACGACACGTGGAAGATGAAATTTTTAAAGGCAGCGGTGGATGCAGTTTTAAACGGGCAGCGGGCAGCAGTGGATATGATTTTAAACGTAGCGGTGGGCGTGGTTTTTAAAATGGGAAGCTGCAGAAGTGGATTTAAAGCAGCGGTGGACGTGATCGGAAGATGATGTTTAAAAGGGCAGAATTTGACTACTTTTGACAGGGTTACACCGAAACAGAAATCATGAAAAACAGAAAGTGTGAAAGCTTCACGCTTCAGAGAAGCGATTCACAACATGATTTTGGGCATATCAAGAAAACACGGCAGAATTCTAAGGAAACAGATTGCATGGATAACACCAAAACCAGAGATAAACCGTGCACACCCTAAAAGAGAAATATTCCAAACAATTCCAGAATACTTCAGAATATAAATTCATTTGTCAAATATAGAGTTTTTTTAAAACTTAAACATCAGAACCTATACATTATCCAAACTTCCAACAGAATCCCAACAGAGTTTTAAAACAAAGCCAGCAGAATGCCAGTAGGGTTTACAAACATGAACTTTATAAAAAAAAAATAACTTAAACCTCGGGACAAAAATATGTCTTGCTGCAACAACCAACTCCCCATGAGATCGATCCGCCAACTACATCAAATCATCTTCTTGAGGCACAAAGATCTCATCTACGGGTTCAGTACCAACATCAGGGAGTTCACCTATGAGTCTAAAACTTAGTAAGAACATATATAAATGCAGTGATGCATATGCTATGCATGAACTTTTAGAAAATACGGTGACTGTACATTACATTACGTTTCAGTGGCAGAGAGGTATAAGTGGGGCTTATAGAGGAACTGGCAAGTACACGACAGGCACATAACAGATTTACTGAACAGAAACAGAACAGAACAGACAGAGCTTTACAGAACAGTAGGCCAGTCCCCGTCCTGCACTTAACCAATACATTATAGTCAGATTTTATCTTTCTTAACTTCAAAACTGTGTACAGAAAACTTTTGCATGTCTTTCGGGAAATCGTGTATGCATGGGCATTTACAGTGCTTGAACTTAAAACAGCAGACAATAGGAATAAAACAGCAGGACATAAGAAAAAGACAGATAACTCAGAACATAACTCTAACTTTTCTACCCGAAACTACCCGACAGAAATGAAAACCTAGTACCTCCGTGATGTAGAGCCTTAAGGGCCAACCTACGTATATTGTAACACCACAAGTCTCCCAAACCCGATTTGTTACCCATGACATAGGACTGGACTAAGAAATCTTTCGAAAAATTTCAAAATTTCTCTCAATGATGAAAATTCTATCTTTAATCCTCGACTATACAGCGGAAAGCTCAATAAGTAAACAACATTTATATTTCGACAAAACGTTAAGACATTTGGCTGAGGGAATTGAAAATCAAAGAACATCTACCGATCGCAAACGACAAGATTTTCTTCTCGCATCTGCCGATCGCAAAACGACAAAACATAATTCTCATTTCTACCGATAGTAATAAACAACAACATCTACCGATCGCAAACGACAAGATTTTCTTCTCGCATCTGCTGATCGCAAAACAACAAAACATAGTTCCCACTTCTACCGATAGTAATAAACAACAACGTCTACCGATCGTAAACGACAAGATTTTCTTCTCGCATCTGCCGATCGCAAGTTGACAAAACATAATTCCCACTTCTACTGATAGTATAAACAGCATCTATCGATAGAAATAAACAACATCTGCCGATCACAAAACGACAAGACGTAATACTCACTTCTACCGATTGACATGTGCATCCCACGTGACTTATTAACATCACCCGATAGAAGACTTCTACCAGTGAACAGGGACTCTTAATGTCACAACCCTAATACTGTACCCAATTTCCCGCATATATATATATTTTTTATCCCTATATAACTTTAAATGACTCTAGGCGAAATTAAACCAAAATCGGAATTGAGGTCTAAGTTTTTAAATCGTTTAAAACATATCCTAAATCAATTAAATAAAACTTAAACAATTTAAAACAATTAAATAAAAATAATAAAAACATTTAAAACAATTGAAAACTGAAAGCGGGGAAAAATGGGGAAGTCGTCCCATTTATGCAGGGGCGATCGATCGCCCAAAACAGGCAATCGATCGCCCACGGCGATTGCAACCAGGCGATCGTTCGCCTGGTTGATCGCCCCTGGTGATCTCCTTCAATATCGAGCGATCGACCAGCGATCGCTCGGCAACTTCTCTGGAAAATCCAGAGAAGTAACGGGGGGCGAATGATCGCCCTCCCTGGCGAGCATTCGGCAACCCCCCTGGGATCGCTTCCCAGAGGGCTCGCCCCTCCTCTTCTTCATTGCCTTTTTCTTTCTTTAATCTTCTCTATACACTTTACACCTCCTTTACCATTTCACTAACAAAATCATCAAACATACCCAAAACTCAATTAAAATATAACCCGTTTTCTTAAAAACAATTCGCGTGGATATATTTAAAAATCGAACATTTTCCTACTACCAAACATTTTCAAAATACATTTACAAAACGTTTAAACAGTAATCTATCAACTACCAGAACCAAACATCCTAAAATGTCTATACGATTCATCAATCCAAAACATCCTAAAATGTCTACACAATTCATCAATCCAAAACATCCTAAAACCCCAAAATCTATACATACGTCCCCACGGGTAAGGTAAGCGTCGACTGCGCCAGCACACCACCGCATGCATCCTTCGTCAACTGGACTCATGCCTCAGGAGGAGGAATCTCATCCTCACCTGTTTCCTCGTAATCACCTACACCATACAGACATCTATGAGATAAAAATCTCAGTAAGCTCTAGTAAATGTACATGCATGCTATGCGTATGAGTTCAGAAATCATGCAGCATTTTCTTTATCTTTACTCTGTGGTGTCACCGCGATCTCAGCTTCCTAAACGGAGAGAGCTCATCCTGCGGTCGGATTACTCTTTCCGGCTACACAGGGGGGGAGGTACACGCTTACAACACGTACAGCCGTGCCTGAGCCCCATCTCGCATGACCTGTAACTGTAAAATTGTATGAGTATGCAATAGATGTGGTATTGTGACAAACCCGTAATTGGTCTCCACAATAGGTCGTGCCCCTCTCCAGGCCACATCGCCATTCTCTTTAAAACATCATGCAGAAATTCATTTTCTATGTTCTTTTAAAACACGTGATGCATGAACAGTTCAATATGACAGAAAGTAAACATACGTACAGAGCATACCATCAAAACACAAAATCAACCTAGAAGACAATCGAACCCTAACTACCCAACCAAAGCGAGTAAATAAACACGTCACCAAAAGTCCTCGAGACGACCTCGACGTACGGTGTAGGCCAATCGGCCAAAGAAGATCACGAGAACTTACCTCGTGTCCAAAGCAGCTCAAGCTCCGTCCACGAGCGTTGTTTGTCTGAAGTAAAACACAACGTTTATCGTTAAAACGAGTTTAAACTTCTAAACGTCCAAATTTAACCAAACCTTACCTACGGAATTTCTAAAGTTCTAATCCAATTCATTGAGCTGTTTATTCGAGCAATTTACGCTCGGCACCTAAATTCCTAATTTACGAGTTTTCCCTAAAATCTCGAAATTTCACAAATTATAACATTTTTCCTAAATCAACTAGATTATTCCAATAACGTCCAATACGTTCAATATATACTTAATTACAACAAATTTACAAATTTCGAATTCTAAATCTCGTTTTTAATCGAAACCCTAAACGAACCCTAATTGGTTTAACTCTACGAAACTCGGAATTTAACGCTCTAAAACTTTAGAATCATACCTAGAGCGTCGATTGGAGGAGAAAGCGTGAAGAAAACGGAACGATCGGGAGACAAATCGGAGGTCGGATGTTGAGGATCACCGCGAGCAGATAGGAGAAGCTCCCTGGTTTCTTCGTGCAACAGAGAAGAAATTAAGATGAAATAGATTTAGGTTGATTTATAATATTGATTTGAAAAATTACTAAAATGCCCTTACCACTTATTTCTATTTGTTTCGTTAATTAACTAGCTATTCGGTTTCACCAAATCTCCTTATTTCACCAATAAGTCAAACTTATTATTTGAGATTTATTAAAACTGTCCGTTCACAAATCGGACCCCATTTACTTTTTTACTAAAACTTCCTTTGTATTACGAGAAACTTAATTACTCGGAATATAGCGTTATTACTCCGAAAATTCTCGTAAATTCTTTAAAATTCCAAATTAAGAATTAGGATCATAATGGCGCTTCCTTTTTGTAAAACGAGTTTGATTTGACATATTTATAAAAATGCCAATATATATTATAATACAAAATTCCGTACAGGCCGGATATTACACTTAATACAATAGATAAATTTCTACCGGTAGAAGACATCTACCGATGGACAAGCACTTTTAACATCTTTTGATAGGAAACATTCAGATTTTCAAAGACTTCTACATGACCGAGATAAACTATCACACAGTTGAACCGTAGACTCATCCAAAATACGTGTAGCAGAAAAACTTAAATAGAACAGGTCATTCTATATCCTCATAATTATCCTCAAACTTATGAATTGAATCAGACAATTTTCAAAATCCGACGTTATAAGAAAATATCATCCTACGTAGTCATACGTAAATCTTTAGTAACTTCATAAGAGTAGTAACCAGAGGTTGAAATCCCCTTTCCAGCCACAAACTGTCACCCTGAGCACCATCCAGCAACCAGTCTTAGACATCTTCATTGGGTTTGAAATCCTCACCTGATAATTCGTCACCTACATCATAAGGTTTAAACTATATGCCTAATGTTTAGTAAGGAGTGCAATACAAACATGTATGCATGAATGCACAGTTGAAAAGAACACATTTTCATAATCATTTCTCGTCACATTCTTGTTCATATTCTTGTTCATGTTCTTATTCATCGTTTACATCATGTTCTTGTTCATCGTTCACATCATGTGGATTAAGGGAGGATTTGTGCCGAAAAGGGGGTTGACAGTGAAAGTGTACATAGTCCATTGCGGGCCGTATTCATGGTCCTTTTTTTGGACCGTGACATACACCAAACCGCCCCCAACCCTCTCTTAATCCTTGTTACATAAGTTTCATGTTCATATCTTGATCGTGAAGAAAAACATGCACTTAAAACATTTTCATACGCTTGAAAAGGAAACAATCGTGAAGCATGAGTATGAGTACTCTTATTTCATCGAACTAAAAGGACAGATCGATCATTCAACAATAAATCATGTTGCTAACTCACATATCATAACCATACAGACAATATCACAAACAGCTTTCGGACATCATAATCGACTTTAACTTAGTACCCTTGTGATGTAGGGCCCTAATGGCCGGGAGTCCTACTCACTCACTTACCTAGTTTCCTTAGCAAACTTGAGCACTTCTCTTCAGACTTCTTTTCCTAAAAACATTTCACATTATAGTGTTAAATCAAAATCCTAAAAGTTCTAACCAAAAGTCATCCTAGAATCTAGCATATGTGTATATACTTCTAAATCTTATTAGTCGAGAACCTAGTGTGATGACCCGGATGTGTAAGTATGGTACGATGGCTGCACGTCCGTGCCGACGAACCGGAAGGTGACGGGTCGTAAAAAGAGGGTCGTCACAATCCCACATCGCTTGGGGAAGTATGTGGAAATGAAACATATGTAAAGAGACCCTTCTGACATAGTAAGACGCGTTTTGGAGCATAATTGACAACGGATCCCATAAGAACTCCGAAGTCAAAAGTGCTTCGGCGAGAGCAATTCCAAGTTGGGTGACCTTCTGGGAAGTTCTCGCCAAACAAAGCCGTGGGGGGAGGATATTGGGCTACGACCCAATCCCAAGAGCGGACAATATCTTGCTGGGAAATGGGGTCGTTACAAATGGTATCAGAGCCTGTACCCAACTGGAAATGTGGCCAACGAGAACGTTGGGCCCCCGAGGGGGGTGATTGTGATGACCCGGATGTGTAAGTATGGTACGATGGCTGCATGAACTGGAACCCGGATGGCGGTACGTCCGCGTGGGCGAACCGGAAGGTGACGGGTCGTAAAAAGGGGGTCGTCACAATCCCACATCGCTTGGGGAAGTATGTGGAAATGAAACATATGTAAAGAGACCCTTCCAACATAGTAAGTTGCATTTTGGAGCACAATTGACAACAGATCCCATAAGAACTCCGAAGTTAAAAGTGCTTCGGTGAGAGCAATTCCAAGTTGGGTGACCTTCTGGGAAGTTCTTGCCAAACAAAGCCGTGAGGGGAGGATATTGGGCTACGGCCCAATCCCCAGAGCGGACAATATCTTGCTGGGAAATGGGGTCGTTATACCTAGTGTGCGCAGATTAACTTCCAGAACCTAAAAATAACCAGATTCAAATGTCACTACTATTACTCTGCCACAGAAGAATCTGAAACTTCAAGTCTTAGCTGAAAACAGAGCTCTAACTAACTAACCAGCAACTACATTGTCTAAGTCTTACCTAGATGGAGGAGTAGTTGGCCGAGAGTGTAACACCCGAGTTAACGGCCAGGTGATTTTCCTAACTGTTTTAACGATCATAGATATTTAATCTTCACAGTTTAGAATTTTATGCCAAGCTTAATTAATTACATGTGGATCTAAACTAGGTTGAGTGGCAAAGTTGTAATATTGGAGGATTGAGGCCAGTATTTAAAGAAAAAGGAAAGGATTCAAACCTCATTTAAACCACTGTAGCCGACACCACCCTTTCCGGCGATTTCTTATCTCCTAAGCCCCGCTCTCTACAATCAGTGTCTTCCTCGCCGGCGACCGGTTTTCTAGCCCGCATTTCTCTGCGAATCCGCACCCGAGGTATGAAATGGACAATGTAGTTATCTGTTAGTGTTTGGAGCTCTGTTTTCATCTCGGCATTTGAAGTCGGATTTTATCAATGGTCGAGTAGTATTAGAACATTTTAGAATCTGAGAGTAGTAATGTCAACCCGAATCGATTCTGGACATTTTATGTAACCAACTCAGATTTAATCGATAGTAGAACCTGCTTGTTTTATTTTGGATTTCAAACTGCACAGGGTATTAGACTAAGGATTCGGGAATAACTTTAGCTATTAAATCTTAGGATAACTTGAGATTAGAACTATTAGGATTTTGTTTTAACTACTGCAATGTAAATGTTTAGGTGAAGAAGTTTGAAGAGAAAGGAGCTCAAGTGCTAAGGAGACCAGGTAAGTGAATGTATTAAGATTTCCGGCTAATAGAGCCCTACATCGTGGGAGTACTAGGTTGAGATGTCTAATGTTTACCTTATGATTATGAGCTTGTCTGCACTTGAAGGATTTATGTATGTTGCGAGTTATACCATGTGATAACCTGTAACTGAATGTGTAGGTTTCTCGGTCATTAGGACCCTACATCAAAGGATGCTAGGTAGAAACTAACATGATGATTAGAAGTTCCCCTTGTGTTACTGTCTAAAGTTTATGCCGATGATTAGCTCAATGATAAGGCTTCATGTCGAATGGTATTCTGTTCTGCAGCTTGATGATTTAAGAATTTCCAAGTACATGCATCATGACTATTTTATGCATATGAAAATGTTTTAAAAGCATGTTTTCTCATGAACAAGATAAAATGATAAAATCCCTGCAACGTGGTTGAGTGAGGGTTGGGGGCGGTTCGACGTATGTCACAGTCCAAGGAAGGACATATGTATACGACCCGCAGTAGGGACCATGATCAAAATCACTGTCGAACCCCCTTTACCGGTACAAATCCTCTCTCATTCCACACAACTTAAATGATGAATATGAACAATGATTATGAACAATGATTACGAATGATGAATATGATTCATGACTATGGATGATAATTATGAACAAGAAAAGGCTACGAATGATGAATATGATTCATGACTATGGATGATAATTATGAACAAGAAAAGGCTAATGACCATGTATTTCTTCGAATTATGCATTCATGCATTCATGTTATTGTTGCATTCCTTACTAAGCATTAGGCTTATAGTTAAACCTTATGATGTAGGTGAAGAGTTAGCAGGTGAGGAATTTCAGTCCAGAGAGGAGGTTTAAAGTTGGTTGCCGGAGGATGCCCAGTGTGACAGTGCAAGGTTGGATAGGCGATTAAGTTCCCTGGTTATGCTCATAGTAAGTCAGAGAAGTTTATGATAAACAGATGACTAAGTAGAATAGAATTTTCTTATAACAATGAGATTCGGATCTGAATGGTTTGACTTCAGAGTCTGTTAACTATTTTAAGGATTATTGAATGGTCTGTTTTGCTTAAGCCTTCCGCTATGCGTATCTTGAATGGGATATGGTTTTTACTCATTAGGGTTTATAATTTCCAGGTTAAGATTTGGTTGAGTTGTAGTATTTTCTGTTGGATGAGGTTGTTTGATGATTATAGTGTTTTACTGCCGTAAGATGGAAGCTGGATGAGGCATTTATCCGGCTGACGTCATCGGCAAATGTCAAATGATAGGAATCGAACGATTGAGTCTTCCAGATGACGTCACCGGAAGATGTAGTATGTTTCTTCATCGGCAGATGTAGAGTGTTTAGCCTTCAGATGATGTAAGTATAAATTTTGTCGTCTAGCGATTGGCAGAAGTAGAGTGTTTAGTGATCGGATGATATAGAGCTTGTAAGCAATCGGAAGATGTCTTAGAGGAACACGTGAATTTCACATGTCTATCGGTAGATGTTTTAATGATCACGAGAGCTGCACGTGTGTACCGGTAGATGTCCACTACCGGATGGTGTTTTAGACGTTCACGAGAGACGCACGTGCTCATCGGTAGATGTTTTCTACTTAACGTCGATGAGAGAGTCACATGATATGCACGTGATAGGTCGGATAATATGCGCTTCATCCGCCGATGCATGCAGACCCATGCAACTCGGATAGAATAACGTAGGGCGACCCGAGGGCAATCCTCCATCGCCCGATTTCATCATAGAATCAATGACCGTGCATGGTCGCTCATGTCTGTGAATGATTAAGTAAATAATGTCATGAAGAAGTCACGTACGAGGGACTGATTTTCCATCTGTTAAGTTGAAGTCCTTAAGCCTGTTAGGTATACTGTTATATATAAAAAAAAACAGAGAAGGAGAAAAGAGTTCAAATATGAATTAAAGTTTTAAGACAAGTCACGAATTTTCGTGGCAATCCTCCCCGGGTCGTTACAGAGAGAGAGATAGAGGAAGAGCTCTGGAGAAAAAGGGAAAATCACCAAGAGAGGAATGTCGGCTACATTGAGGTTTTAATGAGGTTTAAGGATTTCCATTTCCTATTTATACTAATTAAAATCCATCTTTATTACGATTCTGCCACCACACAAATAGAAATGAATAAGCTTTGGCACTAAAATTCTAAATCGAAAAGATCATTAATAGAGGTGACAGTTAAATTAGTTAAAAAAATCACCTGGCCGAAATTGTCGGATGCTACATATATGAACTTATCTGTTTGTTGTAGAGTTGATGTTCTTGATCGTCTCGGTAATGCACGAACCTGTACATACATGTAAGGAAAAATAAACAAGCTGCAAATGCCAACTAATAACTTGTAGGATATGCTCCTAACTCCATTCAGGTTTTTAGAAAACAAACCAACATGTTTTCATGCAATAGCAACGAGTTTTTCTCCAAAATATCACAAACCCTAAACTCCAACAAAACTGTTATTTAACTTGTCCAGACACGTTAGCATAAGCAGATGCTTACCTTAGGCAGAAACAGAAGAAAATCAAGAAGATCGAAGGTGCTTCTATGGATTATTTTCATCTGGAAGAGAGGGAACAGAGAGGAATGGATGAACGTGAAGGTTCACGTAGAAGAGAGGAGAATAGGTAGGTTTCTCAGCAAGTTACTGACATTTGGCAACCATCCATTGGCTCTCTCCCACCAACCTTAATTCCTTCCCAATTTACCCCTTCATGCATCTCTACCTAATTGTTTTGTTTACTCATACCTTAGTTTTGTTTTTATCCCATTATCCAAATATACATATTTATATGTATCTATATTTAAATTTCGTCGATTTGGTTCCCAACAAAACGCTCATTGCATTAATACCAAATTAATCTCACATAATAATTCGGGGAGAAATTACATAGGCAAAAATGCCGAGTGTTACAAAGGAACTTCGATGAACAGAGGAAGAATCGATGAAGAATGGTGGAAGGATCGCCGTTAAGAAGCATCGCCAGAGAAAGGAAGAAATCCTCTCTGGAAAAATCGTTCAAGTGAGGGGAGAAGAGGGCTTTTTCCCATTTAAATTTAATTAAACTTGTAAAAAGACAAGTTTGCCCCTCTATTGAACTTTCTGTTTATCCTATTGTTCGACTATCGGTTTGGTTTCTCCAAATTTTTCTTATTTCACCATTAATTTTGATTTATTACTAGGGCTCTAACGAAACATTTCGTTCATCAAACGGACTTCATTTACTATTTTTACGAATTAAACTACTATTGGGTTAAAACAGAAACTTGACCGTATACCGTCGATTTGGATTTCTAAAATTTCCATATTTCTCCTAAAATTCATATTAATCGTAAGGATCCTAAGAAAACTCTCCGTTCCCAAAACGGACTTATTTCACTTATTTACAAAAATACCCTTTATATTACGAGACACATCAAAACTCATAATTCGACATTACATCTCTAAAAATTCTCTCATTTCTCCAGATACTCCAATTTATTTATAGGGCTCCAATAAAACTTTACATTTGCAAAACAGATTTAATTTGGCATATTTACGAAAATGCCATTCATATGCGGAAAATTGAAAACCCGTCGAAAACCGGGTGTTACAGTTAAAAATGATGAATCAACGTCGACTATAACACCTAGCCTTCCAAGCTAACGATGCGGGTTCGATTCCCGCTACCCGCTTATCTTATATATTTTATCTTCTCTTTTTTTTTTCTTGAAATGATATCGTAATTTTATAGATTTCTTCTTTTTTGATTACTATATTTCGGACAAATTTTTTCTAATTGATTCATTTCAAATTAGAAGATTTTCATTCTATTTTATAATATAAAGAATTCTTATTATATAAAGTATTCTATATTATTTTATAAAATAAGATAATTGAATTAATATAGAATAAAATGAATTTAGAATTACTATAAATCATAATAAGATAAATTTGACAATTCAATTAATGGAATGCATCATTGAATTGAATAAGCAATTTCCAGAATTCGTGCACATCTTTTTTTTTTATGAACAGAAGATGTGAAAATAAGAAAAAAAAGAGGCGTTCATTACCTTTTGTAGCAAATTTTTTATTAAAAAAAAGAAAGAAGCTAGAAGAAAAAGAAAGAATAAGAACCTGGTCACGAACATCTACCATTATACCCACAATGATTGGTCATACTCTTGCTATTCATAATGGAAAGGAACATTTGCCTATTTATATAACAGATCGTATGGTAGGGGGAGAATTTGTGCCAACTCTAAATTTTCGGGGGCATGCGAAAAATGTAATCAATCTCGTCATTAATAATTTCAATTAGTCAAATAAGAAAATCAAATGAATAGAAAGAAAATCAAGATATTTATGATTCATTAGTGAGAGGTGAACCTTATGATAAAGAAGACAAAAAGGAATGGATATACAGAAGTATACGCTTTAGGTCAACATATATGTATGTCAACTCACAAAGCACGAAGGGTAATTTATCAGATTCGTGGACGTTCTTACGAAGAAACACTTATGATACTAGAACTCATGCCTTATCGAGCATGTTATCCCATTTTGGAATTGGTTGATTCTGTACCAGCAAATGCTAGTCACAATATGGGTCTCAACGAAACCAATTTAGTCATTAGTCAAGCTGAGGTCAACAAAAGTCTTACTGTGAAAAAATGAAAACCTCGAGCTCGAGGCCCGATAAAAAGACCCACTTGTTATATACTATTGTATTGAAAGATATATCTTTCAATGAAGAAGAGTGTAAAAGATCTGAATACTCCATATTATGCTTAAAAAAAATCTAGATGTATAAAGAAATACGCGGATATCGCATGTTATAATATGGATAATAATGGGGGAGTATGAGACAAAAAAGGAATCCACTCGGTTTTAGACTTGGTGTAACCCAAGGATATCGTGCTATTTGGTTTGCCCAACCAAAAAAGTCTTTTGAAGGTCTACAAGAAGATCAAAAAAGACAAGATTGTATCAAAAATTATGTAAAAAAAAAAGAGAAGAATATTCTCTAGTGTTGAGGGAATTACACGTATCGATATTCAAAAAAGAATTGATATCATTCAGGCTTCCCAAAGTTCTTAATAGAAAATGGGTCTCGAAGAATTACAAATGAATGTACAAAAAGAGTCAATTTTGTGAACCGCATTGCTATTACAAGACTTGAAAACCCTTATGGAAACCTCTTGCAAAATTTCACGCCTAAAAAATAGAGTTTCATTTCGAAAAGCAATGAAAAAATCTGAATTAACTGAATAGGCAAGAACAAAGGGAATTCAAGTACAAATTGCAGGGCGTATAGACGGAAAAGAAATTGCACGTGTTGAATGGTCTTAGCTCCTGAATATTCAGATGAAAAAAGAAAACAACAACTACTTACCCATTTCTTTCTTTTTTTTTATAAGGGATTCCTTCTCTTATCTTCTATATAGCTCGTCGTTGGTCCTTCGCAAGTGCGCTCCGCGAGCACTGTACATCTTTCTTAGATGAGAACACGCAGACGCAGCGGTGCCTCTAAGCGGAGTGAAACAAGAAAAGCAAGCGTGCTTTTCTTATACGTTAGACGATGCCACCTCCCACTTAACTTGAGTCCACCCGGCATAATAGCATCGCATTTCAACCACCTTTCGAATCTCAAAGTGGCTAACTTGCCTCTCCGGGATGAGAACCCATGATTTGATCTGCTAGCTTGAATGCCTGGATCATGCCGAGAAGAGAAGGTAAAGAAAAGTGATTGCCGGAATGGAACCGATCGGAGGAGTCTTCCAGAGCAGAGTCCATCCCTGCCTTTATTGAGATGAGAGAGAAGGCAGAGATATAAAGAAAGGGCTTCCATCACTCTATTATAGCAAAGTGGAGGGATGACGCAGTTGAGTGTTCATTCGATCCAACACTCGAGGCCAGGCCGATCAAATCTATCATTGGGTTCGATCCAGCATAGCATCCATAAGCATCAGTAAAAGCAGAAGCATATCCAGAAGTCAATACCAACAGCAGTAGAGAAAGATTCTCGCTAATAGAAAAGAGGCATATCCGCCGATGATAACGAGAGCAGTACCGATAGCACCAATAGCATTCGTTCCAGTTCCCTTTACTAGTAAGGGGAGCCATCACCAGGGCCGAGAATCCAACCCCATACCTCCTTATGATGGACGTGATCCATAGCCGATGTTGGCTAAAAGTAGTCTCAATTGAAGCTATGGAGCATCCCTTCTAGTTTCAGATCGATATTGAGTTCCATATGTAACACTTGGCTTTACGGGATTTTTGTAATTATATATGTATAATGGCATTTTTCTAAATATGTCAAGTTGAGTCAGTTTCGTAAAAAGAAAATGTTATTAGAATCCTTATTATTAATATGGATTTTATGAAAATTTCTAGAATTTTAGGAGTTGTAACACTAAATTATGAGAATTACGTTTATCGTAATATAATGGACATTTTAATAAAAATAGTAAATAAGGTTCATTTTGCGAACGGACAATTTTAATTGAACCCAGATAATAAGTTGGAGTTATTGGTGAAATAAGAAAATTTGGAGAAACTGAATCGTTAGTAAATTAACGAAACAAAGGACGAAACAAATAGAAAATGATAGGAAGGGCAAAATGGTCATTCAACAAATCAATTTTTACTAAAATGACAAATCTCTTTTATTCTCCCTTATTTCACGATTTCCTCTCCTAAAGCTCCCTCCTCCTCTAGCGATTTTCCATCGCCCAACGATTCTCCACGCCGATTCCTTTAGCGTTTCTCCGATCAACCTCTGTTCTTCACATTTTCTTCTCCAATCAACGCTCTAGGTAAGGTCCTATAGTTTTTGGACTTTAGTTTTTGATTTTTATGGAGTTAAAATGATTAGGGTTTCGTTTAAGGTTTTGTGAAAAATGTGATTTATAGTTTGAAATCGATAGGTTTACTGTATTTATGAATATAATGGATGTATTGGATATTATTGGACGAAGATTTATAGATTCATTGTGGAATATTAGGGATGTGGATTTTTAAGGTTTTGGAAAAACTCCGTTAATGGAGGTTTTGAGGTGTCGAGCGTGGATTGCTCGATAAAATGCCTCAATAAGTTAAATTAGAATTTTAGGAAATTTCTTTAGTTAGGGTTTCGTTAGTTTTGACGTTTAATGGTTTAAACGCGATTTAACGATGATTGTTGTGAATTTACCTTAGGTGAACAACGCTCGTGGACGGAGCTAGAATTTGCAACGGATGCAAGGTAAGTTCTCGTGACTTACTATGGCCGATTGGCCTACACCGTACGTCGAAGTCGCGTCGAGGAACATTGGTGATTCGTTTGTTTAAATGCTTTGGTTGTGTAGTTAGGATTAGTTCTTTTTTTAGGTTATGCTTTTATCGTCTTGATGGTACACATGTTGTATGTTTACTTTATGAACGTAATTGCCCATGCATCATGTTTTTTTTAACATGCATAGAAAATGAATTTCTGCACTACGTTTTCATGAAAAGAGATGTGGCCCGAAAAGGGGGCTATTGATCTATTGTGAAGGCTGAGAGAGACTTGTCACAATACTACATCACCGAAAATGAAATGAATCTATGTAATTTGTTATCTGGTCATGCGAGGTGGGGCTCAAGCACGGTTGTATACGGATGTGACCGTGTACCCCCCTTGCTAGGTAGAAAGGGTTGTCCGACCGCCAAATGTGCCCTCTCCATCTAGCGGGCTGAGATCTCGATGACATTCTGTCTCCGACGTAATGATAAGAAAATGTTGCATGATTTCCGAACCTCAGATGCATAGCATGTATCAGCATTTACAAAACTTGCTGAGCCTTTAGCTCATAGTTTTCTGTATGGTGAAGGTGATCTAGATACAGGTGAGGACGAGATCCCTCCACCCAAGGAATGTTCAGTTGAAGAACGATGGCCCGTGGGAGTGTGCTGGTGCAGTCGGTGTGCTTTTGACCCGTAGGGATGTTTGTAAGTATTTTGGGGATGTGATAGTAGGTCAAATTGTATAGTTGAACATGTTAGGATGCTTGGGAACTGGTTAGTAAAGAAAAAATAATGTTTTGATAAATTGGTGTTATGAAACATTTTATTAAACCAGTTATTTGAATGATATGGAACTACTTCGAATTTTCTTTTAAACATGAGGAATTGTTTAGGTTTTAAACGGATCCATGAAGTTCGTTTTTACAATAGTTTATTATGTTTTTAAACATGTTCTAGGACATGTTTCGGGTCGTTTATTTGGGGGTTGACGAAATGCGAAATGAGTGAAGTTATGAATGGTTTTATGTTGGAATGTTTTAGTGTGTATGTGTGGTAAGAAAATTATGGAGGGAAGAAGGAGGAAAGAAAGAAAGAAGAGAGAGGCAAACTCCCTGGAATTTCAAATTCCAGGAGGTCGCTGATCGATCGCCTAAGGAGGTGATCGATCGGCAATTATGGTCGCCACTCTCTGGAAAATCCAGAGAGTGTGGCGATAGATCGCAGGGGCGATCGATCGCCCAATGTGGGGGCGATCGATCGCCCCCCTTTATTTTGGTACAGCCGATCGATCGGCTGTCAAGCAGCCGATCGATCGCCCCATGTTTTCATGGTGATTTGTCATTTTTGCCCCTTGGTTTTTTGGCTCATTGTTTTCCATTATAAATAAGTTTTATTTAATTTTTTTCCTTTTCTTTAAAAACAACTTCAACTATATGGTTTTGATTTAAAGTTTTATAGATAAAGTTACGTAGGGTTTATAAGAATAAAAGAAAAATTTATACAGTAAAACTTAGGAATGGGTAAGGGTCGCTACACCATATCCTCTGACTGATATTCCAGATGTAGAGACAGATCCAAAGCCATTTGATCAAGATCGAGTAGCTATAGCGGACCCATTTAGAGATCAGAACCCCATTCTGAGTACGCCCATTTGAGTAGCAACTGCCCCTAAGCCGATAGGTCTCGTTCAAAAGCCACTTTAGTTAACGTGTCCCAATCAATGTGCCTTACTATCTATCTATAGGGGATGATGTTGTCATTGCTGATGCCCAAGTCAAGTTGCGGAAGTCGATTTTCAGTGTCTTCATAAATTAGGAGTAGGAGTTCCAATTTCAACCCAAAAATCTCTGATTTATTACACAGGTGCATTTGAGTTTGCTAAGCGCTTTTGTGTCAAGGGTGGATTTTTCTACTTTTTTATAGTTGGTGCTGCTCGTTGTTTGCTTGCTTACCATCATCCATATGGTCTGATGGCTATATATATGTATAAAATATCCTCTCATTATGAAGGTTCTCTACCTTAGCTTAGTGAGGATAGGTGGTGTAACACCCGGCTTTACGAGATTTGAATTATTCCAATATAAATGGTATTTTTGTAAATACGTCAGACTAGATTCATTTTGCGAACGGAAAGTTTTAACGAAGCCCTAATAATAAATTGGAATTTATGGTGAAATATGAAAATTTAAAGAAATCGGATCGTTAGTTAAATAACGAGATAATTAGAGAAAAAATAGAAATTAAGTGGACGGGCAATTAAGTAATTTTGCAAGCCAAATTTTAATAAAAACTCAAAATCCCTTCCCCCCTCACACTTACACGATTTTCTACTGCCTTCCTGTCTCTCCCTCCCGTCGCGCGTTTCTTGTCCGTCGACTCCGGTTCCTCGCGATTCCTTCTCTAAACGACATTCTAGGTGAGAATCTACTATTTAGGAGCCTTAGATGTCAATTTCTATGGTTTAAAACGGTTAGGGTTCGTTAGGGTTTTCGTTGAAAACGTGAAATAGAGTTTGAAATCGATAGGTTAACCGTATTTATGGCTCTAATGAGCGTATTTATGATTGTTGGTAGGAGTTAGTTGAATTAATTGAAGTTTTGAGTGGTTGGAAGTTCTAAAAACTCCATTAATGGAGGTTTGAAAATTCACGAGCACAAGTTGCTCGATGAAATGCCTCAATGAGGTGTTTTAAAGTTTAGGAGATTTTCCTTAGCTAGGAGCTTGTAATTTTCCAAACTCGGTAGTTTTGAATTGGTTTAAATGACGAATGTTGTGTATTGCCTTACGTAAACAATGCTCGTGGACGGAGCTCGGTGTGCAACGGACGCGATGTAACGCCCCGAGTCTGCCAGACCCGGTTTCGCTACCCAAAATGTTGAACTAAACTAAGAAAAATTACGGGAAATTTTAAATTTTCTCTCAGTGATTATGATTCTATCTTTAATCCTCAACTGTACAGCGGAAAACCTAATAAGTAGACAAGGTTTGTAGTTAGAAAAAACGTTAAGACACTTAGCCGAAGAGAATTGGAAACTCAAGGACATCTACCGGTCACAAAACGACAAGGCATGGTGCACGCTCCTACCGATTGACACATGCACATCACGTAATTTATTAAACTTCATCCGATCACAAAAATGACAAGACTTAATATCGGCTACTACCAATTGACACATGCACGTCACGTGACTCATTATAATCCTTCTGATCACAAAACGACAAGACTTAATACATACTCATTCCGATAATGGAAAACCTACATCTACCGGTTGACACATGCGCATCATGTGATTCATTAAACTCCTTCCGATCACAAAACGACAAGACTTAATATCGGCTTCTACCGATTGACACACGCACAGCACGTGACTCATTAAACTTCATTCCGATAAAAGACATGATCTGATGGAAGACTTCATCCAATGGAAGACTTCATCTGATAGAAGACACCATCCGATAGAAGACTTCATCCGATGGAAGACATCATCCGATAGAAGACTTCATCCGATGGAAGACATCATCCGATGGAAGAGTTCATCCGATGGAAGACATCATCCGATAGACAGGAAACTCTCAGACTTTCACAAACTTCAACATGAATGATTAAACTAACACACAGTTGGACCATAATCTCATCTAGAATACGTGTAGCGAGAGACTCTAACAAAATAAGTCCTTCTATTATTTCACGATCATTCTCAAACTCAGAAGTTAGTCAGTCAGGTTCCTGTAACGACCCGGGGAGGATCGCCACGAAATTCGTGACTTGTCTTAAAACTTTAATTCATATTTGAACTCTTTTCTCCTTCTCTGTTTTTTTTTTTATAACAGTATACCTAACAGGCTTAAGGACTTCAACTTAACAGATGAAAAATCAGTCCCTCGTACGTGACTTCTTCATGACATTATTTACTTAATCATTCACAGACATGAGCGACCATACACGGTCATTGATTCTATGACGAAATCGGGTGGTGGAGGGTTGCCCTCGGGTCTCCCTACGTTATTCTACCCGAATTGCATGGGTCTGCATGCATCGGCGGATGAAGCGCAAATTATCCGACCTATCACGTGCATATCATGTGACTCTCTCATCGACGTTCAGTAGAAAACATCTACCGATGAGCACGTACGTCTCTCGTGAACGTCTAAAACATCATCCGATAGTGGACATCTACCTGTAGACACGTGCAACTCTCGTGATCATTAAAAACATCTACCGATAGACATGTGAAATTCACGTGTTCCTCTAAGACATCTTCCGATAGCTTACAAGCTCTATATCATCCGATCACTAAACACTCTACTTATGCCGATCGCTAGACGACAAAATAGCACTTTCATCATCCGATGGCTAAACACTCTACATCTGCCGATCGCTAGACGACAAATAGCACTTTCATCATCCGATGGCTAAACACTCTACTTCTGCCGATCGCTAGACGACAAAATAGCACTTTCATCATCCGATGGCTACACACTCTACATCTGCCGATCGCTAGACGACAAAATAGCACTTTCATCATCCGATGGCTAAACACTCTACATCTGCCGATCACTAGACGACAAAATTTATACTTACATCATCCGAAGGCTAAACACTTTACATCTGCCGATGAAGAAACATACTACATCTTCCGGTAACATCATCCGGAAGACTCAATCGTTCGATTCCTATCATTTGACATCTGCTGATGACGTCAGCCGGATGAATGCCTCATCCGGCTTCTATCTTACGGCAGTAAAACACTATAATCATCAAACAACCTCATCCAACAGAAAATCCTACAACTCACCCAAATCTTAACCTGGAAATTATAAACCCTAATGAGTAAAAACCATATCCTATTCAAGATACGCATAGCGGAAGGCTTAAGCAAAACAGACCATTCAATACTCCTTAAAACCGTTAACAGACTCTGAAGTCAAACCATTCAAATCCAAATCTCATTGTTATAAGAAAATTATATTCTACTTAGTCATCTGTTTATCATAAACTTCTCTGACTTACTATGAGCATAACCAGGGAACTTAATCGCCTATCCAGCCTTCACTTTCACACTGAGCATCCTGCAGCAACCAAGCTTAGACATCCTCAGTAACCTTGAGTTCCTCACCGGAAAACTCGTCACCTACATCATAAGGTTTAAACTATAAGCCTAATGCTTAGTAAGGAATGCAACACTAACATGGATTCATGAATGTATAATTTGGAAAAATCACATGCTCATAAGTCTTTTCTTGTTCATGTTTTTGCTCGTAATCATCATTCACAGTCATGGATCATATTCATCATTCATAGTCATTGATCATATTCATCATTCATAGTCATTGATCATATTCATCATTCATAGTCATTGATCATATTCATCATTCATAGTCATTAATCATATTCATCATTCATAGTCATTGATCATATTCATCATTAATAGTCATTGATCATATTCGTCATTCATAGTCTTTGTTCATATTCTTTGTTTAGGTTGTGTGGATCAAGAGAGGATTTGTGCCGGTAAAGGGGGTTCGACAGTGAGTTTGATCTTGTTCCTTACTGCGGGTCGTATTCATATGTCCTTCTTTGGACTGTGACATACGCCGAACCGCCCCCAACCCTCACTTAATCCACGTTGCATAAATCTTATACATATACATATATACATACATATCTTGTTCATGGAAAAGATGCGTTAAAACATTTTCTTATGCTTGAGAAACATTCATGATGCATGAACATGAGAGCTTTTAACTCATCAAACTATGACAAGGATCATACCAGAGCAGACAACTTCACATTCACTAACAGGTCATCACATGGTATAACTCGCAACATACATAAATCTTTCAAGTGCAGACAAGCTCATAATCATAAGGTAAACATTAGACATCTCACCCTAGTACTCCCACGATGTAGGGCTCTATTAGCCGGAAATCTTAATACATTCACTTACCTGGTCTCCTTAGCACTTGAGCTCCTTTCTCTTCAAACTTCTTCACCTAAACATTTATATTGCAGTAGTTAAAACAAAATCCTAATAGTTCTAATCTCGAGTTATCCTAAGATCTAATAGCTAAGAGTCCTTCCCGAGTTCTTAGTTTAATACTCAATGTAACCCGAAATCCCAAAATCAAAACAGACGGATTCGATAATGATAACTCAGGGTTGGTTGTTTTAAATGTCCAGAATCGATTCGGAATGACATTACCAATCTCGGGTTTCAAAATGTTCTTATCAATACTCGACCATTGAAGAATCCAAAACTTCAATACAGAGCTGAAAACAGAGCTAATAAACTAACAGATAGCCACATTGTCTAATGCATACCTCAGGCGCAGAGTAGTCGAGTGGTGGCGGAGTAAACCGACCGTCGAGGAGAGTTTGCTGATAGCAGAGAGTAAGAACTTGCGAGAGAAGAAATCGTCGGAAATGGTGGTGTCGGCTACAGTGGTTTAAATGAGGTTTGAATCCTTTCCTTTTTCTTTAAATACTGGCCTCAATCCTCCAATATTACAACTTTGCCACTCAACCTAGTTTAGATCCACATGTAATTAATTAAGCTTGGCATAAAATCCTAAACTGTGAAGATTAAATATTCATGACCGTTAATACCGTTAGGAAAATCACCTGGCCGTTATCTCGGGTGTTACATCCACCCTTCCTTAAACAAAATTTTCGTCCCCAAAAATTGATCAAACAAACAACTCTGGATACTTGTCTAACATGTCCTGTCGTCGCTGCCACGTGGCTTCTTCAATGCCTTGATGCTTCCATAAAACTTTGACCAACGGAATCTCTTTATTCCTCAGAGTCTTAACTGCGGATTCCAATATCTGCACTGGCTTCTCTTCATATGTTAGCATCGGCTCAATCTCAAAATCCACTGGTTTAACAACTTGTGTAGGGTCCCGTATACATTTCCTTAACATTGACACATGGAAAACATTATGAACTTTTTCCAATGATGGAGGCAACTGTAGTCTGTATGCTGTACTACCGATTTTAGATAAAACAGGGAATGGTCCAATAAATTGTGGATTAAGCTTTCCCCTTATGCCAAATCTTAGTACTCCTTTAAATGGTGAAACCTTCAGGAAAACTTTATCACCAACAGCAAATTCAAGATCTCTCCTCCTTTGGTTTGCATAACTTTTCTATCGGCTTTGTGCAGTAATCATCCTCCTCTTAATAGTGGCAATCTTGTCTGACATCTGCTGTAACATCTCAGGACCTATGAGTTTTGCTTCACCAACCTCATCCCAATACAGAAGTGATCTACATTTCCTACCATACAACGCCTCATAAGGTGGCATACCTATGGTGGACTGGTAACTATTGTTGTAAGAGAACTCAACCAAGGGTAGGTATCTACTCCAAGATGTCTGGAACTCTAGCACACAAGCCCTCAACATATCCTCAAGTATCTAGATAGTCCTTTCTGCGGGTGAAAAGCAGTGCTGAAGGATAACCTCGTGCCAAGTGTGCCTTGTAGACCTTTCCAAAACCGGGAGGTGAACCTAGGGTCACGATCAGAGACAATAGATGCAAGAATTCCATGCAACCTAATAACTTCTTGTACATAAAGATCAGCAAGCTGGTCCATCGAGTAGGTTGTCCTTACTGGTAAGAAATTGGCTGACTTTGTCAATCTATCAATCACAACCCAAATACTTTCATGTCTCTTGGTTGTCTTAGGCAATCCTACGACGAAATCCATAGCTATGTGTTCCCACTTCCACTCGGGAATAGGTAGAGGCTGAAGGGTACCTCCTGGACGTTGGTGCTTAGCTTTAACTTGTTGGCAAACCAAACATGACTCTACATACTTAGCAACATCTCTCTTTAAGTTTGGCCACCAATAGAGTAACTTCATGTCTCGATACATCTTGGTGCTTCCAGGATGCACAGAAAAGGGAGACGAATGCGCCTCAGCCAAGATTAGCTTACGTAATTCTTTATCATTAGGGACATACCATCTGTAATATCCGGCTTGTATGGATTTTTAGAATATTCATATTTTATAATATATGTGGCATTTTTGGTAAATATGTCAAATTAGGTCCGTTTTACGAAAGAAAAGCGTCATTACGATCCTAATGAGTAATAAGAATTTTAATGAATTTACGGGAATTTTCAGAGATCAAACACGATATTCCGAGTAAATACACTTTTCGTAATGTAAAAGTCGTTCTCGTAAAAATAGCAAATGAGGTCCAAATCGCGAACGGACAGTTTTAATAAATCCCTGGCAATGAATAGAAGTTATTGGCAAAATATGGAACTTTCGAGAATCCGAAATGTTAGCCAATTAACGAAACGAAAGACGAATCAAGAGCTAAGGGCATTTTGGTAATTTGCCAAATCAATTTATAAAATCATAACCTAACTTCTTCTTCTTCATTTCCTCTTCCCTGCTGCGTGAGTTCCATTTCCAGAGAGCTTTCTCTCTATTTTCAAGCGCTTCCCTCACGACGACTTCAACGGTCCCGACCTCCGTTCTCTTCCGTTTCTCCTCCGTTCTTCGTCATTTCTTCTCCTCTCGCTACCCTCGGTATGTACCTACAATCTTAGAGCTTTTATTTCAACGTTTACGCCATTTTAGATAATTAGGGTTTCGATTATATCTCGTTAAAAATGCGAATTAGAGCTCGTAATTAATAGGTTAGCCGTGATTAGGTATATATTGAACGTATCGGACGTTATCGGACGAAAATAAATCGATTTGTGAAAAAGTTTAAAAATCCGAGAATTTTAGGGTTTTCGGAAAAAGTTCGATTGCTCGATGAATTAGCTTAATAAATCGAATTAAAGCATTAGGAAATATCTTTAGTTAAGGTTTTGTTAATTTGGACGTTTAATAGCTTAATTCGGTTTTAACGGCAAATATCGTGTTTTACCTCAGACACGCGACTCCAGTGGACGAAGCTTGAGATCCAGCGCGCTCAAAGTAAGTTCTCGTGACTTGCTTGACCGAAAGGTCTACACCATACCTCGTCGTCGTATCAAGGATCCTTGAGGGTTCCTTGTTTTACGTTGTTTAGGTTGGGTAGTTAGGTTAGTTGTTTATAGGTTATGTTGTATTGTCTTGTTGATATGTATGCTGTTTGTTTACTTTCCGCTGATTAACTGTTCATGCATCACGTATTTCAAATGTCATAGAAAATGGCTTTCCGCACGTGTTTTAAGGAAAGAAATGAACCTCTGTAATTAATGTACGTAATCTGTATCTGTATCTGGTTACGCGAGGTGGGGCTCAGGCATGGCTGTAGGGTTTGTGAGCATGTACCCCCCTCCTCTAAATCGAAAGTGGTAGTCCGACCACGGGATGTATCCTTTCCATTTAGAGGGCTGATATCTCGGTAACAATCTGTCTACGACGTAATGAAAATGAATCTGTAATCTGAATCTGTATCTGTTTCTGTATCTGAATCTGAGCATGTTTTCTGAATGGCATCTGTACGCATGCATCTGCATTTACGTAGCTTACTGAGATTTCAATATCTCATATGTGTCTGTATGGTGTAGGTGATATTCTAGGTGATATCGAACCAAGTGAGGACGGCGTTCTTCCTCCTGACGTCTGACGCAGTTGATGGATGACGGTCGTGGGAGTGCGCTGAGTAGTCGAGGTGCTTTTGACCCGTGGGGATCGTCTGTGTATGTATTCTGGGGGATATTTGGTTAATACGAATGCATAGAACATATTAGGTTGTTTGGATCTGGTTAGGGGTTAGATAACCTTTTGATGCTTTAAATGTTTTGGGCAATTGTATGTAAAACGTCTTTGTTTAAACTGTTTTGATAAACGTTATGAAATGTTTTGGTTTAAATGTTTAAGTTAAATGAAAATGTTTTGAAATGTTGTTTGTAGGTTGTTACGGATAGCTCGGTTTTTAGAGCTATCCACGCAGTTGGACTTCGCAAAGTCCAAAGCGAGTCGATTGAGTTTAGGTTATGTTTTAATCGGTTGAGTGCATGTGTGAGTTTTGGTGATTACTGGTGAAAGGAAGAAGGTGATTTGCTCTCTGGAGATCGGATTCCAGAGAACAAATAAATGTGCTCGAAGCTGAAAATTTTGAAGTGTTAAAGTCTCGAAGGAAAAGAAGGATCGCTGCCCTTGATGTAGGCAGCAGCGATCGATCTCTGCTGAAAGCAGAGATCGATTGCTTGCTGCATGCAAGCATGCAGCGATCGATCTCTGTAAACTACAGAGATCGATCGCTTGCTGCCAATATGCAAGCAGCGATCGATCTCTGTAGTTTACAGAGATCGATCGCCCCCCTCCTTTTGGCAGCTAGTTCCGATTCTGCCCCTCTGTATTTAATGTTATTAAATGTTTAAATGATTTAAGTTTTATTAATAGTTTTAGTTTATATTTTAAATGATTTACCAAATGAACTTCGATTTCGATTCCGGTTTCGGCTTCGATTTCAATTTCGCTTTAACGTTAGGTTTTAAAGTTTTATTTAAAATGTAAAAATAAAAATGAAAAATTTATACGGAGAAAATGGGGTACGGACTTAGGGTCGTTACACCATCTATTTCTAAACTTCAGAATCCCATCCTTGGAAAGACTAAACTCGGAGGTGGTGTCCTTCACCTTGTTCATCATACCGTTATTCTCCTCAGAGTCCTTCTGTTGTGCCTCTTTGATCTTTTCTAAAACCGTTGGTTGAATGGTCAAATCGGCAAGTAAGGTTGATAACTCTGGAACTATCTCCAATTCAAACCTCTGAACTTCTGTCCTCAAAGGTATAGACATAGTTGATACAACGGGTTGCATTGTTGTTGACATCCTGCTCAATGCGTCAGCTACAGAGTTAGCCTTACCCGGGTGATACTTGATCTCAAAGTCGTAATCCTTAACAAATTCCAACCAACGCCTCTGCCTCATGTTCAATTCCTTTTGTGTAAAGAGATACTTCAGACTTTTATGGTCAGAAAACACCTCGCACTGTTGCCCATACAAATAGTGTCTCCATATTTTCAAGGCAAAAACGGCAGCGGCTAATTCTAAATCATGGTTGGGGTAGTTATGTTCGCAACTCTTTAATTGCCTAGAGGCATACGCTACAACTTTGCCTTCTTGCATCAAAACACAGCCCAAACCAACTTTTGATGCATCACAATATACGCTAAACTTTCCTTCATCGGTTGGGAGAGTCAGTACCGGGGCTGTTGTTAACTTCACTTTCAATGCCTGGAAGCTATCCTCACAAGGTTCGGTCCAAGAATACTTATTGTCCTTCTTTGTCAAATTCGTCAGGGGCTTAGCTATCATAGAAAATCCTTTGATAAACTTTCTGTAATAGTCTGCCAATCCAAGGAAACTGCGGACTTCATCGGCATTCTTTGGTTGTGGCCAATCCTTTACTGCCTGAATTTTGGTCGGGTCCACTGATATGCCATTAGCAGAAACTACATGACCAAGAAAATTAACCTTGTCCAACCAAAATTCACACTTGGACAATTTGGCATAAAGCTGGTGCTCCTTCAATGTTGTCAAAACTATTATTAAATGCTCTGCATGGTCAGCTTTTGTCCGTGAGTATATCAGGATATCATCTATGAACACAATTACAAATTTGTCCAAATACTCCTGAAACACACGATTCATTAAGTCCATAAAGGCTGCAGGTGCATTAGTCAGTCCAAATGACATGACCAAGAATTCGTAGTGTCCATAACGGGTTCTGAAGGCTGTCTTTGGTATATCTCCTTCCTTAACTTTCTGTTGGTAATAACCTGAACGTAAATCTATTTTTGAAAACACTTTTGATCCTTGTAATTGGTCAAACAAATCATCAATCCGAGGTAAAGGGTACTTATTCTTGATTGTCAACTTATTTAGCTCTCTGTAGTCTATGCACATTCTAAGGGAACCATCCTTCTTCTTGACAAATAAGACAGGTGCACCCCAAGGGGAACTACTAGGGCGTATAAATCCCTTGTCTACCAATTCTTGTAGTTGGACATTTAATTCCTTCAACTCAATAGGTGCCATGCGGTATGGATTCTTAGATACAGGTGATGCTTCGGGATATGTATCTATTATAAACTCTATTTCTCTATCAGGTGGTAAACAAGGCAAATCATCCAAAAATGCTTCAGGGAACTCTCGGGCTATGGGGATATCTTGTAACTCTATCTTATTCTTAACTCCGAACATCCATTATAGTAGCTAAGTAACTCTCACAACCATTTTTCAGTAACCGGTAAATTTCTAGTGAGGATACAATCGGTATTTTGCTTATCTTAGGAATAGCTTGGAAGGAATAATGATCACCATTTGGGGGTCGAAAATCAACCATCCCAGATCTACAACTTATTGTGGCATAATGCCTAAATAACCAATCCATTCCCAATATCACCTCATATCTTTTCATGTCAATTACAATCAGTTCTATATATAGTTTCTTACTTCCTAAGGACACAACATCACCTTTAACAATCTGTTCAGAATGTAGGGACTTTTCCTGATGGTAACATAACATCATATGGCCTTTCGGCTGGTAAAAGTTCTAAGTTGTGTTGGCATACAAACAAAGTTGATATAAACGAGTGCATGGCTCCCGTATCTATAAGTGTGTAAGCAGCAAAACCACAGATCATAATGGTACATGTTATGACTGTATGCTGCACGGCTTCCTCATCCTCCATCATTGCATAAACTCTTGGTGCCACCCTTGCACGGTTCGGATCTGGCGGCATGGGGCAGTCTCTGACTATATGTCCAACCTTATCACATCTGAAACAGCGGCCAGAACGCAACTTGCATTCGCCGGGGTGGTTCTTCTGACAGGTGGGGCATAAGGGTGCCAGTGGCCTCTTTCCTTTTCCTTGGTCATCATTCTGGTTGAGGGGTCTCTTTATTCCTTGTTGTTGTTACTGTGGTCCCCTATTCTGTTGCGACTGCCAACCTTTGTTCTGACATGGTGGTTGCTGAGTGTCCTTTGTGAGTTTTCTTGGCTGCTCACGCTGTGCATATGCTGTTATTTCTGCCTCTTCCAGCTCCAAGGCCTTAGCCGTCACTTCACCATAGGGTACATTGTGTATTCCAGCAGTCTTTACTTTCACATACAGACTCGGCTTCAGCCCTTGAACAAATTGGTAAATCTTGTCCTCGTCATCCTCAATCATACGGGGAGCAAACCGTGATAAAGCATCAAATTTGCATATGTAATCCGTCACAGAGCCAGTTTGTCGCAGATTCATGAACTCCTTCTTCTTGTTGGCCCGAACAGTCCTATTGAAGTACTTGTCAAAGAAAGCAGTCTTGAACATCTCCCAGGTCATGGCTTCGGCATTAGCGGTGTTCTGGATCGAATCCCAGCAATGCCTTGCACTTAACTCCAAATGAAAGACAGCATAGGTGACCTTATCTCCTTCATCAACCTTTGCATACTTAAACATGTCTTTTATCTTCCAAACCCACTCCTCAGCATAAATAGGATCTGATACATGTCCATTAAACACTGGGGGTCGAAGCCGGTGGAAACGCTCACCCCCATGATCATGAGTTGCATTAGTACTGGAGTTGCCTTGTTCCTCTCTAGCAGTCATCAGTCGTTCTATCTGGTGAGATTAGCGCATGACCAACTCTGTCAACTGAGCAATAGCATTGCTATCCTCATTGGTCTCTCTCTGCTGACCTCTAACCATTTTGGGATTCCTAGACAAATCATTACAGATATATATTAACTTAATGAAATATACTGAAATCATAAATACTTACAGTTGTTGGAGTGTGCTCATGTGACAGTCAGTGCTGGAAGGCAGTCTGCAGAATTGGTTTTAGAACCCGGTTTTGCTCTGATACCATAATTGTAACGACCCGGGGAGGATCGCCACGAAATTCATGACTTGTCTTAAAACTTTAATTCATATTTGAACTCTTTTCTCCGTCTCTGTTTTTTTTTTTAATAACAGTATACATAACAGGCTTAAGGACTTCAACTTAACAGATGGAAAATCAGTCCCTCGTACGTGACTTCTTCATGACATTATTTACTTAATCATTCACAGACATGAGCGACCATACACGGTCATTGATTCTATGACGAAATCGGGCAGTGGAGGGTTGCCCTCGGGTCGCCCTACGTTATTCTACCCGAATTACATGGGTCTGCATGCATCGGCAGATGAAGCGCATATTATCCGACCTATCACGTGCATATCTTGTGACTCTCTCATCGACGTTCAGTAGAAAACATCTACCGATGAGCACGTACGTCTCTCGTGAACGTCTAAAACATCATCCGATAGTGGACATCTACCAGTAGACACGTGCAGCTCTCGTGATCATTAAAAACATCTACCGATAGACATGTGAAATTCACGTGTTCCTCTAAGACATCTTCCGATAGCTTACAAGCTCTATATCATCCGATCACTAAACACTCTACTTCTGCCGATCGCTAGACGACAAAATAGCACTTTCATCATCCGATGGCTAAACACTCTACATCTGCCGATCGCTAGACGACAAAATAGCACTTTCATCATCCGATGGCTAAACACTCTACTTCTGCCGATCGCTAGACGACAAAATAGCACTTTCATCATCCGATGGCTAAACACTCTACATCTGCCGATCGCTAGACGACAAAATAGCACTTTCATCATCCGATGGCTAAACACTCTACATCTGCCGATCGCTAGACGACAAAATAGCACTTTCATCATCCGATTGCTAAACACTCTACATCTGCCGATCGCTAGACGAAAAAATTTATACTTACATCATCCGAAGGCTAAACACTCTACATCTGCCGATGAAGAAACATACTACATCTTCCGGTAACATCATCCGGAAGACTCAATCGTTCGATTCCTATCATTTGACATCTGCTGATGACGTCAGCAGGATGAATGCATCATCCAGCTTCTATCTTACGGCAGTAAAACACTATAATCATCAAACAACCTCATCTAACAGAAAATACTACAACTCAACCAAATCTTAACCTGGAAATTATAAACCCTAATGAGTAAAAACCATATCCCATTCAAGATACGGATAGCGGAAGGCTTAAGCAAAACAGACCATTCAATAATCCTTAAAATCGTTAACAGACTCTGAAGTCAAACCATTCAAATCCAAATCTCATTGTTATAAGAAAATTATATTCTACTTAGTCATCTGTTTATCATAAACTTCTCTGACTTACTATGAGCATAACCAGGGAACTTAATCGCCTATCCAGCCTTCACTTTCACACTGAGCATCCTGCAGCAACCAAGCTTAGACATCCTCAGTAACCTTGAGTTCCTCACCGGAAAACTCGTCACCTACATCATAAGGTTTAAACTATAAGCCTAATGCTTAGTTAGGAATGCAACACTAACATGGATTCATGAATGTATAATTTGGAAAAATCACATGCTCATAAGTCTTTTCTTGTTCATGTTTTTGCTCGTAATCATCATTCACAGTCATGGATCATATTCATCATTCATAGTCATTGATCATATTCATCATTTATAGTCATTGATCATATTCATCATTCATAGTCATTGATCATATTCGTCATTCATAGTCTTTGTTCATATTCTTTGTTTAGGTTGTGTGGATCAAGAGAGGCTTTGTGCCGGTAAAGGGGGTTCGACAGTTAGTTTGATCTTGTTCCCTACTGCAGGTCGTATTCATATGTCATTCTTTGGACTGTGACATACGCTGAACCGCCCCCAACTCTCACTTAATCCACGTTGCATAAATCTTATACATATACATATATACATACATATCTTGTTCATGGAAAACATGCGTTAAAACATTTTCTTATGCTTGAGAAACATTCATGATGCTTGAACATGAGAGCTTTTAACTCATCAAACTATGACAAGGATCATACCAGAGCAGACAACTTCACATTCACTAATAGGTCATCACATGGTATAACTCGCAATATACATAAATCCTTCAAGTGCAGACAAGCTCATAATCATAAGGTAAACATTAGACATCTCACCCTAGTACTCCCACGATGTAGGGCTCTATTAGCCGGAAATCTTAATACATTCACTTACCTAGTCTCCTTAGCACTTGAGCTCCTTTCTCTTCAAACTTCTTCACCTAAACATTTACATTGCAGTAGTTAAAACAAAATCCTAATAGTTCTAATCTCGAGTTATCCTAAGATCTAATAGCTAAGAGTCCTTCCCGAGTTCTTAGTTTAATACTCAATGTAACCCGAAATCCCAGAATCAAAACAGACGGATTCGATAATGATAACTCAGGGTTGGTTGTTTTAAATGTCCAGAATCGATTCGGAATGACATTACCAATCTCGGGTTTCAAAATGTTCTTATCAATACTCGGCCATTGAAGAATTCAAAACTTCAATACAGAGCTGAAAACAGAGCTAATAAACTAACAGATAGCCACATTGTCTAATGCATACCTCAGGCGCAGAGTAGTCGAGTGGTGGCGGAGTAAACCGGCCGTCGAGAAGAGTTTGCTGATAGCAGAGAGTAAGAACTTGCGAGAGAAGAAATCGCTGGAAAGGGTGGTGTCGGCTACAGTGGTTTAAATGAGGTTTGAATCCTTTCCTTTTTCTTTAAATACTGGCCTCAATCCTCCAATATTACAACTTTGCAACTCAACCTAGTTTAGATCCACATGTAATTAATTAAGTTTGGCATAAAATCCTAAACTGTGAAGATTAAATATTCATGACCGTTAATACCGTTAGGAAAATCACCTGGCCGATGGAAGACTTCATCCGATGGAAGACATCATCCGATAGACAGGAAACTCTCAGACTTTCACAAACTTCAACATGACTGAACAAACTAACACACAGTTGGACCATAATCTCATCTAGAATACGTGTAGCGAGAGACTCTAACAAAACAAGTCATTCTATTATTTCACGATCATTCTCAAACTCAGAAGTTAGTCAGTCAGGTTCCAGTATCCATTATATTAAGAAAACACCCTACATAGACCTCAGTTTTCATAACCTTACTAACATGATAAAGGTAGTAACCAGGAGTTTAAATCACCTTCCCAGCCACCTATCTGTCACCCTGAGCACCTTTCAGCAACCAGCCTTAATCATCCTCATTAGACTTGAAATCCTCACCTAGTAGTTCTTCACCTACATCATAAGGTTTAAACTATAAGCCTAATGCTTAGTAAGGAATGCAATGCTAACATGTATGCATGAATGCACAAGTTAAAGAAACAAATGTTCATGATCTTTTTGTGTTCTTGTTCTTGTTCATGTTCATCGTTTTCATCATATGGATTAAGGGAGGATTTTTGTCGAAAATGGGGGTTGACAGTGAGAGTGTACATAGTCCCTTGCGGGTCGTATTCATGGTCCTCCTTTTGGACAGTGACATACGCCTAACCGCCCCCAACCCTCTCTTAATCCTTGTTGCATAAGTTTCATATTCATATCTTGTTCATGGGAGAAATCATGCACTTAAAACATTTTCATATGCTTGGGAAAACATTCATGATGCATGAGCATGAGTAATCTTAGTTCATCAGACTACGGAACAAGCCATTCATTCATTAAAGGATCATAACATCAACTCGAGCACTATAACTAAACAGAAAATAGCACAGAAAATCTTTAAACCTCATAGACAACTTCTACCTAGTACTCTTGTGATGTAGGGCCTTAATGGCCGGGAATCTTACTCACTCACTTACCTGGTTTCCTTAGCAACTTGAGCACTTCTCTTCAAACTTCTTCACCTAGAAAAATTTCACATTACAGTGTTAAATCAAAACCTAATTAAAGTCATCCTAGTATCTATCATAAATATTTCTAATCTTCCTAGTCGCGCCTAGTGTGTGCATATTAAACTTCCAGAACCTAAATAACCAAATTAAGTCTAACAACTAAACATGGTCTGTTATCTAAATGTCCAGAATAGAATCGGAAATGCCATTACTAAACACAAATCATGATTGTCACTACCATTACACTGTTAGTGAAAAATCCGAAACCTCAAGTTCTAGCTGAAGACAGGGCTCTAAGTAACTACCCCGTAACTACATTGTCTAAATCTTACCTAGAGCGTGGATTGTCGAAGTGGAGGCTGAAGAACTGGTCGCCGGCGAAGGAATAGCTGGCAGAGAGGGAGCTCTGGAAGGAAGGGAATCGCCGAGAGAGGAAATGTCGGCTACAGTGGGGTTTTAATGAGGTTTAAGAATTCCCATAATCTATTTATACCAATAAAAATCTACATTAATTATAAACTTGCCACCCAACCTAGTTTCACTCAACTTGTAATAAATAAGTCTTGGCATTAAATTTAAAATCATAAAGGTCAATAAAAAGAGTGACAATTAAAATGGTTAAGAAAATCACCTGGCCGAAATTGTCGGGTGTTACACGCTAGGTAAGTCTTCGTGATTTGTTTGGCCGTCTTGGCCTACACCATAAGAATGTATGTTAAATTAAGGAATTGGAGATATACTGCGTTTGGGTAACTAGAATGGGTAGTTAGTTTTAGGTTTCGTTAGATTGTTTAGTTTATTGGTTGTATGTTTCTATTTCATTCATGGCATAATATTTGTTCACGCATCATTGTTTTCGAAAAGAGCATGAAAAGAAATTTCTATGCATGTTTTTACAAACGAAAAGGTAAACGAATGTAATAAAGGTCACGTTGGTGGCGGTGGTTTAGACATGGCTGTCAGGTGAAGCATGTTTTTCCCCCGGTTAGAAACGAGGAGCTATCTAATCGATGGATGTGCCGCTCCTATCTAGCGAGAGTGAAGCCCGGTGAGATGAATGAAATGATTAGCGAAAAGGTAAGACGCATGATTTATGAACTGTACATGCATAGCATTGGCATTCACATGCATTCACATAGATTTACTGAGCCTCTAGCTCACATTTTATTTTGATGGTGTAGGTGATTTTGAGACAGGTGAGGAAGACATCCCTCCGCCTGAAGTATGAGCACGTTGAAGAAGAATGGCCTGTGGGAGTGCGCTGGCAGTCGGTGCTTATTTTGACCCATGGGGACGTAAGTATGTTTTTGGGATTTTGATAGATAGAAACTTAGGAAAAATTTTATAGATAACCCATTTTAGGATGTTTGGTGACTGGATAGATAATATATAGTGTTTAGTAGTGTTTAAATGTTAAACTTTTAAATAGAACCACGCAGTTCGTTTTTATGAAATTTGGTTACGTTTTAAATATGTTTTGAGTCTATTTTTGGGCGATTATTGTGTATAGTGAAAATGGAGAGTTGAAGTGTTGGATATGGGTGGAGTTTAAGTGTTTTTAGTTGGAGAAATTAAGGGTGAGAAGTATAGAAATTATGAAGTGGTGTGGTTAGAGTGTGCAGGAGATGAAGACGTAGGTGAAAAGGGGGACGCGACCAATCGCGGAAGGAAAGAAGATCGAACGCAGAACTCTCTGATTTTCCAGAGAGTTTGGAGATCGTACGCAGGAAGAGGGGCATAGGATCGGTTTGCAGGTCGGGTTACGCGTTTTGAAAGTAGAACGTGAGCCGATTGATTGGCTGTCTTCAGTCGATCAATCGGTTGTGAAGGGGGCGATCAATCGCCCATTGAGGGGCCGATCGAGCACCCCTTGTTTTCTCGCGCCTTGACGTTTTTGCCCTCAGTTTTGCTTGGCCGATTTCCCCTATTGATTAATGGTTGTTATTTAAATGTCTTCTTTATGTATTCTTAAATGGTTTTTAATGGTTTTCATTCTATCAACGATTTAAATTTCTGTTTTAACATTATGGGGTTTACGTAGGTTGCAAAAAAAAAAAAAAAAGAAAAGAAGAAGAACAATTTTATACGGGGAATTAAGGGAATAGTGTAAGGGTCGTTACAGTTATGGTATCAGAGCTCCTGGGTTTTAAAAACGGTTCTGTAGACTGCTCGACTGCTCAGCCACTATGCTGTCATCCTTCATCAACAGTAAGTACGTTTAATTGCTTTATTTAAATTTGATTTCTTAGGATTATTTGTTTTAACTTTTATAGGAGTTATAGAAAATGGTTCGAGGTAGAGACGCCAGAGACGATGCCTTAGATAGGCTGACTGATTTGCTGGACCGTCAGGCTCAGAATATGGACATGCAAGCACAACAGATTGAAAGTCTAGTAAACCGAGAAAACCAAAGTGCCCGGGATATAGTAATTATGGAAAACCACTGCATGGAAAGATTACAAAAGCTAAGGCCTCCGATATTCAATGGACAATCTACGGACCCCTCTATTGCTGAGGAGTGGGTTCGAACGATGGAGGACATGTTGGCGTATGCCAAGGTGGACAATGCTGAGAAGGTCGCGTGCGTCACATTCCACCTGGCATTGGATGCCCAGTCTTGGTGGGATTCTGTTAAGGCAACGGCGAGGTAGCACTGATGAGGTGGGAACGGTTTAAGACCATGTTCTTTGATAAGTATCTCAGCCGTACAGTGAGGGCGGAAAAGAGGGCCGAGTATACGCAATTGAAGCAGACCAGTACAGTTGCGGAGTACATCAGAAAGTTTGAAGCTTTATCTCGATTCACACCGCGCCTAGTCAGTGATAATGAGGACAAGGTGCAACAATTTATGGATGGACTAAATCGGGAGATTCGGAAGAACCTTATAGTATCCGGCATTCTAGATGTGCCCTACGAGGACATCGCAGCGAGAGCCCTGGAATTTGAGGTTGCGGAGTTGACCTGTGCTAAGTCGAGGGAGCCTGCTAAGGGCTTTTTTCATGAGATCCTGCCTCAGGTACGGAATCGGGTTGGCAACGTAGAGGGCAGCAGCCACAGCAACAACAACAAAGAGGCGTTAAAATGCCTCATGAAGGAGGAAATGATCAGGGAAAAGGGAAGCAAGTTCAAGGGGCTGCTTAGAAGCCTATTTGTCCTAAGTGCCAGAAGGAACATTTTGGCGAGTTTCGGTTGGGTAACAACAGCTGTTGTAGATGCGGAGAGGTTGGCCATTATATCATGAACTGCCCGTTATTGGACCGAAATCAACCAGCCAGAAATCAACAGGGCCGAGATCAGCGAAGAGTTATGCCGAGGATCTTCGCATTTATTGAGCCTGGAGATGTCGACGACGAGGCACAGCCATTTGTCATATCAGGTACTATTCTAATCAAGGGTGTACCAGTATTTTCTTTGATAGATACGGGAGCTACGCACTCCTTCATTTCAACTGCTTGCATGATTAGATTGGGGCTAGTACCTGAGTTGGCTGAGTATGAGTATAGAGTGATGCGGCCTTCGGGAGCTCTTATGCAGTCTGATCGTGTCTTCCAAGGCAACGTTGCCTCGGTGGGGATTAATACCCTCTATGCTTGCCTGATAGTTATGAGCATAGAGCGGTACGATCTAATTTTGGGGATGGATTAGCTTTCACGTCACTTTGCCACCATTGACTGTCGATCCGGGTTGGTAACTTTTCGGCCTCTGGATAAGGATGAGTTCTCATATCAGGTGCTAAATAGGTCGAGTGGGTCGCCTATTTCTTATTCTATGAAGGTTCAAGAGCAGTTTAAGGGCGAATGCTCTGTTTATCTGGCTACCGTGATTGATACTCGGTTACTCAGCGAAGTAAAACTAGAGGACCTTCCAGTAGTTAGAGATTTCTCGGAGATATTTCTTGACGATCTACCCGGATTACCGCCGGACAGAGAGATCGAGTTTGTGATTGATGTGTATCCAGGCTCTGCGCCGGTATCAAAGAATCCTTACAGACTGGCACCTGTTGAATTAAAAGAGCTGAAGTCTCAGTTAGAGGAGTTGTTAGACAAGGGGTTTATCCGACCCAACTTTTCTCCCTAGGGTGCGCCAGTGCTGTTCGAAAAGAAAAAGGACGGAACTCTCAGAATGTGCGTTGATTACAGAGAGTTGAATAAGCTAATGGTGAAGATTAAGTATCCACTGTCCCGGATTGACGACCTGTTTGATCAACTGCAGGGTGCCCGAGTATTTTCGAGGATAGACTTACGATCGGGTTATTATCAGTTGAAGGTCCGGAGGGAAGATGTTCAGAAAATGGCCTTCCGAACGAGGTATGGACATTACGAATTTCTTGTGATGTCTTTTGGACTTACAAATGCTCTTGCAGCTTTTATGGATTTGATGAACCGTGTTTTTAAGGAGTATTTAGACAAGTTTGTCGTCGTCTTCATTGATGACATCTTGATCTATTCGAAGACAAAGGAAGAGCACGAGGACCATTTACGAATTGTTCTAAAGATTCTATGCCAACATCAACTATATCCGAAGTTCTCTAAGTGTGAGTTTTGGTTGGATCGAATCAGTTTTCCAGGCCATATCATATCTCAGGAGGGAGTTTCAGTGGATCCAACAAAGATTGAAGTTGTTAGAGATTGGCCACAGCCTAAGAACGTGTGAGAGGTACGTGGATTTCTTGGTTTGCCTGGATATTACAGGAAGTTCATAGAGGAGTTTTCAAAGATACAGTCCCGCTATCCCGCTTGACGAGAAAGAATGAAAAGTTTGTATGGTCGCCTACTTGTGAAAAGAGCTTTGTGGAGCTGAAACAGAGATTGACTACAGCTCCAGTTCTGACACTACCAGTTGAGGGTGATAAGTTCAATATTTACTGTGTAACGACCCCAGTTGGAGTCGCCACGTAATTCATAACTTTCGTAGAACACTAACTCTAAATTACACTCTGTACATTATTTTTTTTTATTTAAACCATTAGCATATCTGACAGAACTCTACCTTCAAGAACTCGACTTCCCGTAAAGTTGTTAGCATACATCATCACAGAATAGAGTGACTGGATCCAGACATTAATCTATAACATAATCGGGCAGAAGGAGAAATGCCCACAGATCACACGACTTTATCGTTCTCGGGCTGCATGGGATTGCAGACAGCTACTGATAGAAAGTACATCATCCGATCATCACGTGCTCTACGCGTGACTCGTTAGGCATCGCTCAGTAGAAGACATCTACCGATGGGCACGTGCCATACGTGTGATTCTTTAGACATCACCCGGCAGAAGACTTATTCGCTTCTACCGATTACTAGGCGACAAAGTTTTACTCACATCGACCGATAGCAAAACGACAAGACATTTTACTTACATCTACCGATGAGAAACACACAACATCTACCGATAGACTTGTGCAATCCACGTGTTCATTTAAGATCCTTTCCGATAGAGAACATCTATTGGTGGATGCAAATTCCTAACATCATCCGATGGAGTACAGTTATCAGTGGGCATAGATATGCACAGACTTCTAACTTCATTGACTAATCACTCTTATAAATGAAAATCAGAGACTCATCCAGAATACATGTAGCGGAAGACTTAACAACAGATCATTTAATAATCCTTATAATCATTTCCAGACTCAGTAGTCAACCAGACAACTTTGAAACTCAATATTATAAAAATAAACTCATCCTGCTTAAACTACTATATTCTTAATCATAAATAAATCATAGAGCATTAACCAGGGGTCTCAATCGCCATCCAGCCACAAAATCGCACCCTGATCACCTTTCAGCAACTAAACTTAGACATCTTCATTAACTTTGAAATCTTCACCTGATACTTCGTCACCTACATCATAAGGTTCAAACTATAAGCCTAATGCTTAGTAAAGAATGCAATGCTAACATGTATACATGAATGCATAGTTACAAGAAAATCATGATCATGTTCGTTTCATGCTCTTTTCCTGTTTTTATTCATGTTCTTGTTCATCACTTTCATCATATGGATTAAGAGAGGATTTGTGCCGTAAAGGGGGAATGACAGTGCGAGTGTACATAGTCCCTTTCGGGCCGTATTCATGGTCCTTCTCTTTGGACAGTGACATACGCCAAACCGCCCCCAACCCTCACTTAATCCGGTTGCATAAGTTTCATATTCGTTGTCATATCTTGTTCATGGGAAAAACATGCTCATAAAACATTTTCATATGCTTGAGAAGTAAATCATGATGCATAACATGGATGCTCTTGAATCATCAGACTATAGAAAGTATCATACCAGAACAGTCGACTTCATAGACTCTACCAGAACATCACTTAACAAAACTCTCAACATACATAAATCATCCAAATACAAGAAATCTTACTAACACAGAACAAACATCAGACAACTGAAACTAACTTAATATCCTTGTGATGTAGGGCGCTATTGGCTGGAAGCCTTAATACATTCACTTACCTGGTGTCCTTTGCAAATGGAATACTCCTTTCATATCTTCTTCACCTAAATCATTTCACATTACGAAGTTAAAAATAAAATCCTAATAACGCTAACCAAAAATCATCCTAATGCTTATCCTACTTGTATTTTCTATATTCATCTGTCGAGCACCTTCTGTGCGTGGATTAATTTTCTACAATCTAAATAACCAAATTCAGCCCAGTGACTAATTGCATACAGCTATCTAAATGTCCAGAATCAACTCGGAAATGCCTTTACTAAACGCATAATAGAAATGATCCTATTATTACTCTGCCATTAAAGAATCTGAAACCTCGGGTTCTAACTTAAAACAGAGCTCAAATAGATAACCCGTAACTACATTGTTCGAGTCTTACCTAGGGCGTGGATCATCGGAAAGGAGACTTAACAGTCTATCGTCAAAAGGAGCTATAATTGGCTGAGAGAGAGGGAGCTCCAGAGAAGAGAGAAATCGCCGAGAGTAAATGTGTCGGCTACAATGAGGTTTAAATGGGGTTTAAGGTTTCCACTTTCTACTTATACCAGATAAGTTCCTCCTTAATTACAATTTTGCCACTACAATAGAAATCCAATAAGCTTTGGCATATAATTATTAGATAAAAGGTCAAATAAAGAGGTGACCGTTAATTCCGTTTAGAAAATCACCTGACTGAGAATGTCGGGTGTTACATACTGTGACGCCTCGAGAATCGGACTGGGATATGTACTGATGCAGGAAGGCATGGTCATTGCTTATGCTTCTTGGCAGTTGAAGCCGTATGAGCAACATTATCCTACACACGACCTTGAGCTTACAGCGGTTGTCTTTGCTTTAAAAACCTAGAGACACTATATGTATGGGCAATAGTGTGAGGTGTTCTCTAATCACATAAGCTTAAAGTATTTGTTTATGCAGAAAGAACTTAATATGCGACAGCGAAGGTGGTTGGAGTTCGTTAAAGATTATGATTTTGAAATTAAATACCACCCAGGGAAGGAAAACAAAGTTGCTGATGTCTTGAGTAGGATGCCTACTGCGAGTCAGCCTTCGCTTGCATCGATGTCGGTAATGCTGAGGTCTGATATTGAGAAGTTCGATGTGGAGATTGTGGCAGAGTTGTGCAGTATGCTCACCAACATTTCTCTCAGGCCGACTATTCTAGACAAGATACGTGAAGCTCAGCATAAAGATGTGGAGTGTGAGGAGCTTCGATTGAGCATGACATCTGGAGACTTATCTGATTTTAATTTGTCGGAAGATGGTATTCTAAAGTTCAGGCAAAGGTGGTACGTGCCTAACGATGAGAAGCTAAAGAAGGAGATATTGGCCGAGGCAAATTCTTCAGCTTATTCCGTGCATCCAGGAAGCACCAAAATGTATAGAGACTTGAGACAACATTTCTGGTAGCCGAACATGAAGAGAGAGATTGCCAAGTATGCGGAAACCTGCTTGATTTGTCAACAGGTTAAGGCAGAGTATCAAAGGCCAGCCAGAACCTTACAGCCACTGCCTATTTCGAAGTGAAAATGGGAGCAGATCTCTACGGATTTCATAGTTGGACTCCCGAGAATGACAAAGGGGCACGATGGTATTTGGGTGATAGTGGACCGTTTGACAAAGACGGCCCACTTCCTGCTAGTGAAGATGACCTATTTTATGGATCAGCTAGCTGAGCTGTATGTGCAGGAGATCGTTAGACTACACGGAGTGCCCATCTCTATTGTTTCTGATAGGGATGCCAGATTTAATTCGACGTTATGGAAGAGTCTACATAAGGCTATGGAAACTCAGCTGAATTTTAGCACGGCATTTCATCCTCAGACTGATGGATAGACAGAAAGAACAAATTAGATTCTTGAGGATATGCTCAGAGCTTGCGTGCTAGAGTTTCAGGGCTCGTGGAGTCAATATTTACCATTGATTGAGTTTTCATACAACAACAGCTTCCAGGCTACTATTGGCATGGCTCCGTATGAGGCGTTATATGGTCGAAAATGCAGGTCTCCGCTATATTGGGATAATGTAGGCGAGGCTAGCATAGTTGGCCCAGACATTTTATAGCAAACATCGGAGAAGATCGCTGTTATCAGACAACGTATAGAGATAGCACAGAGCCGCCAAAAGAGCTATGCTGACACCAAACGGAGAGAATTACAGTTTAAGGAAGGTGACGAAGTGTATTTGAAGATTTCTCCGTTTAAAGGCGTTATGCAATTTGGAAGATGAGGCAAGTTGAATCCTCGTTTTGTTGGGCCCTTTCCTATTCTGAAGAGGATCGGGACTATGGTGTATCGGTTACAGCTCCTGGCATCTATGGAAGGTATGCACTATGTATTCCACGTGTCCATGCTCAGAAAATGCGTGCGTGATCCGTCACACGTCGTTGAAACAATGGAGATCGAAGTGCAACCAATGCTGAGCTACGAGGAAAGGCCGGTACGAATCCTAGAGTCTTCTATCAAGGTATTGCGCAATAAGGAGATCCCGCTGGTAAAGGTTCTGTGGCGGAACCATGATGTAGAGGAGGCTACTTGCTAGAGGCAGCAGGATATGATTGTAACGACTTGGGAAGGATCGCCACGTAATTCATGACTTTACTCACTCCTTTCACTCTTTTATATATTTTTTTTTTACTAAGCAGCGGAAATACTAATTCTGTAGTGACATGTAGGACATGGACAATGAAATAAGACATTTGGCTGGGGGATTTAAAAAAAAAAAGGGCATCTGCCGAACTCAACGACAAAACTTCACTCTCATCTGCCGATCGCTAAACGACAAGGCAGGAGAGGGCTCACATCTACCGATAAACCAAAGCTACATCTTCCGGTTATCCCGTGCATTTCACATGATTCATTAATCACCCATCGGTAGATGTAAGTTCTCACATCAACCGACAGTCACGTACATCTCACACAATTCATTAAACGTTCGTCGGCAGATATACAAACCGCATCTGCCGATGACGTCAGCCGGCAGCTAATCAAACCGCGTCTGCCGTTGTCGTCAGCAGGAAGGTATATAAACTACATCTGCCGATGACGTCAGCAGGAAGATAAACAAACTGTATCTGCCGATGACTTCAGCAGGAAAATATATAAACTACATCTACCGATGACTAGGCGACAGGGAAAGGACTCCTACGTCACCCGATATAAACACACTGTATCTACCGACAGAAATCTCGTTACTTCTACCGATAGCAAAAGAAAATCCTTTATATTTACCGACTGATAACATACTACAGCTACCGATAGAAAACACCCTGCATCTACCGATAGAAAACACACCACTCCTACCGGTAGGACTAAACAACATCTCCCAATAGACATAATCATGAACAAGTCTCAAACTTCCTAGACTTAACATTTCTGTAAACAGAAATCAATGATTCCCTCAGAATACATATATCAAAAGTCTTAAACAAAAGATATTCAATAAACTGTACCATCCTCTATCCAGTGAGCATCCAGATAATTCCCAATCCCAGTACTATGAAATAACTTCATTCTACTTATACTTCCATATTAAAATCATTAATAATGTTCATAGAGCATAAACCGGAGAACTTATTCGCCAATCCAGCCTTCACTGTCACACTGAGCATTCTCCAACAGCCAAACTTAGACTTCCTCGTTTAACTTGAATCCCTCACCTGAAAACTCGTCACCAACATCAAAGGTTCAAACTATAAGCCTAATGCTTAGTAAGGAATGCAACAATAACATGAATGCATGAATGCATAATTCAGAGAAAAACATGGTCATGAGTCTTTTCTTGTTCATAATCATTATTCCATATTCATCATTCATAACATAATTCACATCGCTAAAACACATTCATCGTTCGTATTATAGTCCATATCACTGAACCATATTCGTTATTCATATCATTGTTCATGTTGCGTGGGATGAGAGAGGATTTGTGCCGGTAAAGGGGGTTCGACAGTGAGTTTGATCATGGTCCCTACTGCGGGTTGTATTCATATGTCCTACTGTGGACTGTGACATACGCCGAACCGCCCCCAACCCCCACTCATCCACGTTGTAGGGATTTTATCATCTTATCTTGTTCATGAGAGAACATGCTTTTAAAACATTTTCATATGCATAAAACATTGATAATGCATGAGCATGGGGTTCTTTAACTCGTCCAAGCTGTAGGACAGAACATTCAGCCAGTATGAAAAGCTTACTATCGAACCAATCGTCGACATAAATGCTAGACAGTAACATGAAAGAACTACTAATCGTCGTACGAGTTTCTACTTAGCATTCTTTGATGTAGGGTCCTATTGACTGAGAAACCTATACATTCACTTACCTGGTCTCCTTAGCACTTTGAGCTCTTTCTCTTCAAACTTCTCCACCTAAAACATTCACATTGCAGTAGTTAAAACAAAGTCCTATAAGTTCTAACCTCAAGTCATCCTAGGGTCTAATAGACAAAGCCAGACTGAATCCTTAGTCTAACGCTCTGTGCAAAACCTAAAATCCAAGAACTGAAATAGACAGATTCGACTATCGGTTACTCAGGGTTGATTGTTTTTAAATGTCCAAAATTGATTCGGAATGACATTATCACTCTCAGATTGACAATGAACTATATTATTACCCTGTTGTTTAAGGATTTTAGTTACGGGTTCAAGCTGAAAACAGAGCTAAACGATTAACTGATAACTACATTGTCTAACTCATACCTCGAGCATAAGGTAACCGAGAAATAGCAAGGGAACTGGTCGTCAAAGGAAGGATTACAGGCAGGCAGAGGGCGAGAGCTTGCGAGAGAAGGAATCACCGAGGATGGAGGATGTCGGCTACAGTGAGTTAATGAGGTTTAAATCATTTCCACTTCCTTTAAATATCGGTCTAAGCCCTCTATTATTACAGCTTTGCCACTCGACCTTGTTTAAACCCACATGCAATTAATTACACTTGTCTTAAAATTCTAAATCGCGAAGATTAAATATTCATGACCGTTAATACAGTTAGGAAAATTACCTAGTCGTAACTCGGGTGTTACATCCACCCCTCCTTAAACAAAATTTTCGTCCTCGAAAATTGCTTAAGCAAATAACTCCGGATAATTGTCCAACATGTCCTGTCGCCGCTCCCAAGTGGCTTCTTCAATGCCGTGGTTTGTCCACAAAACTTTCACCAATGGGATTTCCTTGTTCCTTAGAGTTTTCACTGCAGAATCCAAAATTTGTACCGGTTTCTCCTCATACTCCAAAGTCGGTTCAATTTCGATTTCTGATGGCACCACAACATGCGTTGGATCACGTATGCATCTCCTTAGCATTGACACATGAAAAACATTATGAACCTTCTCCAATGACGGAGGTAATTGTAATCTGTAAGCTGTGTTTCCAACCTTTGCCAAAACAAGGAATGGTCCAATGAACCGTGGGTTAAGCTTCCCTTTCTTGCCAAATCTTAGCACTCCTTTAAATGGTGAAATCTTCAGGAAGACTTCATCACCAACAGCAAACTCGAGGTCTCTCCTCCTTTGGTCTGCATAACTCTTCTGTCGACTTTGTGCAGTCATCATCCTGTTTCTAATAATGGCGATCTTATCTGACATTTGCTACAAGATCTCAGAGCCTAAGAGCTTTGCTTCGCCAACCTCATTCCAATACAAGGGTGACCTGCACCTTCTGCCATAAAGCGCTTCATAAGGTGCCATACCAATGGTGGACTGATAACTGTTGTTGTAAGAAAATTCAACTAACGGTAGATGTCTATTCCAAGTTGTCTGAAAGTCCAACACACATGCTCTCAACATATCCTCAAGTATCTGAATGGTCCTCTCTGATTGGCCATCTGTCTGTGGATGAAATGCAGTACTAAAGGTTAACTTTGTTCCTAACGTGCCTTGCAAACTTTTCCAAAATTGTGAGGTGAACCTGGGGTCACGATCAGAGACAATGGATACCGGTGTTCCATGTAACCTTAGAATTTCTTGAACATACAAGTTCGCCAGTTGGTCCATTGTGTAGGTCATCTTTACAGGTAAGAAGTGAGCTGACTTGGTCATTCTGTCAATCACGACCCAAATACTATCATGTCCTTTAGTTGTCTTTGGCAAACCTACAACAAAATCCATGGCAATGTTTTCCCACTTCCATTCAGGGATAGGTAGAGGCTGAAGGGTACCTCCAGGGCGTTGATGTTCTGCTTTAACTTGTTGGCATACCAAACATGATTCTACAAACTTAGCCACATCCCTCTTCATGTTTGGCCACCAATAATATAACCTTAAATCCTGATACATCTTGTTGTTACCAGGGTGCACAGAGAAGGAAGATGAATGGGCTTCGGCCAGAATTAACTTACGTAACCCTTCATCACTAGGGACATACCATCTATCTCTAAACTTCAGGATCCCATCCTTGGAGAGACTAAACTCGGAGGTGGCGTCCTTCATCTTGATCAATATTCTGTTATTCTCCTCTAAGTTCTTCTGTTGTGCTTCTTTGATCTTTTCCAAAAATTGTTGGTTGGATAGTTAGAGTAGCAAGTAGACTCGACAGTTCAGGAACTAACTCCAATTCCAATTTCTGAATCTCTGTCCTCAAAGGTATAGACACAGCTGATATCGCGGGTTGCATTATTGCTGACATTCTGCTCAAGGCATCAGCTACAGCATTAGCCTTGCCTGGATGATACTTAATTTCGAAGTCATAGTCTTTAACAAATTCTAACCAACGTCTCTGTCTCATGTTTAATTCTTTTTGAGTGAAGAGATATTTCAAGCTCTTATGGTCAGAAAATACTTCGCACTGTCATCCATACAAATAGTGTCTCCAAATCTTTAGCGCAAATACAACTGCGGCTAATTCCAAATCGTGAGTGGGGTAGTTCTGCTATTAACTTTTTAGCTGCCTAGAGGCATACGCTATAACTTTGCCTTCTTGCATCAAAACACACCCTAGTCCGACTTTGGACGCATCACAATAAACACTAATTCGACAGGTGCCATACGGTAAGGATTCTTAGACACAGCTAATGCCTCGGGATATGTATCAATTACAAACTCTATTTCCCTATCAGGTGGTAATCCTGGCAAATCGTCCAAGAATGCTTCAGGGAACTCTCGGACTATAGAAATATCTTGTAGCTCTATCTTATTCTTCGCTCGGGTATCCATTACACTAGCTAGATAACAATCACAACCATCTTTCAATATCCGTTGAGCCTCTAGTGAAGTTATAATTGGCATTTTACTTATTTTTGGGATAGCTTGGAAGGTATAACGATCTCCATTTGGGGGTCGGAACTCTACTAATCCAGACCTACAACTTATCGTGGCATAATGCCTGGATAACCAATCCATCCCTAATATCACCTCATACCCTTTCATGTCAATTACAACCAGTTCTACATATAGTTTCTTACTTCCTAAGGTCACAACATCACCTTTAACAATCTGTTCAGAATGTAGGGACTTCCCCGATGGTAACATAACATCATATGACCTTTCGGCTGGTAAAAGTTCTAAGTTGTGTCGGCATACAAACTGAGTTGATATAAACGAGTGTGTGGCTCCCGTATCAATAAGCGTGTAAGCAGAAAAACCACAGATCATGATGGTACCTGTTATGACTGTATGCTGCACGGTTTCCTCATCCTCCATCATTGCATAGAATCTTGGTGCTACCCTTGCACGGTTCGGATCTGGCGGCATGGGGCAGTCTCTGACTATATGTCCAACTTTGTCACACCTGAAGCATCGGCCAGAATGCAACTTGCACTTACCATGGTGGTTCTTCTGGCAGTTGGGGCATAGAGGGGCCAATGGTCGTTTTCCCTTCCCATGGTCATCATTTGGATTGAAGGGTCTCTTTATACCTTGCTGTTGTTGCTGTGGCCCTCTGTTCTGTTGCGGCTGCCATCCTTTGTTCTGACGAGGTGGCGGCTGAGTTTCCTTCGTGAACTTCCTTGGTTGCTCACGCTGTGCATATGCTGTCATCTCAGCATCTTCCAGCTCCAATGCCTTAGCCGTCACTTCTCCATAAGGTACATTGTGTATCCCAGCAGTCTTTACTTTCACGTACAAACTCGGCTTTAGTCCTTGAACAAATTTGTAAATCCTGTCCTCATCATCCTCAATCATTCGGGGAGCAAACCGCGACAAAGCATCAAACTTGCATATGTAGTCCATCACAGAGCCAGTTTGTCGCAGGTTCATGAATTCCTTCTTCTTTCTGGCCCGAACAGTCTTATTGAAGTACTTGTCAAAGAAAGCGATCTTGAACGTCTCCCAAGTCATAGCTCCGGCATTAGCAGTGTTCTGGATTGAATCCCACCAATGCCTTGCACCCAATTCCAAATGAAAGACAGCGTACGTGACCTTATCTCCTTCATCAACCTTCGCATACTTAAACATGTCTTCTATCTTTCGAACCCACTCCTCAGCATAGATAGGATCTGAAACCTGTCTATTAAACACCGGGGGTCGAAGCCGGTGAAAACGCTCACCCCCATGATCATGAGTTGCATTATTACTGGAGTTGCCTTGTTCCTCCTTGGCAGTCATCAGTTGTTCGATCTGGTGAGATTGGCGCATGACCAACTCTGTCAACTGAGCAATGGTATTGCTATCCTCATTGGTCTCTCTCTGCTGACCTCTAACCATATTGGGGTTCCTAAACACATAGTTATAGATACATCTTAACTTAGTGACATTTACTAAAATCATAAATACTTACAGTTGCTGGAGAGTACTCAAGTGACAGGTCAGTGCCGGGAGGCAGTCTGCAGAATCGGTTTTAGAACCTGGTTTTGCTTTGATACCATAATTGTAACGACCTGGGAAGGATCGCCACGTAATTCATGACTTTACTCACTCCTTTCACTCTTTTATATATTTTTTTTTTACTAAGCAGCGGAAATACTAATTCTGTAGTCACATGTAGGACATGGACAATGAAATAAGACATTTGGCTGGGGGATTTTAAAAAAAAAAGGGCATCTGCCGAACTCAACGACAAAACTTCACTCTCATCTGCCGATCGCTAAACGACAAGGCAGGAGAGGGCTCACATCTACCGATAAACCAAAGCTACATCTTCCTGTTATCCCGTGCATTTCACATGATTCATTAATCACCCATCGGTAGATGTAAGTTCTCACATCAACCGACAGTCACGTACATCCCACACAATTCATTAAACGTTCGTCGGCAGATATACAAACCGCATCTGCCGATGACGTCAGCCGGCAGCTAATCAAACCGCGTCTGCCGTTGTCGTCAGCAGGAAGGTATATAAACTACATCTGCCGATGACGTCAGCAGGAAGATAAACAAACTGTATCTGCCGATGACGTCAGCAGGAAAATATATAAACTACATCTACCGATGACTAGGCGACAGGGAAAGGACTCCTACGTCACCCGATATAAACACACTGTATCTACCGACAGAAATCTCGTTACTTCTACCGATAGCAAAAGAAAATCCTTTATATTTACCGACTGATAACATACTACAGCTACCGATAGAAAACACCCTGCATCTACCGATAGAAAACACACCACTCCTACCGGTAGGACTAAACAACATCTCCCAATAAACATAATCATGAACAAGTCTCAAACTTCCTAGACTTAACATTTCTGTTAACAGAAATCAATGATTCCCTCAGAATACATATATCGAAAGTCTTAAACAAAAGATATTCAATAAACTGTACCATCCTCTATCCAGTGAGCATCCAGATAATTCCCAATCCCAGTACTATGAAATAACTTCATTCTACTTATACTTCCATATTAAAATCATTAATAATGTTCATAGAGCATAAACCGGAGAACTTATTCGCCAATCCAGCCTTCACTGTCACACTGAGCATTCTCCAACAGCCAAACTTAGACTTCCTCATTTAACTTGAATCCCTCACCTGAAAACTCGTCACCTACATCAAAGGTTCAAACTATAAGCCTAATGCTTAGTAAGGAATGCAACAATAACATGAATGCTTGAATGCATAATTCAGAGAAAAACGTGGTCATGAGTCTTTTCTTGTTCATAATCATTATTCCATATTCATCATTCATAACATAATTCACATCGCTGAAACACATTCATCGTTCGTATTATAGTCCATATCGCTGAACCATATTCGTTATTCATATCATTGTTCATGTTGCGTGGGATGAGAGAGGATTTGTGCCGGTAAAGGGGGTTCGACAGTGAGTTTGATCATAGTCCCTACTGCGGGTTGTATTCATATGTCCTACTGTGGACTGTGACATACGCCGAACCGCCCCCAACCTCCACTCATCCACGTTGTAGGGATTTTATCATCTTATCTTGTTCATGAGAGAACATGCTTTTAAAACATTTTCATGTGCATAAAACATTGATAATGCATGAGCATGGGGTTCTTTAACTCGTCCAAGCTGTAGGACAGAACATTAAGCTAGTATGAAAAGCTTACTATCGAACCAATCGTCGACATAAATGCTAGACAGTAACATGAAAGAACTACTAATCATCGTACGAGTTTCTACTTAGCATTCTTTGATGTAGGGTCCTATTGACCGAGAAACCTATACATTTATTTACCTGGTCTCCTTAGCACTTTGAGCTCTTTCTCTTCAAACTTCTCCACCTAAAACATTCACATTGCAGTAGTTAAAACAAAGTCCTATAAGTTCTAACCTCAAGTCATCCTAGGGTCTAATAGACAAAGCCATCCTGAATCCTTAGTCTAACGCTCTGTGCAAAACCTGAAATCCAAGAACTGAAATAGACAGATTCGACTATCGGTTACTCAGGGTTGATTGTTTTTAAATGTCCAAAACTGATTCGGAATGACATTATCACTCTCAGATTAACAATGAACTATATTATTACCCTGTTGTTTAAGGATTTGAGTTACGGGTTAAAGCTGAAAACAGAGCTAAACGATTAACTGATAACTACATTGTCTAACTCAAACCTCGAGCGTAAGGTAACCGAGAAATAGCAAGGGAACTGGTCGTCGAAGGAAGGATTACAGGCAGGCAGAGGGCGAGAGCTTACGAGAGAAGGAATCGCCGAGGATGGAGGATGTCGGCTACAGTGAGTTAATGAGGTTTAAATCATTTCCACTTCCTTTAAATATCGGTCTAAGCCCTCTATTATTACAGCTTTGCCACTCGACCTAGTTTAAACCCACATGCAATTAATTACACTTGTCTTAAAATTCTAAACCGCGAAGATTAAATATTCATGACCGTTAATACAATTAGGAAAATTACCTAGTCGTAACTTGGGTGTTACAATGATGTTGAAATATCCTGAACTGTTTGTATAGTCAAATTTTCAAGACAATTTAAATAAGGTGGATGGAATGTAACACCCGGCTTTACGGGATTTCAATTATTCCAATATAAATGGTATTTTTATAAATTCGTCAAACTAAGTCCGTTTTACGAACGGAAAGTTTTAACGGAGCCCTAATAATAAATTAGAATATATGGTGAAATATGAAAATTTGAAGAAATCAAATCGTTAGTTAAATAACGAGATAATTGGAGAAACAAATAGAAATTAAGTGGAGGGGCAATTAAGTAATTTTGCAAGCCAAATTTTAATAAAAATTCAAAATCCCTTTCCCCCCTCACACTTACACGATTTTCTCTTGCCTTCCTCTCTCTCCCTCACGGCGATTTCTTCCCTCCCCTCGCGCGTTTCTTCTCCGACGACTGAAGCATCCTCCGATCAAATCTGGTTCCTCGCGATTCCTTCTCCAAACTACATCCTAGGTGAGAATCTATTATTTAGGACCTTAAATGTCGATTTCTAGGGTTTAAAATGGTTAGGGTTCGTTAGGGTTTTCGTTGAAAACGTGAAATAGAGTTTGAAATCGATAGGTTAACCGTATTTATGGCTCTAATGGGCGTATTTATGGTTGTTGGTATGAGTTAGTTGAATTAATTGAAGTTTTGAATGGTTGGAAGTTTTAAAAACTCCATTAATGGAGGTTTGGAAATTCACAAGCACGAGTTGCTCGATGAAATGCCTCAATGAGGTGTTTTAGAGTTTAGGAGATTTTCCTTAGCTAGGAGCTTGTAATTTTCTAAACTCGGTAGTTTAGAATTGGTTTAAATGATGAATGTTGTGTATTACCTTAGTTAAACAACACTCGTGGACGGAGCTCGGTGTACAACGGACGCAAGGTAAGTCTTCGTAATTTATTTGGCCGTCTTGGCCTACACCATAAGAATGTATGTTAAATTGAGGAATTGGAGATATACTGCGTTTGGGTAACTAGAACGGGTAGTTAGTTTTAGGTTTGGTTAGATTGTTTAGTTTATTGGTTGTATGTTTCTATTTCGTTTATGGCATAATATTTGTTCACGCATCATTGTTTTCGAAAAGAGCATGAAAAAGAATTTCTATGCACATTTTTACAAACGAAAAGGTAAACGAATGTAATAAAGGTCACGTCGGTGGCGGTGGTTCAGACATGGCTGTCAGGTGAAGCATGTTTTTCCCCCGGTTAGATACGAGGGCCTATCCAATAGACGGATGTGCCGCTCCTATCTAGCGAGAGTGAAGCCCCGGTGACATGAATGAAATGATTAGCGAAAAGGTAGGACGCATGATTTACGAATTGTACATGCATAGCATTCGCATTCATGTGCATTCACGTAGATTTACTGAGCCTCTAGCTCACATTTTATTTCTATGGTGTAGGTGATTTTGAGACAGGTGAGGAAGATGTCCCTCCGCCTGAAGTATGAGCACGTTGAAGAAGAATGGCCCGTGGGAGTGCGCTGGCAGTCGGTGCTTATTTTGACCCGTAGGGATGTAAGTAAGTTTTTTGGATTTTTGATAGATAGTAACGTAGGAAAAATTGTATAGATAACCCATTTTAGGATGTTTGGTGACTGGATAGATAATATATAGTGTTTTGTAGTGTTTACGATATTTTCAAACAAGAGGAAATGTGAAACTTTTAAATAGATCCACGCAGTTCATTTTTATGAAATTTGGTTACGTTTTAAATATGTTTTGAGTCTATTTTTGGGCGATTGATGTGTATAGTGAAAATGGAGAGTTACAGTGTTGGATATGGGTGGAGTTTAAGTGTTTTTAGTTGGAGAAATTAAGGGTGAGAAGTATAGAAATTGTGAAGTGGTGTGGTTAGAGTGTGCAGGAGATGAAGACGTAGGAGAAAAGGGGGAGGCGACCGATCGCAGAAGGAAAGGAGATCGAACCCAGAACTCTCTGGTTTTTCAGAGAGTTTGGCGATCGTACGCAGGAAGAGGGGCATAGGATCGGTTTGCAGGTCGGGTTACGCGTTCTGAAAGCAGAACGTGAGCCGATCGATCGGCTACCTTCAGTCAATCGATCGGTTGTGAAGGGGGCGATCGATCGCCCATTGAGGGGCCGATCGAGCGCCCCTTGTTTTGTCACGCCTTGACGTTTTTACCCTCGGTTTTGCTTGGCCGATTTCCCCTATTGATTAATGGTTGTTATTTAAATGTCTTCTTTATGTTTTCTTAAATGGTTTTTAATGGTTTTCATTCTATCAACGATTTAAATTTCCGCTTTAATGTTATAGGATTTACTTAGGTTGCAAAAAAAAAAAAAAAAAAAAGAAGAAGAACAATTTTATACTGGGAATTAAGGGAATATTGTAAGGGTCGTTACAAGTGGTGGAGGTTACATGATAGGGTCCTTGCCAAACTCAGTCATACAAGATCTCATCACTTTGAGCAGATTCTTGCTATGTACACCAAGTCTCGGGGTCACAATGACTATCCATTGGAATTGTTGCTTGGTAGAGTGAGCTTTCGCTTCCTTATCTTCAAGGTTAGGTTTCATTATCTCCTTCCTTCTTAAAGTCAAGTTAAGAGTTAGGGTGGCTCCTTCTTTCTTTTCTTATTTCCAACAAAAAGATTCTGGGACTTCCTTAAGTGGTCTTTGCTCAGGAACTGGATAAAGGATTAGCTTCGGTACGTCCATTGGTACTGGAGTGTTGCGAATTCACCGGATGTTTCCTTAAATGACTGATTTTTTGCATCAGTCTATGAGAGGAGGATCAGAAGCGAATCGAGTGAGCTCATTCGCTTTTGTCTTTTCTTCTCTGTAAGATCTATGATTTGGTAGCAGAGAAGGGTGTAGCTTGGAGCCCGCCATGTCTTCAAGAACACCTCCCTGGTTACTAGGAGATGGTTACTAGGAGGAGTCTCTGGCATTTCTTTCTTAGTCGAGCTAATCGGCTTTGAAAGGGATCATCATAAGATATTAGTGCTTGATGCGGGAAGGACGACCAAATATATGCAATTCCATTTTTTTCAAGAAACCCGAATTAACTGATCTGATAAAGAGACGAAACTAACAACTGCCGTAATGAACCTAAACTAAAGACGGAAAGAGTCACTCACCGAATACCCGTTTTTGAAAGAAGACTGAGTGAGTCCTAAAGCTAAAAGACGAAGGCTGAAGCAAGGATAGCTGCTAAATAAAGAGAAAAGAAACTAAAGACATAAATCCGAAAGAAATAAGGTAAGGAAGGGAAACTAAGGCAGCCTAAGCCACTAGTACGAAGGAGCAAGCGGAGGCCCCCGTTCTATCCACTAACCATGTCAAATAATGATGGATGGAATGGAGCGGCGCTGTAGGAACCGGTCGGATTCGAACCGACGAATAGAAGTTTTGCAGACTTATGCCTTAGCCACTTCGCTACGGTTCCCTATCAACTCCATGTCTTTCCCCCTTGTTCGACTTTGCTTCACAGGGTGAGACCAGGAATAACAGATGCCGGAATGCTTTGGGAGCAAGGGCACAACATAACATAGGTGGAGATGGATTTTCATAAAAACTCTCTAAACTCAAACTTGAGAATCTAAGAGTTCTCCCCCTGGCGCAAATGCGGATTCAAAGAAAAAGCCCGTAAAGAAGCATTTAGGGATTTGTTCATGATCCACTTTGTAATCATGGATCAAGCCTCTGCACTCTGAAACCTACCTCTTTCTTCCCTCTCAATTCCATCTATATACCGCCAGAAAGATGAATGATCTGGCATTCCATCTCTTGTTTGGTTTCTGGGACCCGTTTTAGTTCCTTTGTTCTCCAAAATCTCTATCTCAGGCTTCCCTTCCTGGTTGTCCTATCTTGTTCAATCCGTTCGTCTTCTGTCCAATCAAATATCCCGGTCCAGCTAGCTTGACTGGTACATCAAGCATATCGGCATATTGCTTATTCGGTATGGTACACATATCTATCAATGTCAATCAAGTAATAGAATTAATTCCTCAGCCTACACCTTCTTTATTGGTCAGTATTTAGGGGGGAATAGGGGAAATGCCTAGTTTTCCTCCGGACTATTAGCACTCTAGAAATAGAAGAACACTAGAACATCACCGGGATTTCAAAGCGAAAAGTTGATTAAGATTAAACTCATACGTGACTCTCTATGCCTTAGTTTCGTCTTAAGCCGCCTATTTCCTTAAAGTCTGAAACTGGTCAAGAAGAAGAAAAGGAAGAAAGTATACTAGAGGGCCAATCAGCTCTAACCTCATAAGCGACTCTCGTATCTCATGTTATTCTCTCTATGGGCATTAAGCGCGTCTTAAACCTTGCCATCTCCAATTAACAACCATCTCTAAGCCAGTCTTACAGGTCTTTCACCATATGCTGTTATTTAAATTAAAGAAAGAACTAAGGGGCTAATAAATAGAAATCACGCGCTTTCCTCCCCCTCTCTCTAATCTAATAAGAACGGCGGGGAAGGCATGAGATAGTTACCTCTACCAAGTAGGGCCTTTAGCAGATCCCACGTTAGCCCCAAGACCTTGGTCTCTATAACTAGTAGAAAAGGAAATGCTTGAGTGAGAACCTCCCGATTTTCCCTCTATGCTTGGTCTGGGTGTGACCCTCGATCCTGAAGGTATGTATGCCACTCTCTGAGACTCTCTATCTATGTCTCCCTCCCTTAAATGAAAGCTAGCTCTCGGTGCAGCGACTATCACCGTTAAGTTGCGTCGGATCAACATCGAGATTAGAATCAACTGCAAAAGAAACTAAGTCAAGGAAAAAGGCCTATTTGCTCTCGATCTACTGTCCCGGACGCTTGGAATCTATTCCCCACCACAAAGAAGCAGTAGCAAATAGACAGACACTATTGTGCAGAATCTTTGCAAATAAGCTCTTGGCTTGAAAGAAGGACTAAGCGGTCCCAGTCAGTCTTCTCGCACGCCGGCTGCTCTTAATGGTTTCCGCTGTTTAAGTGTAACACCCAACAACTTCAACCAGGTGACTTCCTAACTGTATTAACGGTCATGATTATTCAATCTTCGCGATTTAGAATTTTATGCCAAGGTTAATAAATTACATGTGGATTTAAACTAGGTTGAGTGGTAAAGTTGTAATAATAGAGGTTTGAGACCGGTATTTAAAGAAAATGGAAAGGGTTCAAACTTCATTTTAAACCACTGTAGCCGACATCTTCTACTCTCGGCGATTTCTTCTCTCCCGAGCCCTCGTTCTCAGTTAACTAGAAATCCCTCCTTCGACGATCGGTTTCCTTGCTTACCTCTCGGCTACTTTGTGCTCGAGGTACGAGTTTGGCAATGTAGCTATCTGTTAGTTGTTAAGCTCTGTTTTCAACTATGTGTTGAAGTTTTGGATTCTTCAATGGCCGAGTGATAATAGAGACATTTTAAAACCCGAGATTAGTAATGTCATTCCGAATCGATTTTGGACACTTAAAATAATCAATCCTGATTAATCGTAGTTGAATCGAGCTATCATGGTTTTTAGATTTCAGACTGTGCACAGAGAAACTAGACTAAGGGACTCGGGAATGATTTAAGCTATTAGACTCTAGGGTGGCTAGTGATTAGGACTATTAGGACTTTGTTTTAACTACTGCAATGTAAATGTTTTCAGTGAAGAAGTCTGAAGAAAAGGAGCTCAAGTTGCTAAGGAAACCAGGTAAGTGAATGTATAGGTTTCTCGGTCATTAGGACCCTACATCAAAGGATGCTAGGTAGAAACTCATACGATGATTAGAAGTTCCTTTATGTTACTGTCTAATGTTTATGCTGATGATTAGTTCAATTGTAAGGTTTCATGTTGAATAGTGCTCTGTTCTGTAGCTTGGGGAGTTAAGAATTTTCATGTTCATGCATCATGAATGTTTTATGCATATGAAAACGTTTTAAGAGCATGTTTCTCACAAACAAGATAAGAATATAAAATTTATGCAACGTGAATTAAGCGAGGGTTGGGGGCGGTTTGGCGTATGTCACTGTCCAAAAGAAGGACCATGATACGACCCGCAAGGGAACTATGTGCACTCTCACTGTCAAACCCCTTTTACCGGCACAAATCCTCCCTTAATCCACACAACATGAACGAAGAATATGAACGATGAACATGAATGATGAATATGAATGATGTATATAAATTTTGAATATGAATGATGTATATGAATGATGAATATGAATGAAGGATATGAATGATGAGCAAGAATGAAGACTTTTAGTACGAATATGAATAAGGAAAGATTCATGAGCTTTTGTTTCTTAAAATGAGCATTGATGCATACTTGATAGTATTGCATTCCTTACTAAGCATTAGGCTTATAGTTTATACCTTATGATGTAGGCGAAGATTTAGCAGGTGAAGATTTCAAATTCAGTGATGATGTCTAAGGCTGGTTGCAGGGTGGTGCTCAGGGTGGAAGTCTGTGGCTGGCAGGCGAGAATGTCCCATAGTTATGCTCATATAATGTCAGTAAGATTTATACTGAACTGACGTTCAAGTAGAATGAAACCTTTTTTTTTTTAATATTGGATTCTGCAATTGTCTAGTTTGGTTACCAGAATTTTTGGGATGATTTTAAGAATACTGAATGACCTATTTTAATTAAGTCTTCCGCTACATGCATCCTAGATGAGTCCACGTTTTATGTCTGCCTATGTTTATGTCTATGTGTATGAGAACTGTGAAGGTCAGGACTTCTTTCTGACGATACAGGTTGCTTGGAGTTTTTTTTTTTGTATTTTACTGCTGGGTGATAGAAGTTGAATGAGTACATCTTCCGGCTGACGTCACCGGTCAATAGTGAACAATTGTTGTTCACCGGATGATGCCTCTTGCTAGCGATCGGAAGATGTAGTGTATTTTAAATTACCGGATGATATAAGTGTTGTCTTGTCGTCTAGCGATCGGTAGATGTAATGAATTTCAAATATTGGATGATGTAAGTATACCGGATGATATAGGTGTTGTTTTGTCGTTTAGTGACCGGGCAATGTTTTAATTAGACACATGAAACGCACGTGTCCACCGGTAGATGTCTACTACTGGATGGAAATTGATGAGTTGCGTGGCGGGCACGTGACCATCGGTAGATGTGGGTTTATTCTCTATCGGTAGATGCAGTTAAAAGCTGAAGCTTCCGCTCATCGGCTGAAGCATTCTACACTGCCCGCCAGCAGATGTGTGCTTTATTTCATTACTGAGCGATGTTTAATAAATCGCGTGTGATGTCTTGAGTTAAGTTTTGATTGTTTAAAAAAAAAAAAGAAATGAACAGGGGCATAACCTAAATAAGAACAGTAAGGATATACGAACAAGTCTAAAGGAGTCATGGTTTGGTCTCGGCCCTACTGGGGTCGTTACATTAAGACTATAGTGAATTCATTTTTTTTTAATCTTTTCTACGAATTGACGATTTCTCCCGAGATCATGCCTTTATGGGCAGGGGAGGAAAGGAGTTGGATACGCATGCGAAGCGAACAACAGCTTTTAGAGAAATTCACATTCAGTGCATGGAGATCCATGACACGAACCGGTTGAAATAGGTAGATTAGAAAAGAAGTGAGTCAGCCAGCGTCCAGCCGGATCTGCCTACCGCCGACCAATCAACGCGGCACACCATTAGAGATTGTTTCCTCCTCAAAAGCTCTTAGTGTTTTTAGCTATATCTCTAGACAGTTCCGTAACAACTTTGGAGGAGGCCAACATCTCAAGCAACCTACTCTAGTCCAAATGTTCAATGACATCATCATCCGGACTTGCTACCCGATGATGGGTAGGGAATGGAATGGTCAAGCCTCAATCTTTGAGCTGAATACATTTCCACCAACAACAAACACTTTTTTTCCTGCACCGCGGAGTGGGCCAGGGAGCTCTCTTTACTTACGATACGAAAGAAAGAAAATCAGTATAATATCGTAAAGGTCAACCCTTGATTCTGCTGACTCCAAGTGTAACACCCGAGACACGACTAGGTACTTTTCCTAACTGTATTAACGGTCACGAATATTTAATCTTCGTGGTTTAGAATTTTATGACAAGTTTAATTAATTTCATGTGGGTTTTAAACTAGGTTGAGTGGCAATACTGTAATATTGGAAGTTGATATCAGTATTTAAAGAAAAAGGAAAGGATTCGAACCTCATTTAACCACTGTAGCCGACACCACCCTTTCCGGCGATTTCTTCTCTCGCAAGTTCTTACTCTCTGCTACCAGTAACCTCTCCTCGACGGCCGGTTTACTCCGCCACCACTCGATTACTCTGCGCCTGAGGTATGCAATAGACAATGTGGCTATCTGTTAGTTTATTAGCTCTATTTCCAACTCTGTATTGAAGCTTTGGATTCTTCAATGGCTGAGTACTATTAGAACATTTGGAATCCGAGGGTAGTAATGTCAACCCGAATTGATTCTGGACATTTTAAGTAACCAACTCAGATTTAATCGGTAGAAGAACCTGTTTGTCTTATTTTGGATTTCAGATTCTGCACAGTATATCAAACCAAGATTCGGGAATGACTTTAGCTAATAGATCCTAGGATGATTTATGAGTAGCGTTTTAGGATTTTGATTTAACTACTGTAATGCACATGTTTTAGGTGAAGAGAAGAGGTTCATATTGCTAAGGAGACCAGGTAAGTGGATGTATTAAGATTTCCGGCCATTAGGGCCCTACACCGCAAGGATACTAGGAAAATTTGTTGAAATATTTGTCTGATGATTATGATTAGTGGTTTGCTATGATATGAAGTATTTGAGCAGGAAGAATGTTAAGTTACATGAGGTTTTACTCGTTCAAATAGTATGACATTCCTCTGTGAAATTCGCGTCCATGTGCTATGAGCTTGTTTATGATTAAGTTAAGAACATGAAGAACAAATGTAAGCATGATTAAGTGCAGAACGGAGGAAAATGACTATGATATGTTCACAAGGCCCATGTATGGCTCGCGAATTTTCCCATTGGTGGAGGCCGAGTTGATGATATGTATGGTTCGCGAATTCTCCCACTGGTGGAGGCCGAGTTGATGATTAGTATGGCTCAAGAATTCTCCCACTGGTGGAGGCCGAGTTGAAGATAAGTACGGTTCGCGAATTCTCCCACTGGTGGAGGCCGAGTTGATGATTAGTATGGCTCAAGAATTCTCCCACTGGTGGAGGCCGAGTTGAAGATAAGTACGGTTCGCGAATTCTCCCACTAGTGGAGACCGGATTGGCAGGAAAAACTCGCGAATCCTCACGCTGGTGGAGGCCGAGTTGATGATATGTATGGTTCGCGAATTCTCCCACTGGTGGAGGCCGAGTTGATGATATGTATGGTTCGCGAATTCTCCCACTGGTGGAGGCCGAGTTGATGATATGTATGGTTCGCGAATTCTCCCACTGGTGGAGGCCGAGTTGATGATATGTATGGTTCGCGAATTCTCCCACTGGTGGAGGCCGAGTTGATGATATGTATGGTTCGCGAATTCTCCCACTGGTGGAGGCCGAGTTGATGATATGTATGGTTCGCGAATTCTCCCACTGGTGGAGGCCGAGTTGATGATATGTATGGTTACACTCATGTATGTTTGTCAGTATGCATTTCTTACTAAGCATTAGGCTTATAGTTAACCTTATGTGTAGTGAAGAATTTACAGGTGAGGATACCAAGTTTAATGAAGAGTTTTAAGACGCGGTAGCTGGGGTTGCTCAGTGTGACAGAGAGTTAATACTGCACGATAGTTCACGAATTCTTCCACCGGTGGAGGCTGAGCTAGTCGTTACTATGATTGCCAGATTGGCAATCGATTATGTACCCCTGTCTCTCTCTCCTAGTTTCCTGCCTTAATACATGCTATGTAAATGATGAAAATGAGCATGAATGAAGAAAGATTTACGAACTTATGTTTCTTTAATTTGTACACTCATGTATGTTTGTCAGTATGCATTTCTTACTAAGCATTAGGCTTATAGTTAAACCTTATGGTGTAGGTGAAGAATTTACAGGTGAGGATACCAAGTTTAATGAAGAAGTTTAAGACCGGTAGCTGGAGGTTGCTCAGTGTGACAGTGAAGGCTGGATAGGCGACTAAACTCCCTGGTTATGCTCATAGTAAGTTAGAAAAGTTTACCACGAACAGATGATTAAATAGAACAGAATTTCTTATAACAATGAGATATAGATTTGAAGAGTTTGTCTTTAGAGTCTGAATACGATTTTAAGGATTTACGGATGATTTGCTTCGTTTGAGTCTTCCGCTATGCGTATTTTAGATGAGTTTATGATTTTTACTCTTTGGTGAGTTGTGATATGTTCTATCGAATGAAGATGTTTGATGGCTATAGTGTTTTACTGCCGTATGATAGAAGCTGGATGAGGTAACCATCCGGCTGACGTCATCGGCGGATATCAATAGAAGAGAGTTAAGAGATTGAGTCTTCCGGATGACGTCACCGGAAGATGTAGTATATTTCCTCGCCAGATGATGTAAATGTTAGTTTGTCATCTAGCAATCGGTGAATGAAATGAATTCCTTCCCCGGATGATGTACGTACTATCTTGTCGTTTAGCGATCGGCATATGTAGCGTGATAAAGTCACCGGATGATCTAAGGAGTCTTTTACCGGATGATATAAACATGGTTTTGTCGCCTAGTGACTGGAGGATGTAGAGTATTTCTTCGGATGATGAAAAATGTTATTTTGTCATCTAGTGACCGGTGGAGGAAGTGTTGTTATTCACCGGATGATGTAGACGATGTTTGTCGTTTAGTGACCGGGTGAGATTTTAATGAGTCACGTGTTTGTCTCGTGTTCACCGGTGGATGTCCCCTACTGGGCAATGTTTTTAAATTGAGCATGTGAAATCCACGTGCCCACCGGAAGATGTCTTCTATTAGGCTATGATAAGTGAGTCACGCGGAGTACACGTGACAAATCGGATGGGCACACCCTGCCAGCCGATGCATGCAAATCAATGCAAACCCGAGTAGAATCACGTCAAATGATTTGAGGACATTTCTCCCTATCCGATTATGTTTTGGAGCTGACAATTGAACTTAATCGACTGACTTTGTCGATGAGTGAGTTTTAGAAACATGAAGGAGTCAAGTTTAAGTTTTAAAAAGGAAAAAAAAAAAAAAAAAAAAAAGAAGAAGTACCAATAATGAATAGGGTGTGGAAATTAAGAAGTAAATGATTATGAATGTCATGTTTACGTGGCGATCCCGTCGGGGTCGTTACACCAGGTGAGTGAGACTAGCACCTGCCTCAAAGACTGAAATGAGTGCCAGAGGGTTAGAATTAGCTGCTTCTACCCTCGGCCCATATACCAGTGAACTACGTACTTTCCGTTGCGTCCCAGGTATGTAACTCACTCTAGACAAACGTGGGCTTACTTTCAAATAGTGGTTAGAACTTAGCCTTCGACTGTTGCCAACTCGGGTTGAACCCAATAACTTTTGTTTTGAGTGAGAATCGTTCTAGGGAAATAGGGATTTTGCACGCACCTCGAGAAACTGGACCAAAGTACCTCTTGAGTTCTCAACTAGAGGAGAGACACCACTTTCAATTATCTTCGATTAGAGGTAGAGGGAAGGGAAGGTGGTGGAAAAGGTAAGCGCAAGTTGACGAGATGTTGGATAATTCGTATTAAACTCATTCCCTGTTCGGTTTAACAGTTTTTACTGGCTTACGGTTCTTGGTTACGGGCTAGCGGTTGTCAATATCCTTATCTTTCCTTTGGTGTACTATATTTCTTCTTATTTATCCCCTCAGTAGAGCTAGAATAGAAATTGGAATGTTCAACTATTGGAATTATTGGGCTTAGCCCTCTTTTACACAAACTCAATCTTTACGAGAAAAATATTGCATCAAGGAAGAAAAAACTGTCAGCTTTGCCATCTTTCTGAGAAGGTAGCTGCATGAATGAAGACAGGAGAGATCGAATCGAAAGGGGACTGTTCTTTTCACACCATTCCATTATATGTCGGTTGTATTCAACTCATTCTCTGGCTCCGGCTACCTACTGTGGTTTCCCCGAATTCCTCACCTCAAATCTCGCTAAGATAGTCATCCTAGATTGAGTCAAACTCTAACTTCCCAACCATAGATTCTTAATAGTAGGCTAAATGCTTCTTGCCTCGTTCTGTGATTCATAGAGGAGAATAGGATGGGATCTCGAATCCATCAAGATGGTCAGTGTATGTTCTTACTTGTCGATTGGTCGTGAAGAGGGATTGACCGAATCAATCGGAGTTCCCGCGCTTCAAGTTTCTTTCTTTCATACGGACATACATCAAGCTCTTCTTTAGGAAGACCATCGGGGATGACTAGCATTCCTCATTCCTTCATTGCCTAGCAGCTTATCTTGAATTTTATTGCTTTGAGCTCTCTTCGGAAAAGTGTAACCTGTTGCTCCTTGATTTCACATAAACAACGGAGGCTCCTTTTGGTCTTCTCTTTCTTTCACTTTATTATATATTATGTTATGCTCTTTTTTGGGGTTCCTAGGTCCCCCGCTTTGCAAGACCATTTCTGGTCTATGCTGGAGAGTCCCTCTGGCTAGGCGCTTTGGGCCTTTCTCGATCAACTAGATGACGCATTTGAACAAAGATAGAACGAATCCAACTATTCTATAAAATAAATAATTTAAACGGATGCCCGTGTGGTGCAGACTCTATTTGAATGGGGTATTCTTGTACAGCTTGGCCCTTTCCCTGGTGCACTGCCATCGAATCTACTAGTCCTCCTCAAACCCAATGGGATATAATTCCTTTCGAATTCGATTTTCAACTTCTTCCGTAACAACCCTGAAATCTCATGGTTCCTCATATATGCATTCCATCAAGTTAGTGCATAATTTGACGATTTTTCTTTTCTTTGTCCGATCCAGTCCGTTCTGTCTTCTTTTCGACGAATCGACCCTATTAAAGTTAGATAAGGGCTTCCGATTCTATATGACAATAGAACGAGCATTCACTGGACGTCCAAACATTGAATAAAATGTTGGCATGGGATTTCGGCAATTTCAATTCCATTTTCAGTCTACTTTTCCACAAGGCATGCAGAAGTTAGAAGAATTCTACTCAAACAAAGTCAAGGTTCTGAGCCATGACACTACACTTCTTCGAGAATATCTCGAGTGTTAAACAGAAGGGCAAGTCAAAAAGCTAAAGCTAAGGCTTAGCTCAGATCAAGTCAGAACCACCTGCAGGTTTAGGAGAAAGCAAAGTTCTAAAGAAAGAATCGCTAAGTTCAAAGGTCTTTTCGAAGCCTATCTTAGTCCTATCAAAGGCAGTTAAGATAGGGTCGTTCTAGTAGTTCTTATTGTTATTGTCGGAACACATTGACTAAGAACGGGGAGCTGAGATAGCTTATACACCTTTACTCGTATCGGGACACAGCTGGAGCTAAGACCTTGGACAGGGCACTGCCAGCCCCCCTCGTCTCAGGTATGGAGACCCAGATCCCAAGGAGGAAAGAGCTTGTTGGAACACATGCATGCTAATTCCAGAACTGGAGGACGAGCAAATGGTAGATCCAAAGCCATCACCTATAGGGGTTCCTTTTCCATATCCAGTTGGAGTTCGAGCAGCAGGAGGAAAGGCAGAGGCATAAGGGACCAAAGGTTGGCCTGCCACGAACATGATTGTTTGCTTCTTCCTCAGGAGGGACTACATCAAAATAACTAAGCCCCAGAGCGCACAAAACAACGCTCGCAGCAGTAGCAGTGTGGACTCCTAGCATGGCGTGTAAAGAGTGATACATGACCGCAGATGGCCATCTATCTGTTGCCGCCGACCAGCTTTCGGTTACTTCCTTGAGTGCCGAACCAGTAGACCAATAATCCATGTTCCTAGTGGGCCAAGTGGAAGCAATCAACAGGCTATTCAATAGTTTCTGAAATTCCAAGAGAAGTCAGAGTCATCAACTCGCTCTTTCCTATAGTTCGAAGCGGAAGGGGACTCAAGTCAAGGTGTTATCGCATATAGGTTTTCAACCCTGTAAGGACTTACCGGAACACACTTTGACTACGCTAAGTTGCCTCGGGCTTGAACCCGTACCTCCAAGCCTACCCTTTAAGGAAGTCCAATCGGCGGGTAAAGATATCAGATATTGATGTGCTGCGGGCTTATTTCCTTGATTGAGCTAAGTTACTAAAGGGAAATAGAAAGGTGTGGCATAAATCCAAGTCTATGCCTCTTCAGATTGCTTGCTGATTGATATTCTTTCTTCTTTCTTTCTCGCTTGGGGCGGCATTCCGAGAAGTAGACTTTCCATTCCATCTCTATTGTACTGAAAAGCCTAGCTACACATTGACCCGCGAATTCCATCTCGTAAGTGACCTCCTCTTCCCCTTTCTCGGTCCCTTGTTATCCCTTTTAAGCCAAAGTAAGGGCGCATAGCGAGCAGTTCAATCTCTTTTGCAGTGATGGATGGCACAAGAATCCGCGGCTTTGTTGCAGCGATGCCATTGACTTTCTGCTCGTTCTCGCCCCTTCACCTCGTAAACTCGGTAAAGCGGCTTCGCTCCTCGCTCGACTTCTTCAACCTTTTCCGCTGCAGTAGTAGCTTCCGTACTAGTGATAGAGCTGATTCTATATAGGAGGCGGCTGAAGAGGCGCTGGATTCTTAATTCATCTCCTCACCTCTAAGAAATTCATAAATAAGCAAGATAAACCTTTTCAATTCTTAATGCAACCTATGTTAGCGAAAAGGATCTCCAATGCAAGTACCACGCTTTCTAGATCCGAGCCGAGACTTCTATGATGATAAGTGGTCTTGGATAAAGGACGCGACCACCAGGGGAAGGTTTAGACAGGAACCAAGCAAAGAAGGAATGTCAATCTACTTGTTTACAGTCCGGAGTCAACTTTCGTCTTTCGGCTACCCGACTCTCGCCCTACTTCATGAATGCCTTTATTGGTTGGAATTGAATCCGAAGGTCTATTCTCCTCAGTTGCTTACGAAAGCTTTGTTTAGGTTAGCTCTCTTTTCTAAGGGTATTCTGATCTTTATCCAATGATTGATTCGTATTTCTCAGCCAACTCAAAGGTCTTCCGCGCACCATCCATCTCCAATTGCTATCTTGGGTTGAACTAGATTAAAGACGAGCTTCTAACTCGTAAACCGCCCTAGTGGCTCGAGCTTTCACTTCGTAATCAGACAGCCAATCCAGTAATTGACCTTCTATAGACCTTCTCTCTCTTCTCTTCGATGCTAACTTCGCTTGGTTCTTTCCCTTCCTTTGTCGGGAAAAGGCTTGGAGCTTAAGCAGGTGGGCCAGCCCAGCCTAGCTAACTTTCTTCTCTGTTGAGCCGCCTGCACGCATTACAAGTCAAGACCTTTACGCGGGGGCGGCAACTACAACTTTGAACCCTTCTTTCTATTATATAATTCCCCAGGGACTGATTGAGAGCTGGTTCTTAAAGAAGGCATGTCCTAGGAAGGAGGTCAGGTCTAGCAGGCAGAAAGGCATTGAGAGCTCCCTCCGCAACTACTAGTTCAACACCAGACTAAACGGTTGGAAGTAAGGCATCAGGTGGTAGACGGAGAGAACTAATAGACCTTTGACTCATTTACTCACGGGAACTAGTAGAGCTATAAAGTCTCAATCTCACGATTTGATCCGTCAATAGCCCTGAACAAGGTAAGACAAGGCAACTAGAGCTCTTTTTGAGGGATTTGGACTAATTACTTAGACTAAAAGGGCTGGGCCGGACCTTTGCCTTTGACTCTCAGCAACAACAATTACGTCTTTAACGGATGAGTCTTATAGGTCTAACTATTTATGGGTGAGGTGGCGTGGCTGAGATATTTCAAATCAAACGGATCAGGTAGTACATTTCATGATAATGAAACTGAAAGTACCTATCTAGCTATATCTTTATATATACTTAGCCCCTTACATCCAACAAGCTAATAATAATGTAGGCTCCATTTTCATATAATCCTGTAAAGTATTCAAGTACTTGGAGTGAAAAAGAACAGGTCTCTCTCTTGCCGATGCAATCTGGCCAATATTTCTAATCAAACAGATCAGGCAGTACATTTCATGATAATGAAACTGAAAGAAAGAAAAGCAAACTTTGGCGACTTTGAAACTCTCCTTTGCTTGTAAAGTTTGAGAAAAATGAGCTCGCAGATCGCTGGCAGTGCTCATTAAGGTCTTACCATAGATAATTGGCATAAAGATGCTCTTCACTAGCTTACGATCGAGACGGCTGAGAACTATAGTTAATAGAGACATATCATCCTTCAGTTTCTCTTTCAAATAAGGCTTCAAGTTCGTGAACATGATAGAATAGATATCTTGAATCTCACCTTGGGATGATGATGATGATGATGATGTAAGGAGATTGGTGTATTCAGCCAGACTTTCATTCAACAAGAAGTAACTCATGATCTGATATGCACTCGCAGAGGCATCCTGAGTAATAGGAATGATATTTGATAAAGTCTTGAAATTCATCAAATTGGATAGAAACTGAAAGGGGCGTTTAGCTTCAAAAAGATGCAAATTGGATTTGGATAGAAACTAAAAGAGGCTTTTCTCTTCTAAAGGATGCAAATTTGCTACATTGAAATTCTTATTAATAAAGAAGAAGATTGACTCCTCTATGTTCTGAAAAGTTTTGTAATGAAAGGCTAATGCTAAGAAAGAAAGATTTCTATAATTCTTGTAATTTAAAGAAGAAGAAGAAGGATTATTATATGGAGTCCCCGAAAAGATGATTAGGCTTCTTGCTAGATCACGCTCATGGAAATGCAAGATCCCACTACGGTAGATTCGACCTCGGAAGTCCAGAAAGGCTGGCAAATAGAAATTATAGCTAGAGAAGGCCTTTGCAAGATTGATTAACAAGTTTTCATAACGAGCTTGCTGGATGTTCTTGAAGACATTTTGTAACAATTTACTATAATCTGGAAGCAGCCTTTGCTTTTTCTCTTTTGTTGTTCCCATTACCTGCAGGTAAAGATTTCTAAGTAAGTTGGATGCTTCAGAAAAGGAAATTGATGCAAGAAATTTGGGCATAAGTAAGCCATTATTCACTAAGGTTTTTCATTTTCTTGAATAAATGATAAAAAATTTGTGTTGATTTTGAAAGGTTGATTTTGAAGTTTGTTCATAATATTACAAAGAGTTTGAGATGATGATGATGATGATGATGATGATGATGATGATGATGATGATGATGATGATGATGATGATGATGATGATGATGATGATGATGATGATGATGATGATGATGATGATGATGATGATGATGATGATGATGATGATGATGATGATGATGATGATGATGATGATGATGATGATGATGATGATGATGATGATGATGATGATGATGATGATGATGATGATGATGATGATGATGATGATGATGATGATGATGATGATGATGATGATGATGATGATGATGATGATGATGATGATGATGATGATGATGATGATGATGATGATGATGATGATGATGATGATGATGATGATGATGATGATGATGATGATGATGATGATGATGATGATGATGATGATGATGATGATGATGATGATGATGATGATGATGATGATGATGATGATGATGATGATGATGATGATGATGATGATGATGATGATGATGATGATGATGATGATGATGATGATGATGATCAAGAAGTAATCATGATCTGATATGCACTCGCAGAGGCATCCTGAGTAATAGGAATGATATTTGATAAAGTCTTGAAATTCATCAAATTGGATAGAAACTGAAAGGGGCGTTTAGCTTCAAAAAGATGCAAATTGGATTTGGATAGAAACTAAAAGAGGCTTTTCTCTTCTAAAGGATGCAAATTTGCTACATTGAAATTCTTATTAATAAAGAAGAAGATTGACTCCTCTATGTTCTGAAAAGTTTTGTAATGAAAGGCTAATGCTAAGAAAGAAAGATTTCTATAATTCTTGTAATTTAAAGAAGAAGAAGAAGGATTATTATATGGAGTCCCCGAAAAGATGATTAGGCTTCTTGCTAGATCACGCTCATGGAAATGCAAGATCCCACTACGGTAGATTCGACCTCGGAAGTCCAGAAAGGCTGGCAAATAGAAATTATAGCTAGAGAAGGCCTTTGCAAGATTGATTAACAAGTTTTCATAACGAGCTTGCTGGATGTTCTTGAAGACATTTTGTAACAATTTACTATAATCTGGAAGCAGCCTTTGCTTTTTCTCTTTTGTTGTTCCCATTACCTGCAGGTAAAGATTTCTAAGTAAGTTGGATGCTTCAGAAAAGGAAATTGATGCAAGAAATTTGGGCATAAGTAAGCCATTATTCACTAAGGTTTTTTCATTTTCTTGAATAAATGATAAAAAATTTGTGTTGATTTTGAAAGGTTGATTTTGAAGTTTGTTCATAATATTACAAAGAGTTTGAGAACTGGAATTCCGAAAGAAGATATGCAAGTGTAGAGTTCCCTAGTAGGTTGACTTAAGTAACCTCCAGATAGATCGGACACAGTTTGATAGTGTTTTTCATTCTCACTATGCCAATCAAGAGGTTTGCATACCATAGGTAGATTCATTTTCATCGAGAGTAATGAAACATCAAAATTAAAGTTAGCGTAGATTGGTTTGGGAATATAATATTTGTGGTTCTTCGTCTTCACTAATTCCTGTGAATTCACATCATTGATGCAAGAAATTAACTCCCTTTCTTCAATAAACTCAACTAAACCGCATCCGAAGGGATACTGATCTTTTCTCAGTCCTTTATCAGAATCTCTTTTCTCTCTTTTTACTGGAAATGCTTTTTCTTCTTTGTCAATTCTATTTCTAGAACCGACGTTGTGTCACTCTCTGTTGAGCTCCGACCTGCAAATAGGACTCAAGAACTCAAAGAAGATCGTTAGTTCCCGGGTGACACAAAACCAAAAAAATCCGAGAAGAAATAGGGCAAACAAAAAATCAAACGTGCTCGAAATTTAACGAAATTTTAGGTGAGTATGGTGAAGTGAGTTAGGTGTGCTGATGAAATTTGATGTCCATATTCGTTTATTTGAATGAGTTATGAATAATTTTTTATAATCGGCCGATGTGTAACGACCCCTCATCCCAGCAAGATATTGTCCGCTCCGGGGATCGGGCCGCAGCCCAATATCCTCCCCTCACGGCTTTGTTTTTGGCGAGAGCACTTCCCGGGAGGTCACCCAACCTGGAATTACTCTCGCCAGAGTACGCTTAACTTCGGAGTTCTTATGGGATCCGTTGTCAATTGTGCTCCAAAACGCGTCTTGCTATCTTGGGAGGGATCTCTTACATATGTTTCATTTCCACATACTTCCCCAAGCGCTGTGGGATTGTGACGACCCCCTCTTTACGACCTGTCACCTTCCGGCTCGCCCGCGCGGACGTACCGCCATCTGGGTTCCGGTTCGTGCAGCCATCGTACCAGTACAGATTCGGGACTTACAGATTCGGGTCATCACAATCACCCCCCCTTGGGGGCCCAACGTCGCGGACGTACCGCCATCCGGGTTCCGGTTCGTGCAGCCATCGTACCAGTACAGATTCGGGACTTACAGATTCGGGTCATCACACGATGAGTGCTATTATGGAGCTTTCGACAAGAGTTTTCTTACAAGGAAGATAACTCGATTCAAGGAATCGGTTATAGCCATCCCTTGCTGTTTTCTGCTCTCAAAAGAGTGGAGAAGAAGGTGGCAAAATCCACTCCAACTAGTTACCAAGCTAGAAGAATGGTTTGGGGGTGCAACCCCTCGGTTGTTGTCAACCGAGCTTACCTTGGAAGCTCTTTGCTCCTTGCTCCAAGCTTCTTCTTCTATTTAGAGAGAAATCTACGGGTGCTCATAAATCAACTAAAGAAAATTACAAACACCAATGCCATGAATATATAGACCTAATGGTGGGCTTGGGCTTGGAAGGGGAATGATGGGTCATCATGTGGGCTAGAGCGATGTCTTCAACTTCAATGGGTCAAACCAAGCCACCAACTAATCCTATCATTCATCTAATCCTAACATCCATCTAATCCTAGCATGCATATAATAAAGTTTAAACAAGAAAGCCAACGTTTGCCAATAAGTTCAAAATTTCAAAAAAGAAACAAATATCAAAGCTCGGGAAGACAAATTCCCATGTGAGCATTAAGGTGCCTCTTTAGTCTTTCCACATGAGGAGATGCTTTGGTTGGTCAACGTCCCCAGCTTTAATCTCCGACTTCAAGTCGTCCACGGTGTCCTCCAAGTCTTCACACGAACCATGACCTGCAAAAGAGACAAGTGTGTTAGTCAAATTGTGGACTCGGGTTTGGGATCATGTAATGGGCCTACGGGGCACATCATCCTCCCCAGGTGATTGAGGATTTGACCTCAAACCTGTTAAGTCAGGCCTCTCGAAGTTTTCTTCATCGCTTATATAGGGTGATAGGTCCATGACATTGAACGTTGCCGATACTCCGTAATCTCCAGGCAGTTCAATCTTATAAGCGTTGTTATTGATCTACTGCAACACCTTGAAGGGTCCATCCGCACGAGGAAGAAGCTTAGATTTTCTTTTATCGAGGAATCTATCTTTTCGTAGGTGTAACCAAACAAAATCTCCTTTATTGAAGATAATCTCTTTTTGGCCTTTGTTTACTCATTTGGCCACGCTCGTATTTCTCTTCTCGATGGCTTGATGCACGTTCTCATGTAATTTCTTAATCTGTTCGGCCTTGTTTTCTCTTGATGGGTTGACCAGTTCATTAATAGGTAACGGAACAAGGTCCAACGGTGTACATGGGTTAAACCCATAGGTAACCTCAAAGGGCGTTTGCTCAGTAGTGGAATGAAGGGTGCGATTGTAGGAAAATTCCAATTTGGGAAGGACTACATCCCAACTGGATAGTTTCTTACCTACAATACTACGTAAGAGGGAGCCTAAGGTCCTGTTAACAACTTCCATCTACCCATCAGTTTAGGGGTGGAAAGATGTATTAAAATACAGCTTCGTCCCCAACTTCTTCCACAAAGTGGTCCAGAAGGAGCTAAAAAATTTAGTGTTCTGGTCTGACACTATGGAATGTGGTATACCATGTAGGCGAACGATTTCTTTGAAAAATAAGTTAGCTATAGAAAAAGTGTCATCCGTTTTTGCACAAGGAATGAAATGTGACATCTTAGAGAAACGGTCCACAACCACCATGATCGAATCCTTATTACGAGCAGTTCGTGGCAATCCCAAAATGAAGTCCATACTAACTTAAGTCCAAGGGTGCGAAGGAATGGGTAAGGGCATATAGAAGCCTTGTGGTAGAACCTTACTCTTGGCTTTCTTGCACACGACGCATGTCTCTACCATGCAGTGCACGTCTCTATTCATATGTGGCAAAAAGAAGTGTTCCTTAAGCATATCGAGGGTCTTCTTTTCCCCGAAATGACTCGCTAATCCTCTACAATGGGCTTCTTTTACAAGACTTCACCTCAAGCTTCCTTGCGGTATACATAATTTTCCTGCCCTTAGTAAATAGTTGTCCATAAGTCGATATTCTCCTTCGGCCTTTTCCTCGCACTTGGTGTAATAAGATCCGAAGTCAGGGGAAGATTCGTAATTATGCTTGATCCATTCAAATCCAAAGAATCGAGTCCCTAGCTCGATAAGGAGAATGCATTTCCTCAAAAGTGCATCGGCGACTACATTATTTTCACCTTTCACATACTTCAGAATATACGGGACCCTCTCCAAAAATTCTACCCACTTAGCATGCCTCTTGTTTAACTTGTGCTGACCCTTGATATATCGTAAAGATTGATGGTCAGTATTGATAACAAATTCTTTTGACAAGAGGTAGTGCTGCCAATGCTCCAATGCTCTAATCACTGCATAAAATTCCTTATCGTACGTGGAGTAGTTTAGCATGGCTCCTTTCAGCTTCTCACTAAAGTATGCAATGGGTTTTCCCTCTTGCATGAGCACGGCCCCAATGCCAACTTCGGAAGCATCACTCTTAATCTCAAATACCTTGTTAAAGTCGGGGAGTGCTAACACTGGCGAGTCGCATAACTTGTCCTTGATTAGCTCAAAGCTCTTTTGACAAACCGGGGTCCAAGTAAACTCTTTTCCCTTCTTAGTGCAATCAATGAGCAGTGAGACTATTGAACTAAAATCTTTTATGAACCTCCGGTAAAAAAAGGCCAGACCATGGAAGCTACGTACTTCGGTTAAAGAGTTGGGGGTAGGCCAATCCTTAATGGCCTTGATCTTGTCAACATCGGCTTCCATGCCAACTTTGGAAATGACAAACCCTAGGAAATAAACTTTATCTTGCACGAATGAGCATTTTCTTAAATTCCCAAATAATTGAGCTTTTCGTAGGGTTTGGAAAAGTACACTAAGATGGTTGAGGTGTTGTGGGAGGTCTAGACTGTACACCAAAATATCGTCAAAATAGACAACAATAAATTTTCCTAGGAAATCTTTCAGCACGTGGTGCATAAGTCTCATGAATGTACTGTGCGCGTTAGATAACCCGAAGGGCATCACCATCAACTCAAAAAGCACGTACTTGGTCTTAAATTTCGTCTTCCACTTGTAACCTTCTTTCATTGTAATTTGGTGGTAACCACTATTAAGGTCCACCTTAGAAAATATTGAGGCTCTACTGAGCTCATCCAACATATCCTCGAGCCTAGAAATGGGGTATCTATACTTTACGGTGATTTGATTCACGGCTCGACTGTCAACGTACATCCTCAGTGTGCCGTCTTTCTTTGTTTGAGTCATCCAGCTGACGTCACCGGTGGATGTTGAATATTACTATTCATCAGGGGATATCGAGTGTTACTGTTGAGCGATGGATATGTTTTGTGAATGTGAGCGGTGGATGTCGTCTGCCGAGTTAATGAAGTCACGTGAGTATCACGTGGTCTGAGCGGTGGATGTGTTTTGTGAATGTGAGCGGTAGATGTTGTCTACCGAGTTAATAAAGTCATATGGGTAACACGTGGTCTGCGGACGATAAGCTTAAATAAGTTTATGGTTGAGTTCAGTGGGTTTAAGATTTTAGTCTGTTGTTCTTTTAAACGTCCACGAGTTCTATTTCAAAGGAAAAAAAAATACAAGTGTGTGTTCTAAGATTTAAATGATTAAGTTTAAGTTAGGAATATGCCGCGACCTATACTGGGGTCGTGACAATTATGGTATCAGAGTGAAAACCGGGTTCTAAAATCGGTTCTGTAGACTACCTACCAGCACAAATCTCCGCATGAGTACACTCTAACAACTGTAAGTATTTATAATTAAAGTTACGTTGTTTAAGCTAAGATGTATTTATGATAATGTGTTTAGGAATCTCAAGATGGTGAGGGGTCAACAAAGAGAAAACAATGAGCATAGTAACACCATTGCTCAGTTGACAGAATTGGTTCTTCGCCAATCCTGTCAGATTGAACAGCTTGTGGTGTAACGACCCTAAATCTTATTCCTCAAAATTCTCGTAAAATTTGCACTTAATTATTACCCTCGCCCGTTCTCGCTTAAATCATTTTCATTTTTCTTTTATTTCATTTTTCATTCGTTCATCATTTGTCCATTCGTTTTCTTTCGTTTCGCTCGTTAGAGAACGGACTCGGGAATTACAATCCATATCTGTTGACATTTTGGTTCTAACTTATAACATACCCAAAATGACTTGTCTAGAATACTAAACCTAGGTAGCGGATGACTATTGTGTGTGGAGGACTCGTTATAAAGTAAAACTAATTAAAATCCCCAAGTTTGACACCTTATGTGGTAGGGGTCGATACTTCAAAGGTCTATTTCCTCTCGGGTTGCATCCCTTTGTAAGTTCGGTCGACACCTCGTCTGAGGGGTCGACACTTCAAAGACAGTTTTACTCTCGGGTTGGACTCCTTTGGAAGTTCGGTCGACGCCTTGTATGAGGGGTCGACACTTCAAAGACAGTTTTGCTCTCGGGTTTCATTCCTTTGTAAGATCGGTCGACACCTTGTCTAAGGGGTCGACACTTCAAAGACAGTTTTGATCTTGGGTTGCATTCCTTTGTAAGATCGGTCGACACCTTGTCTGAGGGGTCGACCCCTTGCATGGCAAGGTGTCTACCCCTGCAGGCATAGGTCTACCCCTGCAAAGGCAATTTTTACATTTTATACATAATCAACACCTCTAATGACCTCTAAACTTAACCAACTCTACTTTTTTAATATCAATTCCATTACCATCTATAAACCGAACATTCAATCTCATCAAATCCCGACACAAAACAACATATTCATCTTCAAAATATCCAAACTCATTGCAAATCATCATAATCCATTTCCATTTCATCCAAAACCTACCCCAAACATCAATACTAAGTCTATTTCATCAAAATGTTATTTTATCCATCAACATTCGTCTATACATAGCAGAAGCTAACAACATTCGTCAGAACACATCAAAACATCCGTATTTACACTATCCAGACACCAAACATCCTAAAATGGGTTTTTATACAATTCAATCCATAAATTTCACCCATCAACCCGTTTAACCCATAAACCCAAAAATACTTAGCCTATGCTCCCACGGGTCAAGTGCGCATCGACTACGCTAACCGCTCCCCGAGCATCCTCCTTCAAGCTGCAGGCTCGTCAGGTGTAGGGAAATCCTCCTCAGCTCGTTATAAATCACCTAAACTATAGAAATAAAACGTGAGCATGAGGCTCAGTAAGTCTACGTGAATAACAATGTATGCAATGCATGTGTAGTTCATAAAACCATGATGTTCTTTTATCCTTTTCGCCATTTATACCTTTTTCACTTACCTTTTCGTTTTTCCCTTTTTCATTTACCTTTTCGTTTTTACTTTTCATTTACCTTTTCATTCTCCTTTTCGTTTACCTTTTCGTCTTTCCCTTTTCATTTACCTTTTCGTTTTCCTTTTCGTTTTTTCCTTTTTCATTTACCTTTTCGTTTTTACTTTTCATTTACCTTTTCGTTTTTACTTTTCATTTACCTTTTCGTTTTTTCCTTTTTCATTTACCTTTTCGTTTTTACTTTTCATTTACCTTTTCGTTTTTACTTTTCATTTACCTTTTCGTTTTTACTTTTCATTTACCTTTTCGTTTTTACTTTTCATTTACCTTTTCGTTTTTACTTTTCATTTACCTTTTCGTTTTCCTTTTCGTTTTTACTTTTCATTTACCTTTTCGTTTTTTCCTTTTTCATTTACCTTTTCGTTTTTACTTTTCATTTACCTTTTCGTTTTTACTTTTCATTTACCTTTTCGTTTTTACTTTTCATTTACCTTTTCGTTTTTACTTTTCATTTACCTTTTCGTTTTTACTTTTCATTTACCTTTTCGTTTTTACTTTTCATTTACCTTTTCGTTTTTACTTTTCATTTACCTTTTCGTTTTTACTTTTCATTTACCTTTTCGTTTTTACTTTTCATTTACCTTTTCGTTTTTACTTTTCATTTACCTTTTCGTTTTTACTTTTCATTTACCTTTTCGTTTTTACTTTTCATTTACCTTTTCGTTTTTACTTTTCATTTACCTTTTCGTTTTTACTTTTCATTTACCTTTTCGTTTTTACTTTTCATTTACCTTTTCGTTTTTACTTTTCATTTACCTTTTCGTTTTTACTTTTCATTTACCTTTTCGTTTTTACTTTTCATTTACCTTTTCGTTTTTACTTTTCATTTACCTTTTCGTTTTTACTTTTCATTTACCTTTTCGTTTTTACTTTTCATTTACCTTTTCGTTTTTACTTTTCATTTACCTTTTCGTTTTTACTTTTCATTTACCTTTTCGTTTTTACTTTTCATTTACCTTTTCGTTTTTACTTTTCATTTACCTTTTCGTTTTTACTTTTCATTTACCTTTTCGTTTTTACTTTTCATTTAACTTTTTGTTTTTCCTTTTCATTTACCTTTTCGTTTTCCTTTTCCTTTACATTTTCGCTTACCTTTTCCAGAAACCATGATGCGTGCATATGTACAATGACATAACGAGAACAAAGCATAACAAACAATAAACTTATACAGTCAACAACATAAATAAAACTAACTACCCAACCTAATTACCCAACACAACAACATCTCCAATTCGTTAAATTGACATAATCTTATGGTGTAGGCCAAATCGGCCAAACAAGTCTTGGAGACTTACCTCGCGTCCCGTGTACATCGAGCTCTTCATTTTGAGCCTTGTCACCTAAAGCATTTAACAATGTCCTTTGTTAAAATAGAACCTAAACATCGAAATTTCGTAAACTAACGAAACTCCTTAATAAAGGGAAACTCCTTACTAAAGGAAATTTCCTAAAATTCTAATAAACCTCTCTCGGGCATTTCATCGAGCAATTTACGCTCGCAAATCCTTAAACTCCATTAATGGTGGTTCTCAAGCTCCAAATTTCTTATTTTTCATACAAAATGCTAAACACTTCCATTATTTAGATCAATAACACTCAATAATCGTAATTATAACTATAACTAACCATTGTTAACAAAAACCGGTTGTTTTCAACAAAATCCAACAAAACCCTAACCGTTTACTAAGCTAGAAATTGAGAACTAAGAGCCGAAAATACTAGAAACTTACCTAGGATACCGCTAGGAGAAGAAAACTTGAAGAAACGTTGAAGATCGGAGGAGGAAAGGTTAAAAGGTGAAGAATGCCGTGGAGGAGAAACAAGAATCGCCGTTGGGCAGGAGAGGGAGAGAAAATACGTGAAGGGTGGAGAAGAAAGAGGGCTTTTGCCTATTTTAATGAAATTGACATGCAAAATTACTATTTTGACCTTCTAACTTAATATTCAACTATTTCATTATTTAGTCCTCCGACTCGGTTTCTCTAAATTTTCTTATTTCACCATTAATTCCAACTTATCACTAGAGCGCTAACAAAACTTTTCGTTCGTCAAACGGATTTAATTTGCTATATCTACAAATTTAGCCTCCATAGGGTCAAAAACAGAAGTTTGGACATAACATCTCTGTTTGAATTTCTTAAATTTCCATAATTCTTCTAAAATCTAAATTAATTATAAGGATTCCGTTAAAACTCTCGATTCACAAAACGGGCATATATCAACTATTTACAAAAATGTCATTGCGTGCACCATTCAAATTCCCGTAAAATCGAGCGTTACATGTGGCTACTAGAGAAGAGCAAGGGAATTCTAGCTCGAATACGACTCGTGATCATGGAAGTGAACGTTTCCATCAACTTTGACCTCCGATTTTTAATGGTCAAGTTTCGGATCCTATCTATGCTGAGGAATGGATTCGAAGAATCGAGGACATGTTTACGTATGCCAAGGTCGAAGAGGGGGACAAGATCGCATGCGTTGTTTTTCATCTTGTACTGGGTGCAAGGCACTGGTGGGACTCAATTCGGAGCACTACTAGAGTGGAAACTATGACTTGGGCTTGGTTCCAGACGGTTTTCTTTGACAAGTATTTCAGTCGAGTGGTTCGGGCTAGCAAAAAGATGGAGTTTATGGTGCAGTGCCAAACCGGTTCTGTGGCGGAGTACATTTGTAAGTTTGAGGCCTTGTCCCGATTTGCGCTACGTCTTATGGATGACGAAGAAGACAAGATTTATCAATTTGTTCAAGGACTGAAGGCAAGCCTCTTCAGGGGAGTGAAAACCACGGGAATTCATAACATACCATATTCTGAGGTGGCAGCTAAGGCTTTGGAATTGGAGGATGTAATGGTGACAATCCAAGGACAAAGTGAGCTGCCAAGGAAGTTTGATAGAGGTGTACAACCACAACCGCAACAGTATAAGAGTGGATAACTACAGCAGAACACCAGGGGATGGCAGCAGCAATCAAAGGGTGTCAAAAGGCCTTATAATCCAAATGAAGGCCAAGGAAAAGGGAAGCGACCACAAGGGGCCTTAAGCTCCTCAAGCCCCCTATGTCCCACCTACCAAAAGAACCACTATGATGAATGCAAGCTATACACAGGCCGATATTTCAGGTGTGACAAGGTTGGTCATTTGATTAGAGATTGTCCTATGCCCTAAGATGCAAATTGAGTGAGAGTGGCACCTAGAGTCTTTGCCTTGATGGAGGATGGAGATGTAGATCAGCACACAGTTATAACATGTACCATTTTATTAAGCAATGAACCTGCATATACAATTATAGACACGGGAGCCACTCATTCTTTTGTTGCAACCCTGTTTGTGTGTAAGCATAATCTAGGATTCTCTCCAGCTGATAAGTCATATAGTGTTATGTTACCGTCGGGTGAGTCCTTACAATCGGAACAGGTAGTAAAGGGTGACATTGTGTCTGTAGGGATAAGAGGTTATATGTAGAACTGATCGTAATTGACATGAAAGGATATGAGATTATTCTAGGAATGGATTGGTTATTCAGACATTATGCCACGATAAGTTATAGGTCTTGGGTAGTTGAATTTTGACCCCCGAATGGTGATTGATACTCCTTCCAAGCCATTCTAAAAGCAAGCAAAATGCCAATTATATCTTCTTTGGAGGCTAAACATTTACTGAAGATCGGATGTACAGGTTATCTAGCTAGTATAGTTGATATGCGAGAAAATGATAAGCATAAGCTCCAAGATGTTCCTTTAGTTCGAGACTATCCTGAGGTGTTCTTGGACGAATTGCTGGGGGTACCGCTTGATAGAGAGATAGAATTTGTGATTGATACCTACCCTGGAGCCTCACCGGTTTCTAAGAATCCCTACCGTATGGCACCGGTTGAATTGAAGGAACTAAAGACTCAACTGCAAGAACTGGTAGACAAGGGATTTATACGCCCTAGCTGTTCTCCCTGGGTGCACCTGTTTTGTTTGTCAAGAAGAAAGACGGGTCCCTTAGAATGTGCATAGATTACAAGGAATTGAATAAGTTGACAATCAAGAATAAATATCCATTGTCCCGAATTGATGATCTGTTTGATTAACTTCAGGGAGCCACAGTGTTTTCAAAAATTGACTTACGCTCAGGCTACTACTAGTTAAAAGTTAAGGCAGAGGACTTACCTAAGACCGCGTTCAGGACCCAATATGGACATTATGAGTTTCACGTGATGTCATTTGGATTGACAAATGCGCCTGCAGCCTTCATGGACATGATGAACCGAGTGTTTTGAGAATATTTGGACAAATTTATCATTGTGTTTATAGACGACATTCTGATTTATTCTCAAACTAAGGACGAACATGCAGAACACATGATGATTGTTTTGGCAACTCTGAGACAATAACAGTTATATGCCAAATTTTCTAAGTGCGAGTTTTGGCTTGATAGGGTCAACTTTTTGGGTCATGTCATTTCTGCTGAGGGCATATCTGTTGATCCAAACAAAATTCAAGCAGTAAAGGATTGGCCACAACCAAGGAATGCCAGCGAAGTCTGGATTTTCCTTGGTTTGGCAAGGTATTATAGGAAGTTTATTAAAGGATTTTCAATGATAGTCAAACACTTATCTAGTCTAACAAAGAGGGACCTTAAGTACTCATGGACAGGGGCTTGTGAAGAGAGTTTCCAGACATTGAAACTGAAATTAACGACAGCCTCTCTGTTGACACTCCTAGTTGATGAATGGAAATTTAGTGTTTATTGTGATACATCTAAAATTGATTTGGGTTGTGTGTTAATGCAAGAGGTTAAGGTGATAGCATATGCTTCCAGACAGCTAAAAAGTTACGAACATAATTATCCCACTCACGATTTGGAATTAGCCACTGTGGTGTTTGCACTAAAAATTTGGAGGCACTACCTTTACGGTCAGCAGTGCGAGGTATTTTCGGACCATAAAAGTTTGAAGTACCTCTTTACTCAAATGGAATTAAACATGAGGCAAATACGTTGGTTGGAATTTGTTAAGGATTATGACTTTGAAATTAAGTATCATCCCGGTAAAGCCAATGCGGTTGTCGACGCATTAAGCAGGATGTCGACGACAATGCAGCCCGCAATTTCAGCCATGTCTGTACCTTTGATGATGGAAGTTTAGAAATTGGATATGGAAATAGTTCATGAGTTATCAGCCTTACTTGCTAATTTAACCATTCGACCTACTATTTTTTATAGAATCAAGGAGGCCCAACAGATGGATTCAAGGGAAAAAGATAAAATCATGAGAAAATTGACGGGAGACTCTTCTGAGTTCAGCCTTTCGATGGATGGTATTATGAAATTTAGAAACCGATGGTACGTCCCGAAGGATGAGGAGTTACGAAAATTGGTTTTAGCTGAAGCACACTCGTCGTCCTTCTCAGTGCATCCAGGCAATACCAAGATGTACCGAGACTTGAAATTGCTTTATTGGTGGCCAAATTTGAAGAGAGATGTTGCCAGGTATGTGGAGTCATGTATGGTGTGCCAGCAAGTTAAGGCAGAACATCAAAAACCTGGAGGTACTCTTCAGCCATTACCGATTCCCGAATGGAAATGGGAAAACATAGCCATGGACTTTGTAGTGGGATTACCAAAGACGACTAAAGGCCATGATAGTATTTGGGTCAGTACTGACAAATTGTCAAAATCAGCTCACTTCCTACCAGAGAAGATGACTTTTACGATGGACCAGTTTGCTGATTTGTACGTGCAGGAGAGCATCAGATTGCAAGGGATTCCTGTGACAATTGTCTCAGATCGAGATCCCAGATTTACATCAAGATTTTGGAAAAGTGTACAAAGTTCGATGGGTACAAAACTAACATTCAGTACTGCTTTTCATCCTCAAACTGATGGACAATCTGAACGGACTATTCAGATACTCGAGGATATGTTGAGGGCATGTGTACTGGAATTTCAGGCAACATGGAGCCGCCACCTGCCTTTGGTTGAATTTTCATACAACCATAGTTACCAGTCCACCATTGGTATGGCTCCTTACGAGGCATTGTATGGTAGAAAATGTAGGTCGCCTTTATATTGGGACGAAGTTGGTGAAATAAAACTCTTAGGCCTAGAGATTTTAAAGCAGATGTCAGATAAGATTGCCATTATTAGAAAAAGAATGTTGTCTGCACAAAGCCGACAGAAGAGTTATGCGGATCAGAGGAGAAGAGAACTTGAGTTTGTTGTCGGTGATGTAGTTTTCCTTAAAATCTCTCCGTTTAGAGGAGTTATGAGGTTTGGAAAGAGAGGAAAGCTCAATCCCCAGTTCGTTGGACCATTTCCTATCTTTGCAAGGATTGGGAGCACAACATATAGGTTATTACTGCCTTCATCCATGATTGGGATTCACAATGTCTTTCACGTATCAATGTTGGGGAAATGCATACGTGATCCGACACATGTTTTGGAACCGGTGGACATCGAAATTCAACCAACCTTAACATGTGAAGAAATACTAGTGCAGATTCTCGATTCTTCAGTAAAGATGTTACGGAACAAGGAGGTTCCATTGGTTAAGGTGTTATGGAGAAACCACAACATTGAGGAAGCCACTTGGGAGAGACGACAAGATATGATGGACAAGTATCCGAAACTATTCGTGTAAACAATTTTTGAAGATAAAAATTTTGTTTAAGGAGGGTAGGATGTAACAACCAGCACCTTGGTCAGGTATTTTTCTCGCAATTATTTATTGTGTGACTTATGTAATAAAGGGATTATAAATGAAAGTAGGTTTAGTGGAAGAATTGTAATTAAGTTGGTTTTATCTGGTATAAGTAGAAATTGGAAAGTCTAAATGTAACGACCCCTTATCCCAGCAAGATATTGTCCGCTCTGGGGATTAGACCGCAGCCCAATATCCTCCCCTCATGGCTTTGTTTGGCGAGAACTTCCCAGAAGGTCACCCAACCTAGAATTGCTCTCGCCGAAGCACTTTTAACTTCGTAGTTCTTATGGTATCCGTTGTCAATTGTGCTCCAAAACGTGTCTTGCTATCTTGGGAGGGATCTCTTACATATGTTTCATTTCCATGTACTTCTCCAAAGCGATGTGGGATTGTGACAAACCCCTCTTTACGACCCGGGATTTGCCTATACTCGAGCCCGGGATTCGCCTACACTCGGCTTAGGTCTCGAGGTTTGCCCCGCAGTCGTACACATACGTTCACATTCGGGTCATCACAATCACCTCCCCTCGGAGGCCCAACGTCCTTGTTGGCCACATTTTCGGTTGGGTACAGGCTCTGATACCATTTGTAACGACACCTTATCCCAGCAAGATATTGTTCGCTCTAGGGATTAGGCCGCAGCCCAATATCCTCCTCTTACGGATTTTTTTGGCGAGAACTTCCTGGAAGGTTAGCCAACCTGGAATTGCTCTCGTCAAAGCACTTTTAACTTCAGAGTTCTTACGGGATCCGTTGTCAATTGTGCTCCAAAATGCGTCTTGCTATCTTGGGAGGGATCTCTTACTGTGATGACTCGGATCTATAAGTATGGTACGATGGCTGCACGAACCGGAACCCGGATGGCGGTACGTCCACGCGGGCGAACCGGAAGGTGACGGGTCGTAAAAAGGGGGTCGTCACAATCCCACAGCGCTTGGGGAAGTATGTGGAAATGAAACATATGTAAAGAGATCCTCCCAACATAGCAAGACGCGTTTTGGAGCACGATTGGCAACGGATCCCATAAGAACTCCGAAGTTAAAAGTGCTTCGGCGAGAGCAATTCCAGGTTGGGTGACCTTCTGGGAAGTTCTCGCCAAACAAAGTCGTGAGGGGAGGATATTGGGCTGCGGCCCAATCCCCAGAGCGGACAATATCTTGCTGGGATAAGGGGTCGTTACAAATGGTATCAAAGCCTGTACCCAACCGGAATTGTGGCCAACGAGGACGTTGGGCCCCTGAGGGGGGGTGATTGTGATGACTCGGATCTATAAGTATGGTACGATGGCTGCACGAACCGGAACCCGGATGGCGGTACGTCCGCGCGGGCGAACCGGAAGGTGACGGGTCGTAAAAAGGGGGTCGTCACAATCCCACAGCGCTTGGGGAAGTATGTGGAAATGAAACATATGTAAAGAGATCCTCCCAACATAGCAAGACGCGTTTTGGAGCACGATTGGCAACGGATCCCATAAGAACTCCGAAGTTAAAAGTGCTTCGGCGAGAGCAATTCCAGGTTGGGTGACCTTCTGGGAAGTTCTCGCCAAACAAAGTCGTGAGGGGAGGATATTGGGCTGCGGCCCAATCCCCAGAGCGGACAATATCTTGCTGGGATAAGGGGTCGTTACAAATGGTATCAAAGCCTGTACCCAACCGGAATTGTGGCCAACGAGGACGTTGGGCCCCTGAGGGGGGGTGATTGTGATGACTCGGATCTATAAGTATGGTACGATGGCTGCACGAACCGGAACCCGGATGGCGGTACGTCCGCGCGGGCGAACCGGAAGGTGACGGGTCGTAAAAAGGGGGTCGTCACAATCCCACAGCGCTTGGGGAAGTATGTGGAAATGAAACATATGTAAAGAGATCCTCCCAACATAGCAAGACGCGTTTTGGAGCACGATTGGCAACGGATCCCATAAGAACTCCGAAGTTAAAAGTGCTTCGGCGAGAGCAATTCCAGGTTGGGTGACCTTCTGGGAAGTTCTCGCCAAACAAAGTCGTGAGGGGAGGATATTGGGCTGCGGCCCAATCCCCAGAGCGGACAATATCTTGCTGGGATAAGGGGTCGTTACAAATGGTATCAAAGCCTGTACCCAACCGGAATTGTGGCCAACGAGGACGTTGGGCCCCTGAGGGGGGGTGATTGTGATGACTCGGATCTATAAGTATGGTACGATGGCTGCACGAACCGGAACCCGGATGGCGGTACGTCCGCGCGGGCGAACCGGAAGGTGACGGGTCGTAAAAAGGGGGTCGTCACAATCCCACAGCGCTTGGGGAAGTATGTGGAAATGAAACATATGTAAAGAGATCCTCCCAACATAGCAAGACGCGTTTTGGAGCACGATTGGCAACGGATCCCATAAGAACTCCGAAGTTAAAAGTGCTTCGGCGAGAGCAATTCCAGGTTGGGTGACCTTCTGGGAAGTTCTCGCCAAACAAAGTCGTGAGGGGAGGATATTGGGCTGCGGCCCAATTCCCAGAGCGGACAATATCTTGCTGGGATAAGGGGTCGTTACACTTACATATGTTTTATTTCCATGTACTTCCCCAAGCGATGTGGGATTAAGACAACCCCCTCTTCACGACCCGAGATTTGCCGATACTTGAGCTCGGGATTCGACTACACTCGGCTTAGGTCCCGAGGTTTTCCCGGTAACCTGAGGTTTGCCCCGCAGTCATACACATACGTTCACATTCGGGTCATCACAATAAAACCTCACTTTAAACCCTCCTGTAGCCGACATTTCCCTCTGGCTATTTCCTCCTTCAGCAACTGATTTCTCCTCCTCCTTCTTCGACGATTCAAAGCTCAAGTAAGGTTTAGGTGATTCACTCATTAAGCTTTCGTTTGAGGATGATTACTAGGTTGTGTTTAAGGACTTAGAATCAATCAATGTTTGAATAATGGCAGTATTTCTAGTTTTCTGTAATGGCATTGGTATAGAATCCTGAACGTTGTTGATATTTTAGTTTAAGAGTCTGAAATCTATATGAATCTGGTGGTTTTGGCGGCAATGCCATTAATGTTTTGAAAGTTAAGCTCTGTACACTAGGTGCTCGACGAAATGCCTTAGTGGTTTAAGCTAGAATCTATGATGATTTCTTTAGCTAAGATTTTACCAGCTCTGAGTTTAGATTATTCAAGATATATTTAACATTGAAGCATGAAATGTCTTAGGTGGAGAATGACTCAAGTGAAGGCACGACATAGCTAAGGAGCCCAGGTAAGTGAGTGTGTTAAGATTTCCAGCCATTAGGGCCCTACATCACGAGAGTATCAGGAAACCTGTTTTGATGTTGCGTGATGATTTATGGATGACTGAACTTATGTTATGTGATGATCTGTTAGAGTTTATGAAGTCATCTGTTCCGGTACGATTCTTTCCACTGTTTGATGGTTTAAGTGCATTCATGTTCCTGCACCACAACTCGTTTTCCAAGAATACGAAAATGTCTTATATACATGCTTCCTTTTATGAATGAGATAAGAATATGAAAAGAACAAGAACAAGTAAACGATAATGTATATGTCACTGTCCAGAAATGGGCCAAGAACTTTGTCCAGAGGACCACATAAATGAATGATGAACAAGAGTATGATTCCCACGGTATGATCAAGAACACGAATAAGAACATGATTCCCCTAACCTGAATAAATAATGTGAACATGATTTCTACTTAGTATGTATTTACGAGCATTCATGTATGTGCTGCACTTCTTACTAAGTATTAGGCTTATAGTTTAAACCTTATGATGTAGGTGACGAATTTGAAAGTGAGGACCTCAAACCTAATGAAGAGGTCTAAGACGAGTTGCTAGAAGGTACTCATGGTAGGATTTTGTGGCTGGGAAGCAATTTTGACCGTGGGATGTTGCTCCTAGTATATTTTAGTAAGGTTATGATACTGAAGTATAAGTAAAATAGGTCTTCTTATGATGATGAATGCTGGAGTTGTCTTGTAAAATGTTAAGTTTTAAAGATCATTTTTAAGATAAATAGTTTTCATCCGTTTTATTATAAAGTCTTCCGCTACGCGTATTCTGGTTGAGTTTATGAGAATGAAGTTTGAGGTTCCTAGAAGTTAAGAATTATTTAGAATGGAGTAGGAGTACTATAGGTGTCGATCGGTGGACATTGGATGTTTGAGTAATCTGGCTGACGTCACCGGTGGATGTTGAATGTTACTATTCACCGGTGGATGATAAGTGTTATTGTTGATCGGTGGATGTTAAGTGTTATTTTCGATCGGTGGACGTTGGATGTTTAAGTCATCCGGCTGACGTCACCAGTGGATGTTGAATGTTACTATTCACCAGAGGATGTTAAGTGTTATTGTTGATCGGTGGACGTTGTATTTTTGAGTCATCCGGCTGACGTTACCGGTGGATGTTGAATATTACTATTCACCAGAGGATGTTAAGTGTTATTGTTGATCGGTGGACGTTGTATTTTTGAGTCATCCGGCTGACGTTACCGGTGGATGTTGAATGTTACTATTCACCAGAGGATGTTAAGTGTTATTGTTGATCGGTGGACGTTGTATTTTTGAGTCATCCGGCTGACGTTACCGGTGGATGTTGAATGTTACTATTCACCAGAGGATGTTAAGTGTTATTGTTGATCGGTGGACGTTGTATTTTTGAGTCATCCGGCTGACGTCACCAGTGGATGTTGAATGTTACTATTCACCAGAGGATGTTAAGTGTTATTGTTGATCGGTGGACGTTGTATTTTTGAGTCATCCGGCTGACGTTACCGGTGGATGTTGAATGTTACTATTCACCGGTGGATGTTGAATGTTACTATTCACCGGTGGATGTTGAATGTTACTATTCACCAGAGGATGTTAAGTGTTATTGTTGATCGGTGGACGTTGTATTTTTGAGTCATCCGGCTGACGTTACCGGTGGATGTTGAATGTTACTATTCACCGGTGGATGTTGAATGTTACTATTCACCGGTGGATGTTGAATGTTACTATTCACCGGTGGATGTTGAATGTTACTATTCACCGGTGGATGTTGAATGTTACTATTCACCAGAGGATGTTAAGTGTTATTGTTGATCGGTGGACGTTGTATTTTTGAGTCATCCGGCTGACGTTACCGGTGGATGTTGAATGTTACTATTCACCGGTGGATGTTGAATGTTACTATTCACCAGAGGATGTTAAGTGTTATTGTTGATCGGTGGACGTTGTATTTTTGAGTCATCCGGCTGACGTTACCGGTGGATGTTGAATATTACTATTCACCAGGGGATATCGAGTGTTACTGTTGAGCGGTGGATATGTTTTGTGAATGTGAGCGGTGGATGTCGTCTGCCGAGTTAATGAAGTCACGTGAGTATCACGTGGTCTGAGTGGTGGATGTGTTTTGTGAATGTGAGCGGTAGATGTTGTCTGCCGAGTTAATAAAGTCACATGGGTAACACGTGGTCTACGGACGATAAGCTTAAATAAGTCTATGGGTTGAGTTCAGTGGATTTAAGATTTTTGTCTGTTGTTCTTTTAAACATCCACGAGTTCTATTTCAAAGAAAAAAAAAAATACAAGTGGTTGTTCTAAGATTTAAATGATTAAGTTTAAGTTAGGAATATGCCGCGACCTATACTGGGGTCGTGACACTGTAATCCACGCACATCCTGAGAGTCCCGTCCTTCTTCTTAACGAACAGAACGGGCGCACCCCAGGGAGAAAAACTAACCCTTATCTAGCAACTCTTCAAGCTGAGTTTTCAACTCTCTCAATTCAGCAGGCGCCAATCTGTATGGATTCTTAGACACAGGCGCGGTGCTCGGATACACATCAATGGTAAACTCGATCTCCCTGTCTGGCGGTAATCCAAGGAAATCATTAAGGAAGATCTCAGAGAATTCTCTGACTATAGGTGTAATCCCGGTTTTTCGAGATATTAATACTTTAATATAAATGACATTTTTGTAAATATGTCAAATCAAATCCGTTTTACGAACGGAAAGTTTCGTTGGGATCTTAATTATTAATATGGATTTTAGGTAAATTATGGGTATTTTAGGAGTCGTGACGCTAAACTACGGGAATTACGTTTCTCGTAATATCATAGACGTTTTAGTAAAAATAGTAAACGAGATCCGTTTTTCAAACGGACAGTTTTAATAGAACCTAAATAATAAGATGGATTTATTGGTGAAATAAGGGGATTTGGAGAAACCGAATAGTTAGCCAATTAATGAAACGAAGGACAAAACAATTAGAAAATCAAAAGAATGGCAAAATGGTAATTTGCCAAACAAATATTATAAAATAACCTAAATCCTTTTCTTCTTCATTTCTTCTCTCCTCGCGAAAAACTAGAAAGCTTATGGTTTCCCTCCCGCGGCGATTTCTCTTCGGCCGACGCCCGTTTCTATTCCAATCGATCTCTGTTCTTCACGTTTTCTCCTCCGATCAACGTTCTAGGTAAGATTCTACAGCTTTCGGACGTTAGTTTTCAGTTTTCACAGAGTTAGGATGTTAGGATTTCGTTAGGGTTTATGTTGAAAATGCAATTTAGGGTTTAAAATTGATAGGTTTATCGAGTTTATGGATATAAAGGACGTATTGAACGTTATTGGACGAAGTTAAACTAATTTGTGAGGAATGTTAAATTTAATGAATTTTTGGTTTTTGGAAAAGCTCGTTATTGGATGTTTCGTAGAATCGAGTGCGAATTGGTTGTTAAAATGCCTCGATTAATTAAGTTATAGCTTTAGAAGAATTTCTTTAATTAAGGATTTCATTAATTTGGACGTTAACGGTTCAAACGCATTTTAATGATAATTGTTGTGAATTGCCTTAGGTGCACCACGCTCGTGGACGGAACTAGCATTCAACGAACGTCAGGTAAGTCTCCGCGACTTGTTTGGCCGATTGGCCTACACCATACGATCTTCTGTTGTTTGAGGAAATTGGAGAATATAGATTGTGTTGGGTGAATAGGTTGGGTAGTTAGTTTTAGTTAAGTGTTATATGTTTATGTTCATTGTTTGTATGTTTTAATTATGTTTATAGCATTGCACCCACTCACGCATCATGTTTCTGAAAAGCACGAAAAAGGAATTTCTATGCATGTTTTCATGAAAAGGAAAAGGATAATGAAAAGATATGAATGCATGTAATCTGGTCAAGGAGGTGGCGGTGGTTCAGACATGGCTGCTTGGGGAGCATGTTTTCCCCCCGGTTAGATACGAGGGGCTATCCAACCGTAGGATGTGCCGCTCCTATCTAGCGAGAGTGAGGCCACGGTGACGTATCTGTATCTGTAATGAAATGAAATGAAATGAATAGCGAAAAGGTAGGACGCTTGTTTTATGAACCGCATGCATAGCATTCACTTGCATTCTCGTAGACTTACTGAGCCTTAAGCTCACGACTTATATCTATGGTGTAGGTGACCTCTACACAAGTGAGGATGAAATTCCTCCACCCGAGGCATGATCGGTTGAAGAAAGATGGCCCGTGGGAGTGTGCTTGGCAGTCGGTTCGCATTTTGACCCGTGGGGATGTAGGTATATATTTTGGGGACACGATATGAATTGTATAGCTTAACATATTAGGATGTTTGGATCTGGTAGTGGATAGGTTTATGTTTGATGTTTTAAACGTGTTGGAAACCTGTTTTATAAACAGTTTTGGTGATCTTTAAAATAGGTGGAAATGCTCGGCTTTTAAACAGATCCACGAAGTTCGTTTTTACGAAAGATTAATGTGTGTTAGGCCATTTAGTTAGGAGTTGATAAAACGAGAAGTGTACTAAGTTAAGCTGTGTTGAAACGTTTAGATAAAACGAGAAGTGTACTAAGTGAAGCTGTGTTGAAACGTTTAGAGATTTTAGTGAGCAGGGATGAAGAAAGTGATGTTTTACTCTCTGGAATCTCGGATTCCAGAGAGCACTTGTAAAAAAAAAGAGAAGAAGAGAGAAAGAAGATAGTTGGAGGAGTGTGGCGACTGGGCGCGGGCGTGAGGGGCGTATGATTGCCCCTCCCTGTTGTTGCTGCAGCGATCAATCGCTGGGCGATCGGTCTCTGCAGTGATCGATCGCTGAGGAGGCTTATAGCCTCGACGATCGATCTCCTGAATTAGGAGATCGATCGCCCCCCTCTGTTGATCGCGGCTTTGACTCTTTTGCCCTTCCCCTTTAATTGTTTTGTTTTAATTAATTTTAAGTGTTTTCTTAACTGTTTTAAATTGTTTAAGTTTATAAATGGTTTAAAACGTAGACTTCAATTTCGATTCTGATTTAAATCCCGCTTAAGGTTAAGTTTGAAGTTATAGTGATATGTTTAAAAAATAAAATAAAATACGGGAAATTTAGAACAGTATCTGGGTCGTTACAATAGGAAGGTCACTCGGCTTTACTCCACTGAGCAACTGAGTGTCAACTGCTGTGGCCAGATAAATCAAGCATTCACCTTCAAACTGCTCGTTGACCTTCATGGAATAAGAAGTAGGCGATCCACTCAATCTGTTCATCGCCTGATAAGAAAACTCGGCTTTACCCGGGGGCCGAAAAGTCACAATCCCGGATCGACAATCGATGGTGGAAAAGTGCTGTGAAAGCCAGTCCATCCCTAAGATAAGATCATACCGCTCTATGCTCATAACTATCAGACAAGCATAAAGGGTAGTATCCCCCACTGAGACGACATTGCCCTGTAGAATACGATCTGAATGCATATGCTCTCCTAAAGGTAGCGTTACTCTATACTCGAACTCTGCTAACTCAGACGCTAACCCCAATCTAGTCATGCAAGCAGTTGAGATAAAAGAGTGCGTAGCTCCCGTGTCTATCAAAGAAAATACAGCTACGCCCATAATCAAAATAGTACCTGCTATCACTGAGGGCTGAGCCTCGTCGTCAATATCACCAGGCACAATAAAGGCAAAGATTCTCGACATGACCCTTCTCTGATCATAGTCTGACTGCTCACGGCCCTGCTTCGGGCAATCTTTATTGAAGTGGCTGACTTTCCCACACCTATAGCATTTATCAGTGCCCACTCGACACTCACCATTGTGCTCCTTCTGACACTTAGGGCACCGAGGCATCTGAAAAGCCCCTTGCACCTGTTTTCCTTTCCCTCGATCATTGCCTCCCTGTAAAGGCCTTTTAACGCCCCGTTGTTGTTGCTGTGGCTGTCCTCTCGGTTGCCAGCCTTTATTTCTGAGCTGAGGGTGGATAAGCCTTTAACTGGCTCCCTTGGTTTAACATCACTTTGATCAACAGCCTCTATTTCCAGTGCCCTGGCAACAACCTCATCATATGGCACATTCCGCACCCCTGATATGGTAAGAATCTTCTTAATTTCTTGACCAAGCCCTTGCACAAACCTGCGTACCTTGTCCTCATTAACACTGACCTGACGCGGCGCGAATCGGGACAGGGCCTCAAACCTCCTCACATACTCGGCAATTGAACCCACCTGTCGCAGTTGCATGAACTCCATCATTTTCGCCTCTCGTACTGTATGGCTGAAGTAATTGTCATAAAATACCATTTTGAACCGTTCCCAACCCATTATCGTCACGTCGGTGGTTGTCTTGATGGAATCCCACCAAAATCGGGCATCTAGTGCTAAGTGGTAAGTCACCAACGCAACCTTCTCTCCATCCTCTATATTTGCGTAAGCCAGCATGTCCTCAATGGTTCGAATCCACTCCTCGGCTTAAGAGGGATCCATAGATTGCTAATTGAACACGGGAGGTTGGAGCTTCTAGAACCTCTCCATCCCTCGATTACCAGGAGTCGCTGTCTCCCGAGTTCTAATGCCCTCGCGATCTATTAGGTTGCCCAGCTGCTGGGACTGTCTCTCCATTTGTTGAGCCTGTCGTTCCATGTGTTGGGACTGCTGGGCAATAACTTCCTTTAGCTGGTCTATCGTATCGTCTCTGTCATCTCGGTCATTCCCTTGACGTACCATTTTTTACTAACTCCTATATAAAAGTTAAAACAAATACTCTAAGAAATCGAAATCAAATAAAGTATTAAACATACTTACAGTTGAGGAAGGATGTCCGTGTAGTGGTCGTGCAGTCGAGCATTCTACAGAACCAATTTTAAAACCCGAGGGCTCTGATACCATTAACTGTAGCGACCCTAACACTGTACCCTTATTTTCCCGTCTTTTTTTTTTATCCTCATAAACTTTAAGTTTATCATTTAAGCGAAAAACCATTTGAGAACCTTTTGATAAAACGTATTTAAAGTAAAGGAAAATAAAGAAAACAAATTAATTTAAAACCTAAAACAGAGAAGAAAATAGCTGGAGGGCAAAATCGACATGGGTGGCAAATAAAAGGGGCGATCGATCGGCAGCACCAAAAATAAGGGGGGCGATCAATCGCCCACACATTAGGCGATCGATTGTCCAGCGATCGATCACCACACTCTCTGGAATTTCCAGAGAGTGGCGATCACCACTGCCGATCGATCACCTCCTTAGGCGATTGATCGACAGTCTCCCTGGAATCCACATTTTCCAGGGAGCTCGCCTCACATCTCCCCTTTCATTCCTCCTCCTTCCCTACACCATTTTCTTACCACACATACACACTAACACTTCAACATAAACCACCAATTAAACAACCAAAAAGGTATCTTTGAACGCGTTTAAAAACATAGTAAATTTCGCAAAAACGAACTGTGTGAATCCATTTAAAAACTAAACAATTCTCCCTGTTTAAAAAGAAACTCCAAGCAGTTCCAGTATGTTTCAAAAACTTCAAAACATAAACCTATCAACTAACCAGATTCCAAACATCCTAATATGTTCAACTATACATTCATGCTTCGTATCTAATTATTGTGTCCCCAAAATACTTACGTACATCCCCACGGGTCAAACATGCACCAACTGCCCAGCACACTCCCACGGGCCATCTTTCACCAACTGATCATTCCTCGGGTGGAGGGATCTCATCCTCACCTGTATCTAGATCACTTAAACCATACAGACAACTATGAGCTAAAGGTTCAGCAAGTTTCGTAAATGCATATGCATGCTGTGCATATGAGCTTCGTAAACCATAAAGACATTTTCATCATTTAGTGGCATAACATAACGTCACTGGAGAAAACTCTCACAAGATAGAGAGGGCACGTCCGATGGTTGGACAACCTTTTCCATCTACCGGGGGGAAAACATGCTTCCATCTGTAAACAGCCATGTCTGAACCATACCCCGTCGTGACCAGATTACGTATATTAGTTTTCATTAGTTCATTTCATGTTTTTCTTAAACACGTGCAGAAATCCATTTTCATGTTATTTTAAAAAACGTGATGCATGAACAATTAAAACATACAACATATATACCATCAAGACGATAAAAGCATAACTTATGTAGACAACTCATCCTAGCTACCCCAACTAGAGCAATTAAATGAAAATCTCCAAGATTTCCTCAATATGACTTCGACATACGGTGTAGGCCAATCGGCCATAGTAAGTCACGAGAACTTACCTCACGTCCGTTATGATTCTAGCTCCGTCCACGAGCGTTGTTCACCTAAGGCAATTTCACAACAATCGTCGTTAACGAAACATTAACTAAAGAAATTTCCTAAAATCCTAATTTAATTCACTGAGGCATTTTTATCGAGCAACTTATGCTCACCAATAACCCTTAACTCCATTAATGGGGATTCCTCATAGCTTCAAACCTGACATTTCAACCCAAACTTCGAATACACCCTTTATTTCACCAAATAACGCTCAATAATCATAAATACGACCCTATCGAACGTTTTCTAACCAAACCTGACTATTTTCATGAAATTCCTACGAAACCCTGATTATTTGAGAGCTAACGTCTGAAAATCACAGAATCTTACCTAGGGTTGCGAGAGGAGAATGAATCGTGAAGGACGAAAGTCGATCGAAAGGGTTTGAATAGCCGAAAGAGGAGAACGCCGTGAGGGGCGATGAAAATCACCTGGAGAGAAAATTTGCAGAGAGGAATTGCGTGAAATGGTGAAGGAGAAGAGAAAATGTGTGATTTTAATTAAATATTTACTTGGCAATTACCTTTTTGCCCTTCCTTTGATTTTCTATTTGTTTCATTCTTTGCTTCGTTATTTAGCTAACGATTCGGTTTCTCCAAATTTTTTTATTTCGCCAATAAATCCAACTTATTACTAGGGTTCCATTAAAACTGTCCGTACACAAAATGGACCTCATTTACTATTTTTACCACAACGTCCTTTATATTAAGAGAAACGTAATTCTCGTAAAATTAGCGTTACAACTCCTAAAATTCTCGTATTTCTCCTAAATTCCTAATTAATTATTAGCATTCTAATAACGCTTTCTTTTCACGAAACCGAGTCAACTTGATATATTTACAAAAATGCCATTATACATATATAGTTACAAAAATCCCGTAAATCCAGGTGTTACATGAATGATGTATTAAATATCGTATCTTTTATTTAGTCTCCCCGGCTTGGCTTCGGAAGTTTCTCTTTCTACTATTAGCTTGTAACTAAAAATAACCCTGTGATGGAAAAGCGCTCTTAGTTCAGTTCGGTAGAAAGTGGGTCTCCAAAACCCGATGTCGTAGGTTCAAATCCTACAGAGCGTGATTCTGTTCTTGTTAGGTCTAATTACAATGAAATAACTTCACTAACTTGAACAGCAACCTGAATTTGACCTCCTGCGAACCCTCTCCAGCTGACCAAGACATGGAAGTTGTAGAGTCCTTCCACCTCTCCTACGAAGGTAAGAGTCTGCCCTAAGAACAGGTGTCGAAGGTACAGTAAGCCCATACGAAGGCTGTTTCCTTTCAACTTCAATACTAGAAGGGAACTTAATTCTTTACAGATCGTGGTAGAGATGTCAATAGATTCAAGAGCTTCAAGTATTCCATCCGGTTCAATGCATTCGCCCTCTTTAGCTGTGAACCTCTCTTCTCTTCTTACGACGAAGGAGGAATAGTAGGATATGGTTTCCAACTGGAAAATCCATATACGTTTACTACTCTGGTTATACCACACTTGCTGACAAATGAAGAAGAGCTGTAAGCTTTCCATCTTCAATATCGGAGTCTGAAAGGGAGGGTTATTCCACTACTTACAAGGGAGACCTAGTAATTGCAGGGGAGGAAACAGAAGCAAAAGCCTTTACATCAGAAACTATAGCTTTAAAGCTTCAACCCTTCCATCTTCAGTAAATTCAATATCAATAGTAGCAGTCTTATTAGTAGCATTTCTTTTCCCCCTTCTCCTGTAAGCATAGATAGCTCAGCTGGAGATGGAAGAGAATATTGAGATGAGGTGCTCGGGTAGCCCTGGCGTCAGATCCTGGGTAGTCAGAGGGACTGGGGGAACAAGAGATGGCATCGGATGCCCAGAAGATGTTGAGTTAGCTGCTTATCTCATTGTTATGGGTCCCGGATCCAGGTAGAGGTTCATAGCTGCCGTTGGGCTTCTCCTGTGGGTTCTGGTAGCCATGGATGGATACAAAGATAGAGAGAGACTTCCTGGTTCTCTATCGCTAGAATTATTCCGTTAGCTGCACCTATTAGTGCGAAAACGTTTAGTTCTATCGATACAGATCCAGATGATATAACCAAAGTAGAGACTATTATGTTGTTAGTGAGAACGTATGCTCCTATACTTCATAATAAGTATATGCCTTGGTTATCCTCCATTCCCCTTCACAAGGGAATGTGATGGGTACCTACCTTGAAATCCACTCCAAAAGCCGAACCATCAATCTTTACTTCATTGAACTATGAGATAGTCGCTTTCGCTCGTAACGTGATGTTTATTCACACACGAGAGGGTGTATTTTCCCTTGGTATGTTGTTTGCCAAGCCAAGAGAACCTTATGGCCTATTGACAATGCAAATAATACTAGAGGAATGAATGAAGATCTTATATTCTATGAAAAGAATCCTAGTATTATATTCCATGATCTTTCTCTAGCTAATTCTATCATTCATCCAGGGAGGCTGAACCAGAGAAAGGTAAGCCTTCCCCTGTCCCTAATAGACTTGACTAATCCTAAGGCAGAGGGTCGAGAAACTCAACACCACTATTCTTGCGCCAAAGATCTGACCATTTCCGAAGGTTGCTTCACTTCCATCTCTTTTTCATTTCCATTCAAGAGTTATTATGTGTTTCTTAGAAGAGTTCTCTGAACGGTACTCAGCTAATTGGTTAGCTCGCCAGGCTCAACACCTTAAGTTAAGGAAATAGAAAGGATGCTGTACTGTGTAATACTAGTACCTCCGTTCGCCTGGGAATCACTTCACTTTCTTATTAAGAGGTGTAACCTTTTCCTTGAGCCAGTGAACCTCAGGTCGAAACATGCCTGCCAAATTCGTCCTGTTGCTTTTACAGAACTTCCCTCTTGTATCATCAAACCATCACCCATTAATACAACACCGACATTATTGGATTCCAAATTGAAAGCAATTCCTACCGTACCTTCTTCAAATTCTACTAAATAACCAGCCTCATCAAGACCATAAATACGAGCAATACCATCACCTACTTGAAGTACGATACCCATATTTCAAATCTTGACTTCTTTATTATATTGTTCAATACGTTCACGGATAATATTACTAATTTCATCGGCTCGAATGGTTACCATGAGTCTTTCTTAATTCTTTTTTTTGTTTGAAAGAAAAAAAAAAGAATACCTGCGACTAATCTGTTATTTCTTTCATTGTTCCAAACATGCCAATATTAGTACTGATGGTACGTAAATGTAACGTTCAAACTTTGTTTCTTCTATCTTAGCTACAGATGCTGCTGGTCTTTCGACTGGATTTACCCTTTCTATGACAGATACTTATAGTTATGATGGTGGGTTGACTGGTCTTGTTACTGGTGTTGGCTATGCTTATACCTTTGCTTCTATAGGGTATCTACTTGGATATTCACTGTTGGTACTCGTACTGTCACCTCCGTATCTACTAGATATGGATATGGATCTAAAGAACCGTAACTTAGTCAACTGGTTCTTCGTTCAAAAATTGGATAAAGGACTAGCTTTGGTAATGCTATTGGTACTAATTTAACCACTACGGGTTCTTTGACTGGATCATGGTATGTATATGCTATAGATAGATGTTCCGGAATTAACAGGCATGTGTTCCAACAAGCTCTCACCTCTTTGGGCTCAATTCGTGGCATTCATTTAGGGCTTCTTCATGTATTGCTGCTGCTGGGGGCAGGGACTCATCTGCTTCTTTGTTCTATGGTGATTGGGAGGACTTTCACTCCCTCAGGAATGTTTCTCATGGATGCCAGCCTCATCCTTCTTTTGTGATCTTTTCTCTAAGGGCTATGAAGTGAATCAAAGAAGGTAATAAGCCACGTATAGGCATTCATTGATTGAGTATCTGAGCACCTAATTAATAGAGTATTAAGACCGCTCTACACCACTTCGGACTGAGAGAGAGGAGGAAAGCGCGGAGTAGTCATCGATCCTGCCAAGAGAAGTTAAGGATGGCACATCATAAGCAGTTGATAAATAAGTAGCGGTTCCATAGAAGGACTTGACCGTAAGGGACAAAGAAAAGTCTGTCTTGGAGAGGTCAGAAGACATGGCACGGATAAGAGTGTCAAGAAAAGAGATTGCCCAATAAACAGCTATCGGAGGAACGAAAGAAGGTACTCGACAGAAGAAAGGTCAGTTTCCACATAAAGCGAGTAAGGATCAGGATCTCTTGCTGCACTAATGTATTTGGGTACGATAACGAATCTTAAGATGATGATGTTTACACAACGTTCTCAGATGCTATTCGACCGGAAGTAGCTCTAAGATTTTCCTTTCCCTCAATCGACTAAGCAAACAGGCAGATAGGCAGGGAAGGCAGCATTTCAATCGGATACCAATTGCTTGGATGCGTTTGAAAGCCTCGAGATGACTTGCAAAAAATATTCTTTCTAGGTTTTTATTGTGTGTAACAGTCTGGGCGAACGACAGGGATTGAACCCGTGCATGGTGGATTCACAATCCACTGCCCCTACCCCCGCACAGGTTTAAGTCTCTATCTACGATCAGATCCTTTCCCCCCGCTATCAAAGAAAAGCTTTTTCCTAAAAATACAATATATGAATAGTAAATGAAAGCACTTTCTTAAATCTTGTTAGATAAGCAGTAATGCCAATCTTTACGTGAAAGCAAGAGAACAAAAGTTAGAGGTATGCGTTGTTTCTTGTCACTCTCTTTCTTTGTTATGCCAACCTAAAAAGAGTTGTACGCCTACATAACTGGTTGCTTGCTTACCAAGGAAGAAGGTATCCGACCAATGTAGTTCTTTAACCCTTTTGATAAACTAGTTCCTTTACTTTGAATGAATGAAAGCTAATAAACTAATAGAAAGGAGCCCTCTTACCCACTCTCCTTTCCCCCTATCGCTAGGGGCCTCGCCTTAGGAAAGGGTACTGAAGATATAAGAAGCCCACCTTTCCGCTAAACGCCTTTCTACTAGAAGGAAGGCTGGCGTCCAGAGGCACTACTAGGAATAGGGACAAGGAATGACTCCACTTTTGAAGATTCTTACCGCCAGGGAGGGTTCTGGATCTAATAATATGGTCTCTCGTGTCGCAATTAACAGTGATAATAATAAAGTTACTAGCATTGCATATCAAACAAGTCCTCACTTATCTCTTTTGTCTTTTATGAGCTTTCTTTTTATATAGTTATAGAAATGAGGTGAAAAGGAGTAAATGAAAGGCTAAAAGAGAAAGTAAGGGATTACTACGCAAAGTCAGGTTCGAACTGATGAAAACTCATTGGAAGTGAGTTATGTTACCACTACATCATATGCGCTACGATCTCATCCCTTAATAATAGTTAGTACTTAGTAGCATCCTTCAATTTTATTACGCAGCTCTTTATTTTACTTTCTGGCTGTGATTTTGAGTTACAAACAAATAAAAGGAGCCAATTTATTAGGGACTAGAAGAAAGAGTAAAAACAAGGAATGAATATTTATATAGTTTTAAGGCTCTCCAATTGAGGACTTTATCTAGTTCCCATCACTTTCCCATCAAGTTCATGAAATAGATGGGAACAGATGGGAAAGTGAAAAGAAAATGGAAGCAAGGTCCAACAAAACATATGCTTAATTTAGGCTATATTTAGATGCCCGTTCTTGTAAATAAACCATTATATCCAGTGTCTAATAAAATAATCATGATATTTTTCCTTAGGCTTAATTGCATTATAATATAAATCATTAACTGCTAAAATTTAAAAAAGTGTATACAGTAGAATTTAGGATAGACAGTCTTATGATTTTAGATGCGAGTATTTAAGTGCACATCTAGTAAATCTATATTCTTCAAACTCAATGAATGGCCTACAGAAGATTAAGGAAAAGCTTGTATGATTTAGATAGGTTAGAAGTATATTTGTTAGGGTATGGTATTATACCATACTTATATATTTGCCCAACTTTGCTTTATTTCTAATTACTCCTCCAGGTTCGGTTTCGTTCCCATCTGTTTCATGAAAATGAAAAGAAAGTAAAGAGTAAAGGAAGAAGAAGAATAATAAAAGTAATAGCACCACGGAGGATTCGAACCCACACATTTTTATCCGAAGTCAAATGGTCTACCATTAACTTAGTAGTGCTAATGTCTAGAGTCAAAGTATAATAGTACTAAATGATAATATGTTTTCTTTTCTTTTTTTTTTGCATCTATTTATCTTAATAAATAAATGAAGAAGAAAACATATACCCAGTCTCTCAGTTTTTGGTATTCTTTTTAACAAGAAAGCTATAGGAAGTTATAATAACTCTTATACAAAGAAATAAACAAAAGAAAAAGGGTAAAATTTTTACTAAATAAGTAAAGAGTATTAACAACAAAGAATCTTGTTTCTGTTATCTGTTCGTATTTTCTTGTAGATTTAGCCTGTTCATGAAGGAAAAGGAGATAAAGAAAATGAAGAAAGATTAATTTGTATCTATATTGGTTCAACCTACTTCTAGAATAATCTAGTTGTTTCGTACTCTTCACTCCTTATTTATTTAATTAAGGCCCTTTGTTTTACTTTTGATTTCTTTCATTTTCATGAACCGAACGGAACTCAAATAAAAAGAAAAAAGGTAAAAAGGAGGATCTATTTTTTGACCGCTTAGGCTTATTACTCTTAGTATAATTAAACAAAAGAGGATAGAGTATATTTTATATAAATGAATAACTTTCTACTAGATATGTTAGTTTTAGGAGCTATTTTGTCAGGTATTATGGTTATTACAGCTAAAAACCCTGTAATTTCTGTACTATTCTTAATTGCTGTATTCATTAATGTAGCAGGCTACTTAGTCTTATTAGGTGTAGCTTATTTAGGACTTGTATACTTGATTGTTTACGTTGGTGCAATTGCTATCCTGTTCTTATTCGTAATTATGATGCTTAACTTACGGCTAGTTGAATTAGTTGACACTGGTCAAGAATATACCAAAAGTTTACCTATGAGTGCTTTCTTAGCTTCTCTATTTTTCTTCGAATTGCTCTCTATTTTACCAGCAAGCTATCATGAGGGTGGTTCTGGTGGTAAGTATCTATTTAATCTACTAAATCAAAGTTTATTAGGTGTATCTTCTAATACAGATTTACTAAGCTCAGAAGGAGTTAATAATGCTTTTAATCCTAATATTGCTGACAGTACATTAACAACATTTACACAAATTGAAAGTATTGGTCAAGGTTTGTATACGTATGCATCATTATGGTTAGTTGTAGCCAGTGTGATTTTCTTATTAGCCATGGTTGGACCTATTGTATTATGTATGACACCGTTCCCTGGGAAAAGCAAGCTATAGTTTAGCACAAAGTAAGAAAAGCCTGATTATTCTTTTTTTATTTAATCCCCTTTACAGAAATTAGAAAAAGTAAGAAATAAAGAGAAATAAGGAAAGCTAAGAAAGCACTCAGTTGGTAATATGGTATTACACACGGACTGCAAATATGTTGATTTAGGGTTTGATTCCCTCTGAATCCTATACTTGTTTATCCCTTTCTCAATAAGTTCTGTTCCCATCTGTTCTGGGAAAATGAATGGGAATGGGTAGAAAGTAGGTTACATTTTTATAATATGGGTATAGTTTAATGGTAGAATCGCGAACTTCAAATTTGCCAACGAATGTTCGATTCGTGCTGCCCTTGTATCCGCTTTATCTTCCTTTGTTAAACCTGGATATATTCTTATATTAAGCTATTCTTCTTATATTAAGCTATTAAGCTATTAAAGTATGCGCTCAATTAGTTGGCTCTTTTTACTTACCTTATTTTATTAGGCAGCTGTATTTAGAAGTATAAATTAAGAATTTGTCCTTTCTGGTAAAGAAAGAAGGGGGGAGGAGTTAAATTAGATTAAATGAAAGTAGGCTGCGTAAAACAGAAAATAGAGAACTAGGTACATAAATAGATCCTGCACCTGTTTTATATCACATGCCTTTTTTACAAAAACAAAGGGAAAAATAAAGAACTATATGACAAAAAAGACTCAAAATTACAAACTTAGCTAGGACTGTGCTGTTTTTGTGGTAAGAACTATCTACTTTGCTAACTAATTCAGACTTTCATAATAAATGCACCTAATTTCATTTTATTTGTGTACTGACTATAATCGATGGTACCATAAAGTCCTCTAGATGAGGAACCAATTCTTCTTGCCTGAACTGTTTGTCTTGGTCCTGACGCTTGTGTAACTAATCTACCTGATAGTTTGACTTTAATACCTGTAATATGAGATGTAGGAAAGATCTCAAAGACACTTATAGTCGCACTCCCGTTGTAACGCCCGGGTTTTTTGGATTTCCGCTCTTAGAGGTATTGTTGTAATTAAGCAAATTAAGTTTATTTCTCGAACGGGATGTTTCATTAGAGTACTAGAAATTCATGAGAATTTCTAGAGGAATAAGGAAATTTTCAGAAATCCAAACCTATATTATGACACCCGAGTTTGGTTTTTTCGTTATTAGTGTTTTATTCGTGAAAATAGTAAATTAAGCCCGATTTGCGAATGAGAAGTTTTGTTAGGACCCTAGGAATAAAATGGAATATTTGGAGAAATAATGAAATTTTGGAAAAATCAAATCGATAGGCTAATTAACGAAATAAGTGAATGATTTATAGGAGGGGCAAAAAGGTAATTCGATAAGTAAATTTTATTAAAATTTATAAACACCCCCCCCCCCCCCCAATTCCTTCTCTTCTCCCTCCCACGGTAGAACACCATTTCTTCTCCCCCCTTCTTTGCGTTTCTCTCCCTCCCGCAACGAGCTTCTCTAACGCCGTCGATTCAACGACATTTCTCCTCCGATTTCTTCAACAATTCAATACTCTAGGTAAGGTTCTACTATTCGATGAGTTTAGTTTTTGGTTTAGGTTTGTTATTCGTCTGGTTTATCAATTTAGGGTTTGTGTAATTTTAGGTTTTAGGTTAGAAATTAATAGTTTTGATGTATTGATAATTTTTGATGAAAGATTAATAGTTATTGTTGATTGTTAGATATAAAATGGATATAGGATTGGGTTTTTGTGTTTGGTTTATATCGTTTTAATGTATATTGAAATTCGGGATTTATAGGCTTAATCGCTAAGTGTGGTTTGAGAATTATCTATGGCACATTAAAGTAGACGTTATGGGTGACGTATAGGCATTTGAATTGTTGAGATAAGATATCAGATTAGGGAGAAATTAGTGAATGAAAATATGCACGTAAAGTGTTCGATAAATTGCCTGAATGGATAATTGAATAGTTTTGGTTGAGAATTATGAAGAATCAAGCTTCGAATTAATTATGGACGTGAGAATTATGTTTCTAAGCGTCGGTAAAGGATTAAATGCACTTGTGATGTTTTTACGAAAATGAGAGTTTAGCTATGCCGAGCGAGTTCTAATGCGACGTTTTTGATGTTTAGGCTTTTAAGGTTCAACAGTTAAGATTTCAGATAGAGTTAATTGCTAAGGACGCCAGGTAAGTAGTGTATGCATGTATGTTGCCTTTTTGACCTACATCACAGAACGTTAGGTTATGTTGCATGTTTTTATGTGTGTTTAGTTTGTTTATGCATCATGTTTTAGAAAAGAAATGAAACTGTTTTAAGCATGTGTTTTCATGAGTAGAACGGAGAAACTACAACCATGTAAATATGTAACGTCTGAAGGAAGTGGTTTACCCTTCAGATGAAGTTGTGGAACGTCTAGAGATTGAGAAACTAATCCGCCCTCCATTGGTAGAGGATTACATGTATTGAATGATAGAAACGATGGAAATGGTAGAAACGGAAACGAAATGATTATGTACGATGAAACAGTAGAAACTGCAAATGTTAAGTTAAATATTTTAAATTCATATTGTCACTACTTGCTAAGCATTAGGCTTATAGATGAGTTCTGTGATGTAGGTGAAGAAGAGAAGCACGGTGAGATTTCACGAGATTGATAGGGTTACGGATGCAGTTGGAGGAGTACGACCATGGCGGCAACCCGGCAACATTGTTAGGGCGATTCCGACCGTGGTTGGTATGCGTTAGTTGTCTATTTTGTTTGAATGTGATTAGGAAGTTTTAAGTATGTGTATAGAAATGTGATAGAAGAATGTATGAAAATGTTATGTATGTGGATCGAACAGCTTTGATAGAAAAACGTATGAAAAGTCAAGTTTAGATGTGAATGTTGTGGTAGTAGAATGTTTAGGATGTGAAGTCTTAATTTGGGAAAATATACTGGAAATGTTTTGATGTTTTTAAATTTGTAGGGATATTCTCGATTTTTAGAACGATCCACGCAGTTTGTTTTCGTGAATTTTAAATACATTTTTGGGGGCCATTTTAAGTCGGGATTTTGAGGGTTAAGGTATTTTACGTTTAGAAATGTTTGGGTTAAGTTTATGGATGAAATGTATGTGAAAGAAAGGAAGAAAGGTAGGAAAAATGAGGAAGAGAAGAGAAGAAGTGCGAAGGAGGCGCTGGGCGCGCGCAGCAGGCGTGTAGGGCGCGTACTGCTGGGCGTCCAGGCGATCGATCGGCGCTGGGCACCGATCGATGGTCGCGCGCTCTGGAGCGCAATTGCGCAGGCAGAGAGCCCGCCGATCCATCGGCGCTCTCCGCACGGGCGCTGCGCGCAGCAAAAGCGCACAGTGACGGAAATGTTCAGGCGACGCACGCGCCCTACGAGCGCACGCCGCACCACTTGAGTCAAAATGATTTTTTTAAAAATGTTGACTTTTCAAAACACGTTTCAACCCGACTTTTTACGATACTTTTTAAATGTATTTTACGAGCGACCCCCACGTATTTTAAAGGATTTTTAATGACCAAAAAACCGATCGATATTTTATCAAAAAAAATAGTTTTAGGCTCGTTTTAAATGTTTTAAAAGTTAAAATATTTTACTCTCAAAATGTCTAAGTCAAAGTCAGACCCTAAAGGTCGATAGAGGTCGGTTAATTGTCTAAGTCCGTTTTCTTTTAAAGTGTTAAGTAAAAATGAAAAAATTTTACGTAAAAATACGAGGGCTTAGGTCGAAGTCATGTAGATGTCAAGTCATGTCATCTGACATCCCGGAGTGGGTCGGGGTCGTTACAGTTATGGTATCAAAGACACGTGGTCGCAATCGTTCAGTTGATTACCTAACAATGCCACCCGCCCCATGGAAGTGCTTCTGTAGCGACCCTACCCGTATCCTAATTTTTACAGTATTATTATTTTTTTATCCTTACATTTATAAACTTTAATAACGTTGTGCGGAATTAAAACTGTTTAAACCGGAATCAGAATCGGAATTAAAACCTTGAAGTGTTTCATTAGGAAATTGAGGACTTGAATTAGGCTTCAATCGGGGAAGCTCGAATATAAGACCAAGTCAAAAAGGAAGGGAAGCTTAATTTATGGATGATTAAATGGAAGCCAACGTATATGTGAATATGATTGTGCATATCAATGCAGTTGGGTTGTTCAAATTGGAAATTTAGGAGTTTATTAGCGTCCGATGCCTAACCAGGGACATGTTTAGTCAAATCAAACTGGAGGATGTGATCAGAAGACTAATGTTGAGTTGTTGGTTTAAGGGATTAAGTTCAGAACCATAGAGATTGACCCCAAGTGTGATAGGATTAGAGTTCTTAAGGAGGGATACGAGTTTTGGAGAGATAGAAGGAAGAGGCTCGAGAGGAACAGGACGATAGTAAGTTGAAGAATAAGGTCGCAAGACAAAATACAATAATATCGAGGACTATAAGTTAAGTCAAATTTTGAGGACAAAATTTTAAATAAGGTGGATGGAATGTAATGCCCAACTTTTCTGGATATTATTATTTTAATATATAATGACATTTTTGTAAATATGTCAAATCAAGTCCGTTTTGTAAAAAGAAAGCTTTATTACGATCCTAATGATTAATAGGAATTTTAGGGAAATTATGAGAATTTTCGGAGTAATAACGCTACATTTCGAGTAATTGTGTTTCTCGTAATATAAAGGTTGTTTTAGTAAAAATAGTAAACGAGGTCCGTTTTGCGAACAGACAGTTTTAATAGAACCCAAATAATAAGATGGATTTATTGGTGAAATACGGAGATTTGGAGAAACCGAACAGTTAGCCAATTAAGGAAATGAAGGACGAAACAAATAGAAATTCAGAAGAAGGGCAAAACGGTAATTTGCCAAACCAAATTATAAACAACTTAAACCCTTTTCTTCTTTCTTCATTTCTCCTCTGCCGCGTGAAGAACCAGAGAGCGAAGCTCTCTGCCGCCGACGATTGTCCCTCAACCGACGCCGATTTCTCCTCTGATCGACGTCGTTCCTTCACGTTTTCTCTTTCGATCAACGTTCTAGGTAAGATTCTATAGCTTTCGGACAATAGTTTTCAGTTTTAACGAAGTTAAACGTTTAGGTTTTACGATTAGGGTTTTGTTAAAATTGTGATTTAAGATTCAAAACTGATAGGTTTATCGAGTTTATGAATATAAAGGACGTATTGAATGTTATTGGACGAAGTTAAACTAATTTGTGAGAAATGTTAAATTTAATGAATTTCGGGTTTTTGGAAAAGCTCGTTATTGGATGTTTCGTTGAATCGAGTGCGAATTGGTTGATAAAATGCCTCGATTAATTAAGTTATAGCTTTAGAAGAATTTCCTTAGTTAAGGATTTCATTAATTTGGACATTAACGGTTCAAACGCATTTTAATGATAATTGTTGTGATTTTGCCTTAGGTGAACCACGCTCGTGGACGGAGCTGGCATTCAACAGACATCAGGGAAGTTCTCGTGACTTACTCTGGCCGATTGGCCTACATCGTACGTCTAAGTCGCGTCGAGGATCTTAGTGGATTATTTGTTTTAAATTGCTTTGGTTGGGTAGTTAAGTTAGTCGTTTATTACGTTATGTTTTATTCGTCTTGATGGTATGCATGTTGGTTGTTTATTTTATGTTTATATCTGTTCATGCATCATAGTTTTAAAAACGTCATGAAAACGAATTTACGCATAGTTTTCATGAAAAAGAAATGCACGTAAAGGCAAGTAAAGTATCATGTAAACAACCTTCTGTATGTGGTTATCGGGGTGAGGTTCAGACTCGGCGTTCCGTGGTGAGCGGGTTTCCCTCCCTTCAGATGGTGCGGGCTGTCTAACCGCTTGACCGTCCCTATCCATCTACCGTGTGATAGGCTTCGGTAACCAAAAGAATGTCACGGTGAGAATGAATGAATGAATGAATGAGGAAATGCATGAGTGACAGTGTTTTAAAAATTGCACATACATGTTCATGCATAAGCATTTACGTAGAACTTACTGAGCTAAGGTGATCGTGATACAGGTGAGGATGAGATCCTTCCACCCGAGTTGAAGAAAGATGGCCCGTGGGAGTGTGCTGGGCAGTCGGTGCGCATTTTGACCCATGGGGATGTAGGTATATATTTTGGGGACACCATATGAATTGTATAGCTGAACTATTATGAATGTTTGGATCTGGTAGTGGATAGGATGAGGAAATGCATGAGTGACAGTGTTTTAAAAATTGAACATACTGTTCATGCATAAGCATTTCCGTAGAACTTTACTGAGCTAAGGTGATCGTGATACAGGTGAGGATGAGATCCTTCACCCGAGTTGAAGAAAGATGGCCCGGGGAGTGTGCTGGGCAGTCGGTGCGCATTTTGACCCATGGGGATGTAGGTATATATTTTGGGGACACCATATGAATTGTATAGCTGAACATATTATGATGTTTGGATCTGGTAGTGGATAGGTTTATGTTTGATGTTTTAAACGTGTTGGAAACCTGTTTTATAAACTATTTTGGTGATCTTTAAAATAGGTGGAAATGCTCGGTTTTTAAACAGATCCACGAAGTTTGTTTTTACGAAAGCTTATTATGTTTTAAACACGTTTTAAAATATGTTTTGGGTCATTTAACCGGTGGTTGATTACATAAGAAAAGAGTTAAGTTTTGTTGAAGAGTTTAGAGCTTATATGGATGAGAAGAAAAGTAAATGGAATGAGAAAAGAATGAAGGTAGTGTAGGATGTTTGCTCTCTGGAATCGGATTCCAGAGAGTAATCGGGATCGCCCAAGTGGGCGATCGATCGCCCATAATGTGGGGCGATCGATCGAATCTTAATGGTTGGTTTGGGCGATCGATCGTCGTGGTGAGGGGCGATCGATCACCCCTCCTGTTGTTGACCTCGGTGATCGATCTCCTGAAATAGGAGATCGATCGCCCCTTCAATTTGTGAGGGAAAAAGTCTCTTTTGTCCCTCGGCCGATGATTGTTTTAATTAAAGTTTTATTTAATTTTTTTAATTGTTAAATGTTTTATTAATTTGAAATATGTTTAGTTTTAAACAGTTTTAAAAATATAGACTTCAACGTTTTTAATTCCGATTCTGATTCCGGTTTAAACAGTTTTAATTCCGCACAACGTTATTAAAGTTTATAAACGTAAGGACAAAAAAAATATTACTGTAAAAATTAGGATACGGGTAGGGTCGCTACAGCTTCGCCAGCTATAAGTTTTTAGAATTCTGTATGTTTTAGATACTAACCCATGTTTATGATTGTAGTGGACTAGAAAATGGCGAGAGTACCTAGACAACCCGATGAGACTCCCAATAGCCAGTTTATGGACATATTACGCCAACAGTCAGAACATATAGGGGTTTTGTTAAATCGTAATGGACAAGGCAACACTTCCCAAGACCAAAGTGGTGAGAGATTTAGGTGGCTTAGGCCTCCGACCTTTGATTGGCAGTCTTCGGATCCCACTTGCGCTGAGGAGTGGATCCCCAAGATCGACAGCATGTTTGCTTATGCTAAGGTAGAAGAAACTGACAAGGTAACGTGTGCAGTCTTTAACTTGGATAAGGATGCCATTTTCTGGTGGGATGCAGTTATGGTCACTACGGATACGAAGGTTATGACGTGGGAACAGTTCAAGATGACGTTCTACAACAAGTATTTTATCTGCAGCCACCGAGCCCACAAGAGAGCAGAGTTTTCCAAACTACGCTAAACGGGAACAGTGGCCGAGTATGTACAAAGGTTTGAGTCACTATCTCACTATGCAGGTCATTTGGTTAGCAACGAAGAGGACAAAGTTTTTCAATTTGTGGAAGGTTTGAAGTTAGAGATTCTGAAAGGAGTAAAGACTGCGGGCGTCCACGACGTGCCGTACCATTTTGTTGTGGCCAAGGCCTTAGAGCTTGATGATATTGAGATGAAGCTACAACGACAAAGTGAAACGTCGAAGAAGCTCTTCATAGAATTTACGACTCAACAAAGTGATGAAGTGCAACAACCTCCGCGGGGCACAAAAAGGAAGGGTGACAAAGAAATTAGTCAAGGACATGGAAAGCATGCCCCTGGGTATTTGCAGTTCCCTCAATGCCCAATGTGTAATAGGTTCCATGATGGAGTGTAAAAGGTAGGTTCGACCCGGTGTTTTAATTGTAATGAGCAAGTCATATTTCTATGGACTGCCCAAAGAAGAACCAAGGAAGGTGCTTCAAATGTCAAGAGATAGGACATCTCTCCAGGAACTGTCTGAAGAAAGGTAAAGGGCAGTGTTTTTTTTGTAATAGGACGGGCCATCTCGCCAGGGACTGGCCGACACAAATTAAGGGACCCGTAAATGTATCGCCAAGGATCTTCTCCCACAGCAGTGCAAATGACGAAGGGCAGCATACCGTAGTTACAGGTACATTCCCTTTTACTTACTTATAGAAAATCCTAAAGTATAAATGTTAGGATATGTGCATAGAAGTTATGCAGCACGTTTGAACTAGACTCGAGGACTTAGGAAGGTAAGGAGATTTGGATTTAAGGTGTTACATTATCTGCAACAAGTTTGCTAACAAGAAAGTTGTTTGAGGAATTGATGTAAAGGATTGAGGAGAATACTTAGGACCCGATTTTTTAGAGAAAGCAGAAGAGGATAGATTAATTAGTGAATTTTAGAGAAAACCCCGATTGGAAATAGATATTTGTTTATGTGTTGAGAAACTTAGGGAAAGGATTAGAATTGGTATTAGGTAGGTTATGAAATAGGAAAAAGGGAAGGTTGGAAGTTGAGGTTTTATTCATCAGGATCTAGTGGTGTGCGATTTGAGGAAAATAGGAACTATGTGGTGTAAGGTAAAAGTGATGGTTGGATAAATTTAGGATTGAGGATAGTGTTGAAAGGATAAGTGTAGAGATTTTTAGGCTTAATGGAGAGTTAAAAAAAAAATAATAATAATAATAATAATAATAATATCATTACAGTTATGTCAAAGTGTTCTTGCACTGTTTGAGGTATTGGATAAATGGTTTAAGGAATTAGTAGACCTAGAAATTTGATAGTGTTTGGTGACAACCGAGGTGAAAGGAGGATAATTGAACATAGTGGAGACAAGTATAGGAACTTGGGGAATACTTTGGAAGTGAATGGGGTAGATTTAAGTATTGAGAGCCTTGAGTACTAGGGTTGTGTTAGAGTGATTAACGGAACGTCACGATTGCCCTAGATACGTGAGTGTAAAGGATGAGAGTGATGACTATGAAGTAAGATGGTAGTGTAGAGAATATTTGAAATGGAGTATTTAGGGTTTATAATAATAATAATAATAAGGTTAGTCGTTAAGTATTTAGAGTTTCGTGCGAGATTGAGGACTTTGGAGGGTATTGGATGAAAGGAAAGAAGGTTTGCACGGAGACTGTGCAAGTGGAAGTAGGAGTGAGGTTAAGTTAGAAGGTTTATGAAGGTTTCGACTCATAAGTTATGTCAAAGTGTTCTTGCACTGTTTGAGGTATTGGATAAATGGTTTAAGGAATTAGTAGACCTAAGAATTTGATAGTGTTTGGTGACAACCGAGGTGAAAGTAGGATAATTGAACATAGTGGAGACAAGTATAGGAACTTGGGGAATACTTTGGAAGTGAATGGGGTAGATTTAAGTATTGAGAGCCTTGAGTACTAGGGTTGTGTTAGAGTGATTAACGGAACGTCACGATTGCCCTAGATACGTGAGTGTAAAGGATGAGAGTGATGACTATGAAGTAAGATGGTAGTGTAGAGAATAATTTGAAATGGAGTATTTAGGGTAAGGAAGCTATTTATTAGGTCCTTAGTGTTACGTAATCGAGGGAGTTTTGGGGCATAATGTAATTATGTACGTGTTGGATATGCATGAAATTAGAGAAGTGGGTAGTTGGATGAACTGAGTCCAAGGAAAAACTAGGATCGAAATTAAGTTTGAGGAATTTGAGAGTCTGAGTAATGGGTGGATTAAGTTGGAATCAACAGACGTATGAGTGATTGAGTTACGAAGTGCATAGTTAGAAGGATTTAGAACTTTGGAGATCCAGGAATTGTGGTTACCCGATAGGTGATTAAGGCCATAGTGTAGTCAAGATTTAGTATTGCAACTGTAATTACGGGGGTAGCTTTGGAGTGAGAAATAAAAGGAATGGCTAAGCAACAATTTTGAGGACAAAATTCCAATTAAGGAGGAATGGATGTAATGCCCAGGTTTTTCGGGTTTCCACTCTTAGGGGTATTTTTGTAATTAAGAAAATTAAGATTATTTCTCGAACGGGATGTTTCATTAGAGTCCTAGGAATTTATGAGAATTTTTAGAGGAATAAGAAAATTTTCAGAAACCCAAACCTATAGTATGACACCCGAGTTCGATTTTTCCATTATTAGTGTTTTATTCGTGAAAATAATGAATTAAGCCTGTTTTGCAAACGGGAAGTTTTGTTAGGACCTTAGGAATAAATTGGAATATTTGGAGAAATAAGAAAATTTCGGAGAAACCAAATCGATAGGCAAATTAACGAAATAAGTGAATGATTTATATGAGAGGCAAAAAGGTAATTCGATAAGTAAATTTTATTAAAATTTATAAACCCCCCCCCCCCCCCCCAAATTCCTTCTATTCTCCCTCCCACGGCAGAACACCATTTCTTCTCCCCCCTTTTCTGCGTTTCTCTCCCTCCCGTGACAAGCTTCTCTCACGTCATCGATTCAGCGGCATTTCTCCTCTGATTTCTTCGACAATTCAATACTCTAGGTAAGGTTCTACTATTCTATGAGTTTAGTTTTTGGTTTAGGGTTGTTATTCATCTGGTTTATCGATTTAGGGTTTGTGTAATTTTAGGTTTTAGGTTAGAAATTGATAGTTTTGATGTATTGATGATTTTTGATGAAAGATTAATAGTTATTGTTGATTGTTAGATTGAAAACGGATATAGGATTGGGTTTTTGTGTTTGGTTTATATCGTTTTAATGTATATTGAAATTTTGGATTTCTAGGCATAATCGCTAAGTGTGGTTTGAGAATTAGCTATGGCACATTAAAATAGACGTTATGGGTGATGTATAGGCGATTGAATTGTTGAGATCGGATATCGGATTAGGGAGAAATTAGTGAATTAAAATATGCACGTGAAGTGTTCGATAAATTACCTGAATGGATAATTGAATTGTTTTGGTTGAGAATTATGAGGAATCAAGCTTCGAATTAATTATGGATGTGAGAATTATGTTTCTAAGTGTCGGTAAAGGATTAAATGCACTTGTGATGTTTTTACGAACATGAGAGTTTAGCTATGCCGAGCGAGTTCTAATGCGACGTTTTTTATGTTTAGGCTTTTAAGGTTCCACGGTTAAGATTTCAGATAGAGTTAATTGCTAAGGACGTCAGGTAAGTAGTGTATGCATGTATGTTGCCTTTTTGACCTACATCACAGAACGTTAGGTTATGTTGCATGTTTCTATGTGTGTTTAGTTTGTTTATGCATCATGTTTTAGAAAAGATACGAAAATGTTTTAAGCATGTGTTTTCATGAGTAGAATGGAGAAACTACAACCATGTAAATATGTAACGTCTGAAGGAAGTGGCTAACCCTTCAGATGAAGTTGTGGCACGTCTAGAGATGGAGAAACTAATCCGCCCTCTATTGGTAGAGGATTACATGTATGAATGATAGAAACGGTTGAAATGGTAGAAATGGAAACGAAATGATTATGTACGATGAAACAGTAGAAACTGCAAATGTTAAGTTAAATGTTTTAAATTCATATTGTCACTACTTGCTAAGCATTAGACTTATATATGAGTTCTGTGATGTAGGTGAAGAAGAGCAGCACGGTGAGATTTCACGAGATTGATAGGGTTGCGGATGCGGTTGGAGGAGTACGACCATGGCGGCAACCCGACAACATTGTTAGGGCGATTCTGACCATGGTTGGTATGCGTTAGTTGTCTATTTTGTTTGGATGTGAGTAGGAAGTTTTAAGTATGTGTATAGAAATGTGATGGATGAAAGTATGAAAATGTTATGTATGTGGATCGAACGGTTTTGATAGAAAAACGTATGAAAAGTCAAGTTTATATGTGAATGTTGTCGTAGTAGAATGTTTGGGATGTGAAGTCTTAATTTGGGAAAATATATTGGAATTGTTTGGATGTTTTTAAATTTGTAGGGATATGCTCGATTTTTAGAACGATCCATGTAGTTTGTTTTCGTAAGTTTTAAATACGTTTTCAGATACGTTTTTTGGGGTCCGTTTTAAGTCGGGATTTTGAGGGTTGAGGTATTTTATGTTTAGAAATGTTTGGGTTAAGTTTATGGATGAAATGTAGGTAAAAGAAAGGAAGAAAGGTAGGAAAAATGAGGAAGATAAGAGAAGGGGTGCGAAGGAGGCGCTGGGCGCCCGGCGATCGATCGGTACTGGGCGCCGATCGATCGCCGCGCGCTCTGGGGCACGATTGCACAGGCAGAGAGCCCGTACGATCGATTGGTGGTCTCCGCACGCGCGCTGCGCTTAGCGCTCTCACTGTTCGGGCGATGCGCGCGCGTGCCGTACCACTTGAGTCAAAATGATTTTTTTAAAAAATGTTGACTTTTCAAAACACGTTTCAACCTGAATTTTTACGATACTTTTTAAATGTATTTTACGAGCGACCCCCATGTAATTTAAAGGATTTTTAATGACTCAAAAACCAAGTCGACATTTTATCAAAAAAAATAGTTTTAGCCTCGTTTTAAATGTTTTAAATGTTAAAATATTTTACGCTCAAAATGTCTAAGTCAAAGTCAGACCCTAAAGGTCGATAGAGGTGGGTTAATTGTCTAAGTCTGTTTTCTTTTAAAGTGTTAAGTAAAAATGAAAAAATTTTACGTAAAAATACGAGGGCTTAGGTCGAAGTCATGTAGATGTCAAGTCATGTCGTGTGACGTCCCGGAGTGGGTCGGGGTCGTTACACCCGTCTACCTGGTAGTAAACTGCATCTGCACGGCTAATTCAATTTCACCAGACTAAAATTTAAGACAGTGGGAGCAACATTGTTCCATTCCTGCAGGACCATAATTAGTGGACACACGACGAGTCAATTTATCCTATCAAAACTCATGGCAAATGTTTATCTTTTGCTATTCATGTTATTCTTCATCGCAGTGATCTTTAGTATTCCATACTCCGTTAAATGTTCCTTATTTCGCATCAGCTCAGCAACTTTGCATCAATCTACAAAGTCCTGATATTTAACCCCTATAATAGGGTATTGTTAGAAAAAAGGCATAATAATAGAATAAACGTGGTGAAAATCGTATACTTCAAAGGCAACCATATTGTGGCTCTTGTTATCAAAGACTTTACCACAGCCAAAGAAAGACACTAAAGAATTAATTGTATTAATATCCCTTACATTTTGAGAGAATCTTTAGGATATGATGCTACATCGCTGCCCAATACCGTAGTGGATCGACTCTATTACATAAGTTGATTCCTCCTTTGTCTCTTATATCATGATATAAGTAAAGTAAGCAGTTTTTATTGTATCGGCCCAAAACCTCGCTAATTGATCTTTACGGTGCTTCCTCTATCAATTAGATCTTTTATCCATAGAATAAAATATCTAGGCATACCTATTTCTTCATATTTGAACTTCTATGAGAATTGTTGATTCATTTGACGGGGAGGAAGGGGAACATTACTCTAAAGGGTCACATAAATGGGGAGTTACTTTTCTGGAACACTAACTCAATGAGACTTCTATTTTATATATCTAAAGGGTAGGTACTTTTTTTATATTACTCTAAAGGGTCAAGAGTCTATAGAAGAGAAATATCAAGAAAAAGAGTCGTTCTCTGGTTTTTACCAGAGTTTGAATCACAATGGTATGGCAGCTATACTTAATAGAAGAGAAAGCCTCATAGAACTTAGCAAAATTTCCCTTGATGCCGGTCCAACTGTACAAGGAACCCTTGCTAAAGCGAGTTTTAAAAAATGTGACAGGTGGTTATTGTGATTCAATATAGATAGCGACACCGATTTCTTTAATAAAAGAAAAGAGAAGGGGAGGTATCGAATTCCTTGATAGGATGGTACTCTATCGAATTCCTGCTCACTATGACATATATGTTCTAGTGATGAGATCTCTTTCTCTTTTCTCTTTCCGGCATAAATTTTCCCTATGTTTTCGATCAAAACTCAAAATTGAAAGACAAAGAATTTCAAATGATAAACATGAAATTTTCACAGAGCTGGATTCGAGTTATACGCGAAATGGAGAATCTGCACATTTTTTAATTATGTCAGAAATTGGAAGAACTGCAATTCGATGATAACAACACACCTTCTACTGAGATGCTCTCTTCTAGAGGTAGACTTTCTTCTACTGAGATGGTCTCTTCTACTGGGATAGTTTTTTCTACTGAGATGGTCTCTTCTACAGGTAGATTCTCTTCTCCTGAGATGGTCTCTTCTTCTACTAATAGTGGTTCCTTTCTTCATAGTTTACACCGATGGGGCACTTCTCTTTGGAGCCGTTCTCTTAATGAGAGACTTCGAGCACCTTTTCTCGAGATACCTCATCCTTTTCAGAATCTGGATTTCTCATCATCATCATCATCATCGATCGTGGAATCGTATAACAATCTTCGTATGGGTTTTGGTTATCGCTTTGTTCCAGGTCAAGCGGAGTTCTTAATTCAAGGATTGGAAATTCCTGAGTCCTTTGATAGGTTATCATTTCTCAGTTCATCTCTTGGCTTTGTTTATTATAAAAGCCTTCTGACTTATAATTCTTTGTTAGAATATAGTAGTTGTGGGACAGGTTTGCATGGCTTGGTTATGGACGAAACTCTTAGCAAAGTCTTAGTGGAAGTTCTTTCTTATCATGATGGTATGTATGGTCGTTTCTTTATCAATATCTGCTTTGGCATAGGTTGTACAGTCTGGTACGCCTTTGTGTCAGACCGAGGTGATCAAATGACCATAGGTAGCCCGTTTGCTCCTTTGACTTCGTATACACAATTTATGGATACTACCCATTCTGAGCCTGGTTTTCATAGGATTGGTTTTGTTGAAGGAAAGGATGTTTCATCATCGATGATGTCTGTTTTGAGAATGAAAAACCTTTAGCGGAAATCACAATCCCAGCAAGTGGCCCAGCGCTTAGGTCAGTAGGTTTAGGTTTGATGATCTCTTTCTTTCTTACAGTTGGTATTCTTCCTTGTTCTGGTAATCAAGATATAAGCAAGTTAATATGATGAGTGAAATAGATCTTCTTTGTTCGAACTGGACCAGGATTTCTCTTCTTTTCCTAATGTGCCTATGATCAAAAGAGCTTTATCTGAAGGTAGATATCAACTTTCTTCCCTCAAGTCTGAGATCTTTTTCTTCTCAGATCTAGGCTTTCTTCACACGTAGAGAAAGCCCTTCTTAACTCATGTCTTTTGCTCTACGGAAGAGGATGATCTTGTCTTAAGAGCACTGGCTCAGTTCTTAGACAAGAAGTTTCTTCTGAGGTCTAAAGAATTGGGATATCAACGCTATTCTAGTTTTCAAGAACTACAAAAGCAATTAGTGGAAGTTGGTAGAGTGAAAAATTTAGTCAAAATCAATGTTTTTGACTTAGAGTTGGATGATCTCCCTTATATCTTAAGAAAACTTTCATGTTTGGTAGAGAATCCATTCATTCTGGAACTTCTTTCCTCATTCTTGTCATTACCTATTTTGAAAAAGGATGAGACCTCCTCTCCTAGTAGAAGAATACCAGATATCGGTATGATATCAACCGTCTTACTGAATATACTCTTGGAAAACTTCGATCATGAATTGAGATCTAACTATCCAGATCTTCCTTATTTCTGGTATTTCGATGAGGCTTTCGTGGCTTTTCCCTTTTCAAGAAATGATGCAATCGATTTCAAAGAATTTGGCAAGGAAATGTATTTTTTTCTTTTTGAATTGAAATTTGACGGGGAAGTAGATTTGCTTACAACGAGAAATAAGCCCGTACCCTCTTCTTATGGAGGTTTCATATTCATAAATGATAATGATCTTCTTACCTTTACTTAAAGAAAGAAAATGATGGGCTCTAGCTCAGAGATTGCATACCTACTTAGAACTTGCAGTCTTCCTACGTTGAGATTGCTTACCCGGGAATCGGTTGATTGATTCAAGTGAAAGGGCCCCTCCTTGCAGTCAAGCCTAAGAGTTCCTCTCCTTTCAGTCGAGCCTAAGAGGTCTTTCCTCTCAGCTCAGTGAAGTGAATGAGATCTCTTAACTAATGAGATTCTAACCTCTTATGAACTAGTGAGGGCTTCACTTGACAGAAGCTCGAACAAAGACCTTAAGTGAGGGCTTCCCTTGACAGAAGCCCGAACAGAGACCTTAAGTGACTGAAAGTGCATTCACAGATTCGAGTTGTTGTCTCTTTCTTCTGGGTCTTTAGCTACATTGTGCTAAACGTGGAAGACGGTTCTAAGCATGGAAGACGAGGGGTGCTAAGCATGGAAGACGAGGACCCCTCATAGACTGAGAGAGTGAAGGGACCAATGAAGGATTAGGCACAAACGATCGGTATTAACCCATGTAGTAGTTTGCCCTAAGGGAGACTGTTCCTCCATCTTCCTTTCTGGTGTGCTAGCTTCGGTTATACCGCTAACAATATTAGCCTTAACAGCAACTTCTACTACAGTGACATAGCTATCCTTCCTTTCATTCTCATTCCTATGGAACGACATCTACTTTACCTTTCTCAATAGACTGAGTTCTAATTTTCGGAAATCGTATTCTATCAAAACCTGAGACTTCTATACCGTAAAGGTGCTTCTTGATTCCCTCCCTTTGAAGTGCATTTCTCAGATCAATATCCAGTTCTTTCTCTTCTTTCTTTCCCTTTACTAGCGAGCTTACATTATCAAGGCGTCTCTCAATCGAAAAGAGAAAGCGGTCTCCAAGCAGAAGAAGAGGAGCTTACGTCACATTGAGCTAGTAGACGATTCACCTATCATTTCTTTGTATTGGATCATGGGTTCTTAAGGCGTCTCTCAATCGGAAAGAGAAAGCGGTCTTCAAGCAGAAGAAGAGGAGCTTACGTCACATTGAGCTAGTAGACGATTCACCTATCATTTCTTTGTATTGGATCATGGGTTCTTCTTTTCTCCTTCTTCTTCTCCAGGTCTGTCTGAGTTTTCTCGTCTAACTCTGTCTGAGTTTTCTCGTCTAATGTAGTAGTGAATTCTTCTTCTGTATGTTCTTCATCTTTCTTCACTCTTTTCTCTATCTCAGATAATTTCTGAAAGAGAATGCTTTTTTCATTCTGTAGTTGTATGACTTCATTTCTGAGTGATTTGATGACTTGTTTTCCAATGTTATCCAAGCAAGACAAGTCTATGATTTCAATTGAATCAGTATCAACCCATTGATTTTTGTCCAATATAGATATCCTCTTTGTCCCCTGCTTAATTCTAAGCGTGATCACAGTGTCTTTCTTTCTGATGTTCAAAGTGGGCCACTCAATTCTAAAGTTAGCTTCAATGGGGATAGTCTGACTTTGATACGGATCAGCGTATTGTGACTGAAACCATTCTGGAGTGACCTTCTCTTTCGTTGGTCCCTTGAACTTGACTACATTTTTTCCATCTAAAGTGACGTAGCTATATGATTTAGGTGCTAAAAAAAATCCTTCAATGATTTTGTCTTCTAGCTTAAACTTACCTAATTCAATAGAATTGATCAGTTCTATTGGTAGTGGCTGACCAAGCACAAATAATCGGGATGGGGATTCCGGTCCAGTTAGGGGACACCTTCTTCAGAATTTAGGGGTCCAATGTTGCCTGCGCTAAGTAGGGCCTCTCTAGTTCCATCTGTCCACATTCTTCCCTTCCATCTAGGGGCTTGATTGTTCTGTGTAGTCGATTCGCTCAGTACCCTTCATAAACAGAGTCCATGAGCTCGGGAAGAGAAGCCCCCTCTCGCATGTTAACCTAGCCTTGTTGATCCCAAGATCTGAAGCTGTAGTTAGACAGCTTTTCCCCTATTTGGAAACCTGTTTCCCGACGCTTTCGCCTATTCCCATTCTTCTGATTCTTTCTCTGAAAATGATAGACTCTATTATTCATACTCTATTCTTCCAGAGATGATTTGAAATCCATTGAAGGGGGACTATTCAAACTATTGATTTGTAGCTAAGTAGAGGTTCTTTTTTAACCTGTCTAAGGAAGTTTGTGTTGCAGCATATCTCTTCTCAAAGGAAGTGCTATTACTGTATAGTACATCTGGAGGTCTATTTGCGGCGCTTTACTTAAAGCATTCTTCGTCTTCTCTTCAGACGGCTTACATGGGGATTAAATGGTCCCCTACGAGCTACTACCAGTAATGTTGTCTTCAGTCCCGCACTGAACCTTAGAGTGGAACTCTTACTAAATCATTGGTCAATGAAGTCCCCATATAGTTGATCTTCCAAGACCAGGAAGGGATCGGGTATTACAGATGAACTGGCATATATATATATATATTAAAGGCAGACAAAAGGAATCCACTCCCCCTTGCCCCTTTTACAACAATTAATTAAAATGTGTAATCAGATGACAAGATTCGATCTAAACCACCACCTTGAAGGTAGGAACCCCTTGTGGCATGGATCGGCCTTTTCCTGATAGATCAAAGTCTTGGTCTCTCCTAATCTCCGTAACACAGTCCGGCTAGAACATCTCATAAGAGAAGAAGAAATACAGTCATCAAGAAGTCCAAATCCAGTTTCTTTGACCTCCAATCCAATTCTTTCTTTTCCACAACTTAGTACTTAGGGTTTAGCCACCACAGCTGTATCGGGAAACCAACTCGCAAAATTCCACTGATTAGGCATATCGAATTCTTTGATAGGATGGTACTCTATCGAATTCCTACTCACTATGACATATATGTTCTAGTGATGAGATCTCTTTCTCTTTTCTCTTTCCGGCATAAATTTTCCCTATGCTTTCGATCGAAACTCAAGATCGAAAGACAAAGAATTTCAAATGATCCAAATGAAACGAATAAGGATTAGCATTATGATCCACATGATCTAATACATGAGATGAATTAGGATTAGCATTCACATTCTTTTCTAAGATATGATCCCCTACTGTCATTTGATTTTCGTTGTGATTACTAACAACATGCTTTTTGTGGTCATTACTCAAAACCTTGTTCGATCTCATGATAAACATGAAATTGAACATGTCATTGTTAAGCGAGATTTTGAGTAATGACCACAAAAAGCATGTTGTTAGTAATGACAACGAAAATCAAATGACAGTAGGAGATCATATCTTAGAAAAGAATGTGAATGCTAATCCTAATTCATCTCATGTATTAGATCATGTGGATCATAATGCTAATCCTAATTCATTTCATGTGGATCATAATGAGTCTGAGAATGTAACTTCTTTTGATTAAGACTCTAGTGCTGATGATCAGACAGCGTTGGATGATTCTAGTGTCAATAAATTGAAGTTTGAGTATGATAATCCCAATTGGACTTGGGGCTAGTCTTGGTTAGAACATAATATGGGATATAGTCTCAAAGAGAATGGACCTGATAAAAAGAAAGACTATCACTTTGACTTTATGGGTCCCTTTTATATCCAGTTAGGAAAAAATCAGATAAAAGAAGAGAAGAAAACAAAATCAACTCAGTATAAAGAAAACGTTATCGATCTCTTGGAATTAGCTAAAAATATGGAAAAGACAGAAGAGAATTTGGAAATTCTCCAAATAGAAATAGAGGATTTAACAATGAAGTTCGATGAAAAATCAATCAGAAAAAGGCAAAGGAAAGCAGTCTTTTAAAGAATCAAGTCACAGTCACACCGCTAATAGGCGGAAGAAGAGATTCCCAGCTACTGACTCGCGGGGACGGGAGCTGGGTTGGCTCTTTACCGGCTGAGGGCATTGGCACTCGACTGATAGGGTCGATTCGAGCTAATCTCTCTGAGGCCATCAATCTATCTCTTGTCTCGGATTCAGTCTAATTCCCGGCTTCTAGGCTTTCCACCCGGTTAAGAGATGCGATGAGCCAAGGGCATGCAGTTAGGGAAGTTCCTATCTTCCTTCCATGTCTATAACCGGCTACGTCAATAATTAATTGCCTTTGGACCAACTATTAATGTAAGCTGAGCAAGGGATGAGATCATTCTTGACTCGCTTTCTAGTGGTGGCTATTGAATCCGAACTAGGTGGGTCTGGTTTACATTTGCAAAAAGTTAGGACTAGTGAGAAGTTCTACTGAAACGGAGAAAAAGTCTTATATAGATAAACCTTACCGGCCTGCCTGATGTAGACTACTTCATAGGGATCGACCCTTTTGAAGGGAATACTGCTTTATTATCAGGGAAGGAAAGATTTTTTTAGACTACATTGCTTTTAAGCCGAATAGATGTTACGAAATGCAGTGGATACAGAAACTCTTCTGAGATTTTTTTCTTCTCAGATCCAGGCTTTCTTCACACGGAGAGAAAGCCCTTCTTAACTCATGTCTTTTGCTCTACGGAAGAGGACGATCTTGTTTTAAAAGCACTGGCTCGGATCTTATACAAGAAGTTTCTTCTGAGGTCTAAAGAATTGGGATATCAACACTATTCTAGTTTTCAAGAACTACAAAAGCAATTAGTGGAAGTTCGTAGAGTGAAAAATAAATGGTCTTGACACTTTGATTATTTCTGCTGAATCTCTTCATAAATCTTCTAAAATTTAGATAGTAGTGCTACAGATTCCTCTAAATCATCTTCATCATGATCATTTAAATTCCATCTCTGCTTTTAGAGCCACTCCTTTCACTTTCTTCGGTTCGGTGTCCACTCCAAGATTCATTTCAAATGTTCTAAGAGATCTCATCAATTCTTTTAGCTTTATTTTAGAGACGTCTTTGGCTTCTTCAATAGCAGTGACTTTATAAGCAAACCGTTGAGGCAAAAATCGTAGAGTTTTCCTTACCAATCTTTCTTCAGGAAAAATCTCACCAAGAGCAAACGCCTCATTGGCAATGTCACAGAGTTTAGCATTGAACTCGGCAATACTCTCATCTTCATGCATCTTTAGACTCACAAATATTGTAGTTAACATTTGCATCTTTGATAACTTCACAGCCGGCGTCCCTTCATAAGTGATCAGACGAATTTCTCATGCCTTATTGGCTAACTCACACGTGGAAATGAGTCTGAATTTAATAGGGTCAACGACATTGAAAATAGCATTAAGTGCCTTTGAATTACTGTTTGCCAACACATCTTCAGTAAGAGACCAAATTTCTTCAGGCTTGGGGGATATGATACATTATTCATCAGCTACTATCGGTGGGTCCCATCCTGTTAGAATAGATTTCTAAGCCTTCTCGTCGACAGCTTTGATGAAAGCTCTCATTCTGTCCTTCCAATAAGCATAGTTGTTGTCATCCAACAAAGGTAGACGCATTGTTGAACCTCCTTCCTTCGTAGAGTCCATTGAACCAAGACCAGGATCAAATCCCGCGAATCTCGCCTAAGAAACAAAAATGACCCGCTCTGACACCAATTGAAAGATCAAGGTTAGATACATAGTGTCCTAGTGGGTTGGAACACTAGGTGAGACACTGACAGTAAAAATGATAATGGACAATATAAAAATGCGAAAAGTAAAGAGACAGGCGGTTGGTAACACAGTTTGAAAATTTCCTACGTCTGCGGGGCCACACCCGGTTTTAAAAACAATTCATATGGTTTTGAAAGTTATAAGACACTCGATCTAACACAAAGTAAGACTCCCTCTTTTCTTTGTCGTCGCCTCTTCCCAATTTCCCAAGTGAATCTGTTTCTGCGAGCTCACCTCGTCTTGAAATCGATCCCTCCCGAAATCTAAAAGTGACAAAATCCCCTTGTCGATGATGACTCCTCTCAGAATCCGTGTATGGCAAGATCCCCTTTCCCACGATAGAAACTCCTCCCGAGTTCTAGGCAGTCTCCTCCCGAGACTGAGCTTCAATGAATATCTCAAGGAAAGCACCTTTGACACCGCCAGTGACACTCGCCGTTGTCTTCAGATGCAATCAATCAACACACTCAGATAACAATGAATTCCAACCATAAACGGAGTGTGTAAATGTAACGCCCCAAATTTGTGAACCCGGTTCGCTACTCATAACACTGAACAGAACTAAGTCGTTCTGGGAAAAATTTTAAAACTTCACTCAACGGTCAAAATTCGACATTTTTGTTTAAATTATCAAAACTTGCAGCGGAAAATCATTTGTGTAAAACAGGGTTAAAACAAAACACTAAAACAATAATTATATAACAATTAAAATAATAGAAACAATCGACCAAAAGAACTGAGGGATAAAGGTGTTGAATATTTAAATGTCTTAAATTTGAACACATCTTCCGCCAAATAGTCTCAGCGGTAGAAGCAGAAACAGAAGACATCTTCCGCTAAATAGTCTCAGTGGTAGAAGCAGAAACAGAAGACATCTTCCGGTTTCAAACATCTACCGATCGCTAAATTGTCTCAGTGGTAGAAGCAGAAATAGAAAACATCTTCCGATTTCGAACATCCACCGATCACCTTTGCCGAACGACCTCTGCCGATCGACATCTGCCGATCACATCTGCCGAACGACAACATCACAACACATTAACCATTACACTCTAAACAAATGAACAACTCTGACTACTAAAAGAACTTATAAATTTTACTGTAATCATTCAAAACAACTTGACTCCATGAAATGCTTGAAATCCAGTAAGAACCATAGTTAAAATCAACAATGTATCACTATCAGAGTAACTAAAGAAAAAAAACATAACAAAAATATTAAAACAACCACTATCATAAAAATTCTTAGCACACTTCGACAAAACATCTATCCATTTAGATTTCTGATACTCACATTAGTTAAACTGCCTCATCAGTGAACAAACCACGGCATAGATGTGCTCCATCAACTTCACATATCCTTCTGTAAACTCAAAGAAACCATCTGTTGAAACCTCAGCACCTACATAACAAAACTCATCTATTAACCTAATGTTAAATAAGTAGAGCATAATGAAATGAAATGTTGAATCATAAATCCTATTCATGCAATTTCTACTCTCACAACTCAGTTATATCTGTTCTCTGTTGATCCCTCTGTACAATGGGAAGTAGATCAATTTTCTCAAAGTCTACATCCTCTACTCGATTAAGGGGCGGATTAGTTCCCTTAATAGCTGATCTAATCTCTTTGTTTGATGGGAAGTGGATCAGTTTTTCCCAAAGTCTACATTCTCTACTCTATTAAGGGGCGGATTAATTCCCTTAAATAGTTTTTCTGATTCAAACTACTCATGCCTTACCATGCCATTACATGTAAATTCTTTTTCGTGTTCTTTAATAAACATGATGCATGACATACTGTAAACATACAAAACAAGCATAAATCCTACTGTTTTGTAATGTAGGCTCGAAGGCACACACATACTCTACTTACCTAGTTTCTAGGAAAATCGTAGTTGCAAACTACTTTGGGGTTTCGCTCAAACCTAAGTTGAAGAAGATTCGGAGAGAAAAAATTGCCAGAGGGGTCGACTGAGCTGAGCTGAAAGAGGAAAACAATGAAACAGTGGCGGCTAACCCTCACTAAATCTTCCATTTTATATCACTTGCTTCCTAAATTCCACTTATGCCCTTGACTAACAAACTTTAACCTATTTAAGCAACAAATCAAAATCACTTAATTCCATAAAATAGAAGACACGTATCGGTTGCTACAATATACCCTCCTTAAAAGAATTTTGTCCTCAAAATTCAATTCTCAAACAACTCAGGATAACGGCAAATCATGTCCTGCTGGCGTTCTCAAGTTGCCTCCTCTATATTCTGGTTACGCCATAACACCTTCACTAGCTGGACTTCCTTGTTACGTAGGACTTTTGTTGCATAGTACAAAATTTCCACTGGTTTCTCGTCATAGGTAAGGGTATGATGAATTTCAATGTTCTGCTGTTCCACAACCTGAGTTGGATTCCGCATACATTTCTTCAGCATAGAAACTGTAATTGATAACCTATCTTCCTAATCCTCTTCAAGATTGAGAAAGGTCCGATGTATCTGGGATTCAACTTGCCTCTTTTCCCAAATCTTACAACTCCTTTAAACAGTGAAACTTTAAGAAAGACTTCATCACCAACTTCAAACTCTAATTCTCTATGTCTTCTATCGGCATAGCTTTTCTACAGGCTTTGAGCTGTCAAGATCCGCTGTCGGATAAGAGTAATCTTCTCCACTGTCTGTTGCACAATGTGAGGACCAATCAATCATGCTTCTCCAACTTCATCCCAGTACAATAGAGATCTGCACCTTCGTCCATATAATGCCTCGTATGGTGCAATGCCTATTGTTGCCTGAAAACTATTGTTATAAGAGAATTCCACCAATGATAAATACTAACTCCAAGAACCCTGGAATTCTAATACACATGCACGAAGCATGTCCTTCAATGTTTGAATAGTCCTCTCGGATTGTCCATCTGTTTGAGGGTGAAAAGCTGTACTAAAGTTGAGCTCTGTACCCATAGCCTTTTGCAAACTCTTCCAAAACTTAGATGTAAATCTAGAATCTCGGTCTGAAACTATTGTGATTGGAACTCCATGCAGTCGCACAATCTCATGCACATACAATTCAGCGAGCTGATCCATCGAGTAAGTCATCTTTATTGGTATGAAGTGGGTAGATTTGGTTAGACGATCTACTATCACCCAAATTGCATCATGTCTCCTTGCTGTTCTAGGCAATCCTACAATAAAGTCCATCGTTATTTGTTCCCATTTCCATTCGGGAACTGGTAAGGGTTGTAATGTTCCTACAGGTCTCTGATGTTCAGCTTTAATCTGTTGGCAAATCAAACACGATCCAATGTACTCCTCCACACTTCTTTTCATATTTGGCCACCAATAATGTTGTTTTAAGGTCTCTGTATATTTTTGTACTTTTAGGATGAACAAATAATCTAGAAGAATGAGCTTCCGAAAAGATCTCATTTCAAAGTTCTTCATTTGTCGGAACAAACCATCTATTCTGAAACTTGAGAATTTCATCAATAGAATAGTTGAAATCTGATTTATCAGAAGAATCCATGCTTAACTTGTACTTATTGCATTTAGCATCAATCACCTGAACTTCCTTTATTCTCTCCAAAATAGTAGGCCTCAAGGGTATGGCAGAAAGCATGGCTGACACGCTGGACATAGCTTCCAGGTTAAATCTTTGGAATTCTATCTCTAAGGCTAACGGTATGTCAAGAATCAATGTCGAGGCTGATGTTGTCACTCTACTCAATGCATCAGCCACTACATTCGCCTTTCCGGGGTTGTATTTGATCTCAAAATCATAGTCCTTGACAAACTCCAACCACCGACGTTGCCTCATGTTTAGTTCTTTCTGTGAAAATATATTTCAGACTTTTATGATTCGAGAATATTTCACAAGATTGTCCATACAAGTAATGTCTCCAAATCTTTAACGCAAAAACTACCGCAACTAATTCCAAAAATCATGTGTAGGATAATTCGTCTCATGTGTTTTCAGTTGTCTAGAAGCATAAGCTATTCAACTATCCAGCATAGGAAATCACCAAATAGCAGTAAAGAGGGAATCTAAAATACTAACATCCTTAAGTGGAGAAAGTTACCAATATAGGGCGACATATCATCCTTAACTATGACTATATACAACAAATACAACTAACCCCACAAAAGACGAAAGTCCTACTCTCTATCAACACCATGCTACGGCTTCTCCTGGGTCGAGTCGCCCTAACACTGTCATCAACCGGGGCCCTGGTCGCACGCCACCAACTGCCACCTACTCCTAGTCAGACTCTCGGTACACACTCACCAGCTCAGCAGTACCTACACCACATAACACACCGTAAGCTCAAAGCTTAGCAAGTAAAGTGCTGAAAAATAAACGTGAAGCATGAAAGCTGGTTATGCTATCCTAACACATGCAGGTCTCTACACACGTTGTCATCATCTCACTGCATCGCATCTCACCGAGGTTTGGAATGTAACTGCACCGGGTAGTCAGTCCGTACACCGCACTGTTTATCGGCACGTCACCGCCGTCCCGGTTCCTCCAGGAACGGGGTCCATAAGTCACAACAAAACCTTGTCTCGACTCGAAATATAACCGCCCGAGACAGCCGGACGATACACCGCACTACCATCGGCACGTTGCCACTGCTCCAGCTCTTCCCGGAAGCGGGGCCCACAGGTCACATTCCAGCCACTGTCTCGACTCGAAGTGCAATCATCCGGGTAGTCAGCCAATACACCGCACTACCACCAGTACGTCGCCACCGCTTCAGCTCGTCCCGAAAGCGGGGCCCACAGTCAATCCCCAGCCCACTGTCGCCTGTCCAGACCGTACCTCACCTCCACTACTCTCCCTCTGTGCTTGAAAACATGCTCAAAACATTTTGCGTAGCTTTTAAAACATGATGCATGCTGACCATAATCAACTAATTACGACACCACATACGCATCACACCATAATCAACTAATTATGACTCCACATGCGCATCACAATCACAAACGTACCTACAACCCATAACGTGCACAAAACTCACAACTAACGTACAACTGATCCACAACCTACACACACAACTGACCAATAACCTACACGATACTCGCAACCTACGTACAACTCACCCACAGCCTGCACACGACTCATAACATACATACCATTAACCCATAACCAGGCACAAGACTCATAACGCACGTACCACTAACCCATAACCTGTACAATACTCACAACCTACACACAATTGGCCCACAATCTACACAAGACTCAAAACTTACACACAACTGGCCCACAACCTACACAAGACTCACCACATACGTACGACTATCCCACAACCCTCACCAAGCTCCCCACATACGTACGATTGTCCCACAACCCTCACAAGGCTCACCACCTACGTACAACTTCCCCACAACTCTCACAAGGCTCACCACCTACGTACAACTTCCGCACAACGCTCACAAGGCTCACCACCTACGTACAACTGTCGCACAACCCTCACAAGGCTCACCACCTACGTACCAACTCACAAGGCTCACCACCTACATACGACTGTCCCATAACCCTCACAAGGCTCACCACCTACGTACAACTGTCCCACAACCCTCACAAGGCTCACCACCTACGTACAACTGTCCCACAACCCTCACAAGGCTCACCACCTACGTACAACTGTCCCACAACCCTCACAAGGCTCACCACCTACGTACAACTGTCCCACAACCCTCACAAGGCTCACCACCTACGTACAACTGTCCCACAACCCTCACAAGCTCACCACCTACGTACAACTGTCGCACAACCCTCACAAGGCTCACCACCTACGTACAACTGTCCCACAACCCTCACAAGGCTCACCACCTACATACGACTGTTCACAACCCTCTCAAGGCTCACCACATACATACGACTGTCCCATAACCCTCACATGGCTCACCACATACCGACGACTGTCCCATAACCCTCACAAGGCTCATCACCTACGTACAACTATCCCACAACCCTCACAAGGCTCACCACCTACGTACAACTGTCCCGCAACCCTCACAAGGCTCACCACCTAAGTACAACTGTCTCGCAACCATCACAAGGCTCACCACCTACTTACAACTATCCCACAACCCTCACAAGGCTCACCACCTACGTACAACTATCCCACAACCCTCACAAGGCTCACCACCTACGTACAACTGTCCCACAACCCTCACAAGGCTCACCACCTACGTACAACTGTCCCACAACCCTCACAAGCTCACCACCTACGTACAACTGTCCCACAACCCTCACAAGGCTCACCACCTACGTACAACTGTCCCACAACCCTCCAAGGCTCACCACCTACGTACAACTGTCCCACAACCCTCCAAGGCTCACCACCTACATACGACTGTTCACAACCCTCTCAAGGCTCACCACCTACGTACAACTGTCCCACAACCCTCACAAGGCTCACCACCTACGTACAACTGTCCCACAACCCTCACAAGCTCACCACCTACGTACAACTATCCCACAACCCTCACAAGGCTCACCACCTACGTACAACTGTCCCCAACCCTCACAAGGCTCACCACCTAAGTACAACTGTCCCACAACCCTCACAAGGCTCACCACCTACTTACAACTATCCCACAACCCTCACAAGACTCACAACATACATACGATTGTCCCATAACCCTCACAAGGCTCACCACATACATACGGCTGTCCCATAACCCTCACAAGGCTTATCACCTACGTACAACTATCCCACAACCCTCACAAGGCTCACCACCTACGTACAACTGTCCCACAACCCTCACAGGCTCACCACCTACGTACAACTATCCCACAACCCTCACAAGGCTCACCACCAACGTACAACTGTCCCACAACCCTCACAAGCTCACCACCTACGTACAACTGTCCCACAACCCTCACAAGGCTCCCCACCTACGTACAACTATCCCACAACCCTCACAAGCTCACCACCTACGTACAACTATCCCACAACCCTCACAGGCTCACCACCTACGTACAACTATCCCACATACAACTACTCATGACCTACACAACATGCCCAACTAATGACAACTTCTCGTCCACATCCATACTTACAACCCACCACGTATGCAAGACTCACAACATGCAAACAACTGTGGTGTAGGCCCTTCTGGGCGTCTCTCAAACATTCTCAACCACACTACTACTTACCCGGCATCCTAGCTCGCTGAGGATGCTCGGTTCCCTGTCCACCTACGACAAAAAATTCAACTTCAATAAAATCAAGCTTACATTCACCAATTTACTCTCAAACTACTATTTCTAGCCTAACCCAACTAAAGCTTAGCTAAATGGGCTACTAATTTGGCATCGATAAAAACTGATCCGAAACTTCAAACGTGCGTAACTTTCGCGTTGGTTATCGGAATCGAACAATTCTAGCGGCCACGTACTCCTCTAATAACCTGGTTTAACCTCTAAAAAGGAAATTTAAAACAAACGACCGCAGCTTGGGCAAAAATGACAAAACACGATTCTGCCCCTTAACCAGAAAATTCCCCCATCTCGGTTTTTCATCAAATTCCACTCATTTCCTCACCAATCAACCACTCTCACACCCAATTAGCATAATCTAACCAAAATCCTGAGGCTACACAGTAAAAACTTGAAATGCCCGAACAGGGCTTTCTGATTTTTGCCCCAAGCATGGCTCTTCACGGCCAGACGATCATAGCCGGTCCAAAGGTTGACAAACCCACGCCGGAAGCAACCAATTTTGGCCGGTGATCGGAACCAATTCTGGCTCGTCACTCACGTCCTCAAACCGAACAAAAAAAAGGCAAAAACCAAGCTTACCGATCGGTCTGTGCGCGAAGACGGGCCGAAATCTGCTCGCCGCAGTCGTCTGGTCGGAGAACGCCAGAAAACTCCGGTGAGCAGGTCGCCGAATGTCGCCCTCTCTCCTCGTCTCTCTTCGGTCGTCGGTGCTCAAACAGCAGAATGGCTCGTCGAAGCCATTATGTTGTTTAATAATAATAATAATAATAATAATAATAATAATAATAATAATAATAATAATATATAATAATAATAATATAATAATAATAATAATATAATAATAATAATAATATAATAATAATAATATAATAATAATAATAATAATAATAATATAATAATAATAATAATAATAATAATATAATAATAATAATATAATAATAATAATAATAATATAATAATAATAATAATATAATAATAATAATATAATAATAATAATAATAATAATATAATAATAATAATAATAATATAATAATAATAATAATATAATAATAATAATATAATAATAATAATAATAATATAATAATAATAATATAATAATAATAATAATAATAATAATAATAATAATAATAATATAATAATAATAATAATAATAATATAATAATAATAATAATAATAATAATATAATAATAATAATATAATAATAATAATAATATAATAATAATAATATAATAATAATAATATAATAATAATAATATAATAATAATAATAATAATATAATAATAATAATATAATAATAATAATAACCTTCGAAACCTCGTTAAATTTGTCCTTCAATTATAAATTTTTCGTAAACTGACCCTCACCCCGTACACGGCTTAGTTCTCCAATTAGAATACCCGAACACAAATTAATTAACCAATTAGTTCAACCGAATTTATTAACTTAAATCACTGAAAATTTTCCTGGATATTACATTTACCCCACCTTATAAGAATTTTGTCCCCAAAATTTATGTACCGAATGACTCAGGAAACTGTCACTCAATGTCCTCTAAGCTCTCACGACATATCTATCTATCCCTAAACCATCTAACATTATTATAAGTCTAAAAAGGTAAACACCAGGGTTCTAAGAAATAGTTACAGTTGGCGAAGCGCTGCCAGGCAGCGGCTGACGGTGTTAGGTAATCCACTGAACGACGTCGACCCCATCGCTCTGATACCATAACTGTAATGCCCCAAAAATTTGCCCGGATTCCCAGTTCGCTACAGGGACTACCCTGAGCTAAACGACTCATTAATTTCAAATAATCCTAACCATTAAGCACCACGGCGTCCTCTCCAAAAATTTTGACAGAGTAACGCCTGAAAATGGTGCCCCCAAAATGCTACGTACCTGCAAACGAAAAAATCCCAACAAATCCAGAATACTCCTACTCAACTATCCAGCATACGAAATCACCAAATAGCAGTAAAGAGGGAAACTAAAATACTAACATCCTTAAGTGAAGAAAGTTCACAGTATAGGGCGACATATCACCCTTAACTATGACTATATACAACAAAAACAACTACACCCACAAAAGATGAAAGTCCTACTCTTTATCAACACCATGCTACGGCTTCTCCTGGGTCGAGTCGCCCTAACACTATCATCAACCGGGGCCCTGGTAGCACACCACCAATTGCCATGTGGCGTCCCTTAACACTATTCTTAATTTTCCCGTATTATTTTTTTTATCCTTATAAACTTTAAGTTTAATGTTTAAGCGGAAAACCATTTGAAAACCTTTTAATAAAACTTAAAAAAAATTATAAAAGAATTAAAACAATTAAAATCACCGCCCACAACTCGAATGGCAAAAGGGACAATTGTCCCTAAAACTATGAGGCGACACACTCTCTGGAATTTCCAGAGAGTGACGATCACCATTGCCGATCGATCACCTCCTTAGGTGATCGATCGGCAGTCTCCCTGGAATCCAAAATTTCCAGGGAGCTCGCCTCTTATTTCTCATACACACTAAACATTTCCACATAAAACCATACCTAACTTCACTCATTTCGCATTTCGTCAACCAACAAATAAACAACCCAAAACGTATCTTTAAACGTGTTTAAAAACATAGTAAACTTTTGTAAAAACGAACTGCGTGGATCCAGGTAAAACCTAAACAATTACCCCTGTTTAAAAAAAAATTCCAAGTAGTTCCATATTATTCAATAAAAGACTTTCCAAAAGCAGTTTATAAAATAGGTTTCCAAAATATCAAAACATAACCTATCCACTATCCAGATCTCAAACATCCTAATATGTTCAACTATACATTCGTCATTCATATCTAACTATTGTGTCCCCAAAATACTTACGTACATCCCAACAGGTCAAAAGCGCACCGACTGCCCAGCACACTCTCATGGGCCATCTTTCTTCAATTGATCATTTCTCGAGTGGAGGGATCTTGTCCTCACCTGTATCAAGATCACCTACACCGTACAGAAAAGTATGAGCTAAAGGCTCAGCAAGTTTCGTAAATGCAGATGCATGCTATGCATATGAGTTCAGAAATCATGCAACATTTTTTTATCATTACGTCACATACAGAATGTTATCGAGATCTCGGCCCGCTAAATGGAGAGGGCACATCCGGCGGTCGGACAACCCTTTCGACCTAGCGGTGTGGGGTACACGATCACATCCGCATACAGTCGTGCCTGAGCCCCACCTCGCATGACCAAATAATAAATTACGAAGATTCATTTCGTTTTAGGCGATGTGGTATTGTGACAAGCCCCTCTCGGCTTTCACAATAGATCAATAGCCCCCTTTCGGACCATATCTCTTTTCATGAAAACATAGTGCAGAAATTCATTTTCTATGCATAATTGAAAACCATGATGCATGAACAACTACGTGCTTAAAGTAAACATACATCGTACATACCATCGAGACAATAAAAGGGTAACCTACAAAAGAACACATCCTAACTACCCAACCAAACATTTAAACAAGCAATTCACCAATGATCCTCGACGGAACTTCGACGTACGGTATAAGCCAATCGGCCATAGTAAGTCACGAGAACTTACCTCGCGTCCGTTGCAATTCTAGCTCCGTCCACGAGCGTTGTTCACCTAAGGCAAATTCACAACATTTGTCGTTAAAATGAGTTTAAACCGTTAAATGTCCAAATTAACAAACCCTTCATTAAAGAATCTCCCTAAAACTCTAATTTAGCTCATTGAGGCATTTTGTCGAGCAATTCGAGCTCATAAACTCCCAACCTCCATTAATGGAGTTTTTAAGTTTTCCAATCCAACCAAAACTCTAGTATTCATCAATAAATCTACTAACTTCGTCCAATAACCATCAATACGTCCATTTTATTCACAAACACGGTAAACGTAGTGATTCCAAACTCTTAATCACGTTTTTCACAAAACCCTAAACGAAATCCTAATTGTTTAACTCTGCGAAACCAAAATCTAACGCTCCAAAATCATAGATTCTTACGTAGGGTTGTGAAAGAAAGAGAAAACGTGAAGGATGGAGATTGTTCAGAAGAGCATTGGTCGCCGATGTGAGGAATCGCCGCAGGAGGGAAAGAAATCGCCAGAGAGGAAGAGGGAGATTAACTTGTGAAATGACAATTTTGTCTTTCCTTTGATTTTCTATTTGTTTCGTCCTTTGTTTTATTAATTAACCGACAATTCGGTTTCTCTAAATTTCCTTATTTCGGAAATAACTCCAACTTATTATCAGGGCTCTATTAAAACTATCTGTACGCAAAACGGACCTCATTTACTATTTTTACCAAGATATCGTTTATATTAAGAGAAATGTAATTCTTGTAATATAGCGTTACAACTCCTAAAATTCCCGAAATTTTCCTAAAATCCTTATTAATTATTAGGATTATAATAACGCTCTCTGCTTGCAAAACATACTTAATTTGACATATTTACAAGAATGCCATTATATTATGGAATTACAAAATCCCGTAAAACCATGTGTTACATTCCATCCACCTTATTTAAAATTTTGTCCTCAAAATTTGATCATACAAACAACTCAGGATACTTAGACATCATATCCTGCTGTCGCTCCCAAGTAGCTTCTTCCACGTCGTCGTTCTGCCATAAGATTTTAACTAGCGGAATCTCTTTGTTGCGCAATACCTTGATCGAGGACTCCAAAATACGCACCGTCTTCTCCACATAAGTAAAGGTAGGTTGTACCTCGATCTCTCTTGCCTCCACGATACGCGACAGATCGCGCAAACACTTTCGAAGCATGGACACGTGAAACATGTTGTGGATACCTTCCATTGAAGTCGGAAGCTGTAGTCGATATGCCATCTTCCCGATCTTCTTCAAAATAGGGAAGGGCCCCACATATCGAGCTCTTAGCTTGCCCTTTCTTCCGAATCGCATAACTCCCTTGAACGGATAAATTTTCAAATAAACCTTATCACCTTCTTCGAACTCTAATTTCCTCCGTCTTGTGTCAGCGTATCTCTTCTGTCGGCTCTGAGCTATCTCAATCCGCTCTCTGATAACGACAATTTTCTCTACCGTTTGTTGTAGAATCCCGGGACCAACAATACTAGCTTATCCAACCTCGTCTCAATGTAACGAAGATCTACACTTTCGACCATTTAACGACTTGTACGGAGCCATACCGATGGTAGCCTGGAAGCTATTGTTGTAAGAGAACTCAATCAGTGGCAAATACCTGCTCCACGATCCCTGAAATTCCAACACACAAGATCTGAGCATAACCTCCAGAATCTGATTCGTTCTCTCCGTCTGACCATCAGTCTGAGGATGAAATGCTGTGCTGATATTTAGCTGAGTTTCCATAGCTTTGTGCAGACTCTTCCAAAACTTCGATGTAAACCTTGAATCTCGATCTGAGACAATCGAAACTTGTACTCCATGCAATCTAACAATCTCCTGCACATAAAGTTTGGCGAATTGATCCATGGAAGATGTCATCTTCACAGATAAGAAGTGAGCTGACTTTGTCAATCGGTCCACAATCACCCAGATGCCGTCATGCCCTTTCGTCGTCCTTAGGAGCCCACAATAAAATCCATGGAGATCTGCTCCTATTTCCACTCCGGAATCGGAAGTGGCTGTAGTGTTCTAGCCAGCCCCTGGTGTTCTGCCTTTACCTGTTGACAAACTAAACAAGTTTCCACGTACTTGGCGACCTCTCTCTTTATGTTTGGCCACCAGAAGTGTTGCTTTAAATCCCGGTACATCTTGGTACTTCCCGGGTGCACAGAGTAAGCTGAAGAATGTGCCTCGGCCAAAATTTCCTTCTTTAATTCTTCGTCGTTAGGCACGTACTATCTATGACTAAACTTTAGAATACCATCATCTGATAAGTCTCCAGATGTCATGCTCAATCAAAGCTCCTCACACTCCACATCTTTCTGCTGAGCTTCTCGTATCTTATCCAGAATAGTCTGCCTGAGAGAAATGTTGGTGAGCATACTGGACAACTTTGCCACAATCTCCACATCAAACTTCTCAATCTAAGACCTCAACGTAACCGACATCGCTGCAAGTGAAGGCTGACTCACAGTAGGCATTCAGCTTAAAGCATCAGCGACCTTGTTCGCCTTTCCCAGGTGGTACTTAATCTCAAACTCATAATCTTTGACGAACTCTAGCCACCTTCTCTGTCGCATATTAAGTTCCTTCTGTGTAAACAAATACTTCAAGCTCTTGTGGTCTGAAAATATCTCGCACTGTTGCCAATATAAGTAATATCTCCAAATCTTCAGTGCGAAAACCACGGCTGCTAACTCCAAGTCATGTGTAGGATAGTTATGCTCATACGGCTTCAACTGCCGAGAAGCATAAGAAATAACTCTACCCTCCTGCATCAATACACAACCAAGTTCAACTCCAGACACATTATAGTAAATACTGAATTTATCACCTTCAACAGGCAGCATTAGAACTGGATCTGTGGTCAACTTCTGCTTTAACTCCATAAAACTCTGGTGACAAGCAGCTGACCATATAAACTTTTCATTCTTCCGAGTCAAGCGTGACAGAGGAACTGCAATCTTCGAAAATCCCTCTATGAACTTCCGATAATAGCCAGCCAACCTGAGAAATCCACGTACCTCACGCATGTTTTTAGGCTGTGGCCAATCCCTGACCACCTGAATTTTACTCAGATCCACAGAAACTCCTTCCTATAATATGATATGGCCAAGAAAACCGACCTTGTCTAGCAAGAACTCACACTTAGAAAACTTTGGATATAGACGGTGTTGACTCAGAATTCCCAAAACAATCCTCAGATGCTCCTCGTGTTCTTCCTTTGTTTTAGAATAGATCAAAATGTCGTCAATAAAAACAACGACAAACTTGTCCAAATACTCCTTGAAAACATGGTTCATCAAGACAATAAACAATGTAGGGGCATTAGTAAGTCCAAAAGACATAACAAGGAACTCGTAATGCCCATACCTCGTTCGGAATACCGTTTTCTGAATATCCTCTCTTTGGACCTTCAACTGGTAATAACCCGAGTTTAGGTCAATCCTAGAAAACACTGGGGCACCCTGCAGTTGATCAAATAAATCATCTATCCAGGGCAGTGGATACTTATTCTTCACTGTAAGCTTATTTAGGTCTCTGTAATCCATGCACATCCTGAGGGTCCTGTCCTTCTTCTTGACGAACAGAACGGGCGCACCTTAGGGAGAAAAACTAGGTCGGATGAAACCCTTTTCCAGCAACTCCTCAAGCTGAATTTTCAACTCTCTCAATTCAGCAGGCGCCAATCTATATGGATTCTTAGACATTGGTGCAGAGCTTGGATACACATCAATGGTAAATTCGATCTCCCTGTCCGGTGGTAATCCGGGAAGATCATCAAGGAAGATCTTAGAGAATTCTCTACCTATAGGAATGTGACTCGGTTTTACTCCACTGAGCAACTGAGTATCAACTATTGTGGCCAGATAAATCGACCATTCACCTCTAAACCGCTCATTGACCTTCATGGAATAAGAAGTAGGCGACCGACTCAACCTGTTCATCGCCTTATAAGTAAACTCGGCTATACCCGGGGGCTGAAAAGTCACAATCCCAGATCGACAATCGATAGTGGTGAAGTACTGTGACAGCCAGTCCATCCCTAAGATAAGATCGTACTTCTCTATGCTCATGACTATCAGACGAGCATAAAGGGTAGTATTCCCCACTGAGACGACATTGCCTTAGAGAATACGATATGAATGCATATGCTCTCCTGAAGGTAGCATTACTCTATACTCAAACTCTGCTAACTCGGACTCTAACCCCAATCTAGTCATGCAAGTAGTTGAGATAAAAGAGTGCGTAGCTCCCATATCCACAAAGAAAGTACAGCTATGCCCATAATCAATATAGTACATGATATCATAGACGGCTGAGCCTCGTCGTCGATGTCACTAGTGTAACACCGGGTTCTTTACGGGATTTTGTAATTATATATGTACAATGACATTTTTGTAATTATGTCAAATTAAGTCGGTTTCATGAAAAGAAAGCGTTATTACGATCCTAATAATTAATATGGATTTTAAGAAAATTTCGAAACTTTTAGGAGTTGTAACACTTATTTTATGAGAATTACGTTTCTCGTAATTTAAAAGACGTTGTGGTAAAAATAATAAACGTGGTACGATTTGCGAACTGATAGTTTTAGAAAAACCCTGATAATAAGTTGGAGTTATTGGTGAATTAAGGAAATTTGGAGAAACCGAATCGTTAGACAATTAACGAAAAAAAGGACGAAAAAAATAGAAAATCAAAGGAAGGGAAAAATAGTAAATTGCCAAGTAAAACTTTAATTAAAAACAACTTTCTTCTTCTTCCTTCACCATTCTTACGCCAGAAGCTTTCTGTGATTTTCTCCAGGAGATTTTCTTCATCCCCTCTCACGGCTTTCTTCCATTCTGACGATCGTTCTTCCTCCGATCACCTCCGATTCTTTACGTTTTCTTCTCCAATCCCAACCCTAGGTATGATTCTATAGTTTTAAAAGGTTATTGTTCGGTTTTCACGAAGTTAAACGATTAGGGTTCGTTTAGGATTTTGTGAAAAATGTGATTTAGGGTTTTAAATTAATAGGTTTACTTTATTTATGAGTGTAATGGACGTATTGATGGTTATTTGACAAAGATTTATCGATTTGTTGTGGAATATTAGGGTTTGAGGAGTTTTCATGATTTTGGAAAACTTAGTTAATGAGGGTATTGAGGTGTCGAGCATGGATTACTCGATAAAATGCCTCAATGAGCTAAATTAGAGTTTTAGGAATTTCTTTAGTTAAGGGTTTTGTTAATTTAAACATTTAACGGTTTAAATTCGTTTTAACGACAATTATTGTGAATTTGCCTTAGGTGAACAATGCTCGTGGACGGAGCTAGAATTGTAACGGATGCGAGGTAAGTTTTCGTGACTTACTACGGCCGATTGGCTTACACCGTACGTCGAAGTCGCGTCGAGGATCATTGGAGTCTTGGTTGTTTAAATGTTTTTGTTTGGTAGTTAGGATTAGTTCTTTTATAGGTTATACTTTTATTGTCTTGATGGCATGTACGATGAATGTTTACTTTATGCATTTAACTGTTCATGCATCACGTCTTTTAAAATAGCATGAAAACGGATTTCTGCACATGTTTAAAAAAAATGAAATGAACGAACGAAATGAATCTACGTAATCTGTTATCTGGTCATGCGAGGTGGGGCTCAGGCATAGCTGTTACGGATGTAAGTATGTAGCCCCCCACCTCCCTCCCCCCGGTTAGGTGGAAATGGTTGTCCAACCGCAGGACGTTCCCTCTCCATGTAATAGGCTGAGACCTCGGTGACATTCTGTCTGCGACGTAATGATAAGAAAATGTTGCATGGTTTACGAAGCTCGTACGCACAACATGCATTGCATTTACGAAACTTGCTGAGCCTTTAGCTCATAGTTGTCTGTATGGTGTAGGTGATCTAGACACAGGTGACGACGAGATCCCTCCACCCGAGGTGATCAGTTGAAGAAAGATAGCCCGTGGGAGTGTGCTGGTGCAGTCGGTGCGATTTTGACCCGTGGGACTGTTTGTAAGTATTTTGGGGACTCGATAGTTTGATAGAAAGATAGGTTAATTGTATAGATAGAACATTTTAGGATGATTTGTTTTGGATAGATGATTAACGATGTTTTGATGTTTTGGTAGACTTGTTTTACAAAACGTTTTACTAAGCTTTTATTTGGATTTTATAGTAATGTTTGGAGACATATTAGGTTAAGCATGGATATGCTCGAGTTTTAGAGCTATCCACGCAGTTGGATTTCGTAAAATTTGTCTCGGGTTAATTGGGTTTTAGAATAGGTGTTAAGCCGTTTATTTTAGGTGATTGGTGAAGTGTGAAATGGGTGAGGTTACGAGTACATTTATTGAAGTTTAGGATTGAATGAAGAAAATTGTTATGTGCGCAGGGGAGAAAGAAAAAACTGAAGAAGTGGCTCTCTAGAATGGAAATTCCAGAGAACCTGTCGTTCGATCGCCATCGATTGGCAGGCGATCGCCACTCTCTGGATTTTCCAGAGAGTGGGGCGATCGATGGCCCATATGTGGGGCGAGCGATCGCCGCTCAATTTGTAAATGGGCGATCGATCGCCACTATGAGGGGTGATCGATCGCCCCTCCGTTTTTTTCAATTGGCGATCGATTGCCTGGCATTGGGGTGATCGATCGCCCCTGCCTTTTATGGGACAGATGTCCCTTTTGCCCCTCTAGTTGTTGGCCGATTGTTCTCCTCTGTTTTAATTGTTTTAAATAATTGTTTTAAGTTTTATTTCAATTGTTTTAAGTTATAATTAAGTGGTTTTAAAAATAATTTTCTAACGGTTCTAACAATTTAGTCTACGATTTAAATTGCGCTCAAATGTTTCGAAGTTTACAAGGACATAATAAAAAGGGGGATAAAAAAAATAATACGGGAAAAATAAGGGTATAGTGTTAGGGTCGCTATAACCAGGCTCAATAAAGACAAAGATTCTTGTCATGACTCTCCTCTGATCCCCACCCAACTGATCTCGGCCCAGCTTTGGGCAATCTAAAACAAAATGGCCAACTTCACCACATCTATAACATTTATTAGTGCCCACCTGGCACTTTCCACTGTGCTCTCTCTGACACTTAGGGCACCACGGTCCCTGAGGAGCCCCTTGTACCTGTTTCCCTTTGCCTCGATCATTACCTCCTTCAGAAGGCCTCTTTATACCTCTCTGTTGTTGTTGGGGTTGTTGTGCTTTGGGCTGCCAACCACGGTTCCATGACTGAAGATGGATCTCACGGAAGAAGCCCTTAGCTGGCTCCCTCGGCTTAATACAAGTCGCTCGTGCAGCCTCGAAGTCTAGAGCTCTAGCTGCGATGTCAGAATAGGGCACATCTATAATCCCCGATACAATAATGTTGATCCGAATCTCTGGATTCAGCCCCTCCTTAAACTGGTGCACCTTGTCTTCATTGTCGCTAACAAGATGCGGTGCAAATCGCGACAAAGCCTCAAACTTCCTTATATAATCCGCAATCGAACCTGTTTGTTTCAGCTGTGTAAACTCATTCTTCTTCACCACCCTCATAGTGCGGCTAAAATATTTGTCAAAAAATACGGTCTTGAACCGCTCCCAAGTCATAATCGTCACATCCGTTGTTGCTTTAATCGAGTCCCACCAAAAACGGGCATCTAACGCCAGATGGAAAGTGACGTAGGAAACCTTACTCCCATTCTCTATTACTGCGTACCCTAGCATATCTTCAATAGTTTGGATCCACTCTTCGGCTAAAGTGGGATTCGACGATTGTCCGTTGAATACTGAGGATTGCAATTTCTGAAATCTTTCCATGCCACGTTGGTTCAGAGCAATCACCTCTCAGGCTCACGATCCCGGGCCTCACGATCCTCACGGTTTACTAATCGCTCGATTTGTTGTGCCTGCCTGCTCATATGCTAGGCCTGACGGTCTAGCAATTCCGTAAGTCGATCTAGAGCCCCATCCCTAGGGTCTTTTCCTCGAACCATTTTATATAACTCCTATAAAAGTTAAAAACAAATAACCCTAAGAAATCGAAATCAAATAAAGAATTAAACATACTTACAGTTGATAAAGGATGTCCACGTAGTTGCGGTGCAGTCGGGCAGTCTACAGAACCGTTTTTAAAACCCGGGGGCTCTGATACCATAACTGTGGCGTCCCTTAACACTATTCCTAATTTTCTCGTGTTATTTTGTTTTCATCCTTATAAACTGTAAGTTTAATGTTTAAGCGGAAAACTATTTGAAAACCTTTTAATAAAACTTAAAACAATTTATAAAACTATTAAAATCATCGGCCACAACTCGAGGGGCAAAAGGGACAATTGTCCCTAAAACTATGGGGCGATCGATCGCCTGCTTGACAGCCGATCGATTTGCTATACCAAAATAAAGGGGGCGATCGATCGCCCCAACATTAGGGGATGGATCGCCCCGCGATCGATCGCCACACTCTCTGGAATTTCCAGAGAGTGGCGATCACCATTGCCGATCGATCCCCTCTTAGGCGATCGATCGGCAGTCTCCCTGGAATCAAAAATTTCCAGGGAGCTCGCCTCTTATTTCTCCTTTCTTTCTTCCTTCTTCCCTGCATAATTTTCCTACCACAGATACACACTAAACATTTCCACATAAAACCATACCTAATAACTTCACTCATTTCGCATTTTGCAACCAACAAATAAACAATCCAAAACGTATCTTTAAACGTGTTTAAAAACATAGTAAACTTTCGTAAAAACGAACTGTGTGGATCAATGTAAAACCTAAACAATTCCTCCTGTTTAAAAGAAAATTCCAAACAGTTCCATATTATTCAATAAAAGACTTTCCAAAAGTAGTTTATAAAATAAGTTTCCAAAACATCAAAACATAACCTATCCACTATCCAGATCTCAAACATCCTAATATGTTCAACTATACATTCGTCATTCATATCTAACTATTGTGTCCCCAAAATACTTATGTACATCTCAACACTGGTCAATAGTGCACTAACTACCCAGCACACTCCCACGAGCCATCTTTCTTCAACTGATCATTTCTCGGGTGGAGGGATCTCGTCCTCACCTGTATCAAGATCACCTACACCATACAAACAACTATGAGCTAAAGGCTCAGCAAGTTTCGTAAATGCAGATGCATGTTGTGCATATGAGTTCAGAAATCATGCAATATTTTTTTATCATTATGTTGCAGAAAGAATGTCATCGAGATCTCAGCCCGCTAAATGGAGAGGGCACATCCGGCGGTCGGACAACACTTTTTACCTAGCGCGGGGGGGGGGGGGGGGGGGGGGGGGGGAAGAGGGCGGGGTACACGCTCACATCCGCATACATCTGTGCCTGAGCCCCACCTCGCATTACCCGATAATAGATTACGTAGATTCATTTCGTTTCAGGCGATGTGGTATTGTGAAAAGCCCCTCTCGGCCTTCACAATAGATCAATAGCCCCTTTTCGGGCCACATCTCTTTTCATGAAAGCATAGTGCGAAAATTCATTTTCTACTCATAATTGAAAACCATGATGCATGAACAATTACGTGCTTAAACTAAACATACATCGTACATACCATCGAGACAATAAAAGCGTAACCTACGAAAGAACTAATCCTAACTACCCAACCAAACATTTAAACAAACAATTCACCAATGATCCTTGACGCGACTTCGACGTACGGTGTAGGCCAATCGGCCATAGTAAGTCACGAGAACTTACCTCGCGTCCGTTGCAATTCTAGCTCCGTCCACGAGCGTTGTTCACCTAAGGCAAATTCACAACATTTGTCGTTAAAACGAGTTTAAACCGTTAAACGTCCAAATTAACAAACCCTTCACTAAAGAATTTCTCTAAAACTCTAATTTAGCTCATTGAGGCATTTTGTCGAGCAATTCGAGCTCATAAACTCCCAACCACCATTAATGGAGTTTTTAAGTGTTCCAATTCAACCAAAACTCTAGTATTCATCAATAATTCTACTAACTTCGTCCAATAACTATCAATACGTCCATTTTATTCACAAACACGGTAAACCTAGTGAATCCAAACTCTAAATCACGTTTTTCACAAAACCCTAAACGAAACCCTAATTGTTTAACTACGCGAAACCGAAATCTAACTCTCCAAAATCATAGATTCTTACTTAGGGTTGGGAAAGGAGGAGAAAACATGAAGGATGAAGATTGTTCGGAAGAGCGTTGGTCGCCGATGTGAGGAATCGCCGCGGTAGGGAAAGAAATCGCCAGAGAGGAAGAGGGAGATCGCGCAAAGTGTTCTGAAGGGAGGAAGGGTATTGTGATTTTTAATAAAAATTAACTTGTCAAATGATCATTTTGCCTTTCCTTTGATTTTCGTCCTTTGTTTCGTTAATTAACCGACGATTCGGTTTCTCCAAATTTCCTTATTTCGCCAATAACTCTAACTTATTATCAAGGCTCTTTTACAACTGTCTGTGTGCAAAACGGACCTCGTTTACTATTTTTACCAAAATATCCTTTATATTACGAGAAATGTAATTTTTGTAATATAGCGTTACAACTCCTAAACTTCCCGAAATTTTCCTAAAATCCTTATTAATTATTAGGATTATAATAACGCACTATGCTCGCAAAACAGACTCAATTTGACATGTTTACAATAATGTCACTATATTCTGGAATTACAAAATCCCGTAAAACCGGGTGTTACATGCCACCTACTCCTAGTCAGACTCTCGGTACACACCCACCAAATCAGCAGTACCTACACCACAGAACACACCGTAAGCTCAAAGCTTAGCAAGTAAAGTGCTGAAAAATAAACATGAAGCATGAAAACTGGTTATGCAATCCTAACACATGCAGGTTTTCTACACACATTGTCATCATCTCACCGCATCGCATCTCACCGAGGTTTGGAATGTAACCGCACCGGGCAGTCAGTCCGTACACCGCACTGTTTACCGGCACGTCACCACCGTCCCGGTTCCTCCAGGAACGGGGTCCATAAGTCACACACAAAACCCCCTGTCCCGACTCGAAATGTAACAACCCGAGACAACAAGACGATACACCGCGCTGCCATTGGCACGTCGCCACCGCTCCAGCTTGTCCCGGAAGCGGGGCCCACAGGTCACATTCTAGCCACTGTCTCGACTCAAAGTGCAACTGTATGGGCAGTCGGCAAATACACCGCACTACCACCAATACGTTGCCTGCCCACAGTCACACTCCAGCCCACTGTCGCCTGTCCACACCGTACCTTACCTCCACTGCTCTCCCTCTGTGCTTGAAAACATGCTCAAACATTTTGCGTAGCTTTTAAAACATGATGCATGCTGACCATAATCAACTAATTACGACTCCACATACGCATCACAATCACAAACGTATCTACAACCCATAACGTGCACAAAACTCACAACTGACGTACAACTGACCCACAACCTACACACACAATTGACCAGCAACCTGCACGATACTCGCAACCTACGTACAACTCACCACAGCCTGCACAAGGCTCACCACATACGTACAACTGCCCCACAACCCGCACAAGGCTCACCACCTACGTACAACTGCCCCACAACCCGCACAAGGCTCACCACCTACGTACAACTGTCCCACAACCCTCACAAGGCTCACCACCTACGTACAACTGCCCCACAACCCGCACAAGGCTCACCACCTACGTACAACTATCCCACAACCCTCACAAGGCTCACCACATACGTACAACTGTCCCACAACCCTCACAAGGCTCACCACATACGTACAACTGTCCCACAACCCTCACCAGGCTCACCACCTACGTACAACTGCCCCACAACCCTCACAAGTCTCACCACCTACGTACAACTATCCCACAACCCTCACAGGCTCACCACCTACGTACAACTATCCCACAACCCTCACCAGGCTCACCACCTACGTACAACTGTCCCACAACCCTCACAAGGCTCACCACATACGTACAACTGTCCCACAACCCTCACAAGTCTCACCACATACATACGACTGTCCCATAACCCTCACAAGCTCACCACATACGTACAACTGCCCCACAACCCTCACAAGGCTCACCACCTACGTACAACTATCCCACAACCCTCACAAGGCTCCCCACCTACGTATAACTATCCCACAACCCTCCCAAGGCTCACCACCTACGTACAATTGTCCCACAACCCTCACAAGGCTCACCACATACATAAAACTATCCCAGAACCATCACAAGTCTCACCACATACATACGATTATCCCATAACCCTCACAAGGCTCACCACATACGTACAACTGCCCCACAACCCTCACAAGGCTTACCACCAACGTAAAACTGTCCCACAACCCTCACAAGGTTCACCACATACGTACAACTGTCCCACAAACCTAACAAGGCTCACCACCTACGTACAACTGCCCACAACCCGCACAAGGCTCACCACCTACGTACGACTGTCTTATAACCCTCACAAGGCTCACCACATACATACGACTATCCCATAACCCTCACAATGCTCACCACCTACGTACAACTGTCCCACAACCCTCACAAGGCTCACCACCTACGTACAACTGTCCCACAACCCTCACAAGGCTCACCACCTACGTACAACTGCCCACAACCCGCACAAGGCTCACCACCTACGTACAACTGTCCCACAACCCTCACAAGGCTCACCACATACGTACAACTGTCCCACAACCCTCACAAGGCTCACCACCTACGTACAACTATCCCAAAACCCTCATAAGGCTCACCACCTACGTACAACTGCCCCACAACCCTCACAAGGCTCACCACATACGTACAACTGTCCCACAACCCTCACAAGGCTCACCACCTACGTACAACTGCCCCACAACCCGCACAAGGCTCACCACCTACGTACAACTGTCCCACAACCCTCCCAAGGCTCACCACATACGTACAACTGTCCCACAACCTCACAAGGCTCACCACCTACGTACAACTGTCCCACAACCCTCGCAAGGCTCACCTCCTACGTACAACTGTCCCACAACCCTCACAAGGCTCACCACCTACGTACAACTATCCCAAAACCCTCATAAGGCTCACCACCTACGTACAAATGTCTCACATCATGCACAGAACTCACATCATACCACTGACGACGACTGCACGTACATATGACATACAAACTACTCATGACCTACACAACATGCCCAACTAATGACAACTTCTCGTCCACATCCGTACTTACAACCCACCATGTATGCAAGACTCACAACATACCACTAATGATGACTACATATCCCCATCACATCACATGCGTACCTACGACTTATAAGCTGCATACCATGACCAACTATCAACGACTTCACATCCACATAACATACCGACTGCTCACGACATACACACGACTCACAACACGCAAACAACTGTGGTGTAGGCCCTTTTGGGCGACTCTCAAACATTCTCAACCACACTACTACTTACCCGGCGTCCTAGATCGCTGAGGATGTTCGGTTCCCTGTCCACCTACAGCTCGACCGACGACAAAAATTCAACTTCATTAAAATCAAGCTTACATTCATCAATTTACTCTCAAACTACTATTTTTAGCCTAACCTAACTAAAGCTTAGCTAAATGGGCCACTAACTTGTGTTCGGTAAAAACTGACCCGAAACTTCAGACGTGCGTAACTTTCGTGTCGTTTATCAGAATCAAACGATTCTAGCGACCATGCACTCCTCTAATAGCCTAGTTTAACCTGTAAAAATAAAATTTATAACAAACGGCTGTATCTAGGGCAAAAATGACAAAACTCGATTCTGCCCCTTAACTGGAAAATTCCCCCATCTCGGTTTTTCATCAAATTCCACTCATTTCCTCACCAATCAACAACTCTCACACCCAATTAGCATAATCTAACAAAAATCTTGAGGCTACACAATAAAAACTTGAAATGCCCGAACAGGGCTTTCTGATTTTTTCCCCAAATAAGGCTCTTCATGGCCATACGATCATAGCCGGTCCGAGGGTCGACGAACCCACGCCGGAAGCTACGAATTTCGGCCGGTGATCGGAACCAATTTTGACTCGTCACTCTGGCCTCAACCGAACCAAAAATAGGGCAAAAACCAAGCTTACTGATCGTTCTGTGCGCGGAGACAGGCCGGAATCTACTCGCCGCAGTCGTCTGGCTGGAGAACGCCGGAAAACTCCGGTGAGCAGGTCGCCAAACATCGCCCTCTCTCCTCGTCTCCATTCGGGTTGTCGGTGCTCAAACAGCATAATGGCTCGTCGAAGCCATTCTGTTGTTTTAATAATAATAATAATAATACCACATACACGGCTTAAGTTCTCCAATTAAAATACCCGACACAAATTAATTAACCAATTAGTTCAACCGAATTTATTAACTTAAATCACTAAAAAATTTTCGGGATATTATATTCACCCCACCTTATAAGAATTTTGTCCCCAAAATTTACGTACCGAATGACTCAAGAAACTATCGCTCCATGTCCTCTAAGCTCTCACGACATATCTCTCAATCCCTGAACCATCTAACACGCATTGATCATCGTTCTATCTTTTGCTTGTGATTGCATTCATCTAGCTCAAATAAGATTACTATCTTTTGCTTGGAACGGTTCGGTTCGGTTTGGATCAGTTTTGACCAATCGTAACCGATAACCGAACCTAAACTAATTATAATAATAATAATAATATATTTCTATTAAAACATTAATAAAATATCATTTACTACTTTTGCCCTCACGTACATTCGGCATCTACGAAACCTCGTTAAAATTCGTCCTTCAATTATAAATTCTTTGTAAACCGACCCTCACCCCATACACGGCTTAAGTTCTCCAATTAAAATACCCGAACACAAATTAATTAACCAATTAGTTCAACCGAATTTATTAACTTAAATCACTAAAAAATTTTCGGGATATTATATTCACCCCACCTTATAAGAATTTTGTCCCCAAAATTTACGTACCGAATGACTCAAGAAACTATCGCTCCATGTCCTCTAAGCTCTCACGACATATCTCTCAATCCCTGAACCATCTAACACGGCATTGATCATCGTTCTATCTTTTGCTTGTGATTGCATTCATCTAGCTCAAATAAGATTACTATCTTTTGCTTGGAACGGTTCGGTTCGGTTTGGATCAGTTTTGACCAATCGTAACCGATAACCGAACCTAAATAGTCGATTTTGACAAATACCAAACCGAAGTTTGGTTTCCAGTGGCGTAAAACTGATTCCGAAACGAACCGATTGTGTAACGACCCCTATTCCCAGCAAGATATTGTCCGGTCTGGGGATTGGGCCGCAGCCCAATATCCTCCCCTCACGGCGTTGTTAGGCGAGAACTTCCCAAAAGGTCACCCAACCTGGAATTGCTCTCGCCGAAGCACTTTTAACTTCGGAGTTCTTATGGGATCCGTTGCCAATCGTGCTCCGAAACACGTCTTGCTATGTTGGAAGGATCTCTTTACATATGTTTCATTTTCACATACCTCCCCAAGCGATGTGGGATTGTGACGACCCCCTTTTTACAACCTGTCACCTTCCCAAAAGGTCACCCAACCTGGAATTGTGAAGTTTTATCTTTAGTTTTACAGAGAGGTTCGTCGAACCTACATCCCATCGGTGCGTAGCACCAGAATCACCGGAGCCCACCCTTTCAATGCATCATATCTGAAGGGTTCTCCATCGAAGGATGCCGAGTTCAGTGCGTAATATCTGAACTGGATCTTTCGGTCCATAACTCTCGAAGGTGCATCATTTTCGTCCATCGGTGCGTAATATACGATCGGCTCGTTTGTGGTTCATTCTTCATCCATTCACGTCATCGGCATTTTTTGAGTAATATACGCTAGGTTACACTCATACCCATTTCCATTTCATCGTTCAACCATTTTTTTTTTCTCTGTTCTCTTGTTTTTAGGTGTTTTCGATTGAACCCAATAACACCATGTTTTTCTGATCGTTTTAATTGCTTCCACATGTACCTTGTTCTGTTGAGCGAGAGATCACGCGGGTCCAAGGCGCGTCAAGAAATGACAGCTTGCAGAACAAGAAATCTTTCATGAGGAATCAACAATCCGTGCACGCCACATTCCGTGGGAGAAGAATGCTTAAATGTCATTTGCAACAAATCTTTCTGTTTTTTACTTCAAATATTTTATCCAAACAGAAATGCACAGAAGAAGGAAACCAAATCCATAAAATTTGGATTGCCAGCAAGAAATCAAGAACGGATCCCAATATCATTGTGATCTTGTCTCCAGCTAATAGCACTGCAATCATCTTTAATTGACCTTCCAAAGATAAATTTAAATAATTCCTTAATCTCCAAGAACAACTTTTCTTGGACCACAAGCTTCATTAACTAACTTTCCAAGCAATTAGGAATGAATCCCAAAATTACTGTGATCTTATATCTTATCACAATCCAGCTTAACAGAATCACAATCTTTAAATTAGCTTTCCAAAATAATAACTTCCTATAATGCCGTGATAACTTGCTTTCCAACTAATAACCTTCCAAATATTATTTTGCTGAATATAGAATAAATTGCAAGCTTCATTAATTGCCAATTGTTAAAAAATCAATGTCAATCAATATTTAGCATTTATAGCGTATATTTTCATATGAATAGTAGAGCAATTGACCAGAGATACTGTATGACATGCCAAGGAGGCCCAATACAAAATCTCCAACTAAGACCCAAAATTTATTTAACATTTTTACTAATGGGTTTACTTTTCTTTTTCTTGCCGAACTTGATCTTCTTGGAGACCTCACTTGGAGAAAATGGATGGACTCATCATTTGGCCAATGAGAATTTGTCTTCCCGGCCCTAGAGTTATTGTAATTTTTGTTTTGAACTTATTTGGCAAACTCTAGCCTTTTTTTTATGGATTAATTATAACTGCATAATGCATTAGATTGTTGGTTAGGATTAGATGCATGATGGTGGATGATGGGTTGAAGCCTTAGCCATCAAAGGAGAAAAAGCCTTCAATAAATTGGACCTAAATGAAGTCATAGCCCAAAGAAGAACCAACACTTAAGGTATGAAATTTGCTGGTACAAATGTTAGTGGCAACAAGGATCAAAAACTTGGCATAATTTCAACCTTTGATCTAGCAATGGCTCGGATTACATGTCGAGTGCTGATCGGGAGCGCGCGGGTAGCAACATCACCAGGCGCGCAAGGCTGCATCGGACCATTGATCAAGGCGCACCACGAATTGCTGCGCTGGCCATCAGATGGCGCATCGAATCGCGCCCGTGGCCATTGATCGCCCACCCGTGCCCCGCAACGTTGGCCATCTGATCAGGTGCCCTGGAATCTAGCTTGGCGCGCAGCTCCTCACCGCTGATCACACCCGCGCGCTGTATCTCGGCCCTTGGTTTGCGTGCATAGATGCTTCATCCTAGCCACCGATTGCCCTTCCAATCTTATGGCTCAAATTCACTCTTCCATTTTTGTCAAACCCTGATCATCCACCCTAGAATTTTCTATTTAAGCATAGCATTGGTGTTTGTAAACAACTTTCTCAATTTTTATGAGATTTCTATTTCCCTAACTGACGCGTTAGAAGACCTTCGAGTATTCCTTAATTTTCGAATCGAGTGGAAAAGCCCTCCATTGTTCCCCTAGCTTTGGGTTGCTAGGTGAACTCTTAAGCTTTCCCTTACCTTTTTCTCTTTTGAGAGTTCAAGGTTCCAGGAAGAAAACCTAGGCCTACAGTGGTCATATTCCTCCGGGAAAACTTGCACCCAAGAGCACACGTAAGATAGCTCCCGGGTCCGCCAAGGGTATTTCCATTTCCATCTACTTTTCTTGCATTTATTTCCATCTTCATTTCATGCTTTATTTCACTTTTCATATTCGGCCACCATGACACACATCACACTCTTGTTATTGTTAACTTTTTCCTTTTCATCTCTATACTTATTCTCCACGGATTTGCACCCACCTTCACTTGGTTTCTTGCTCCATTTTCTTTTACATTTCATGCATATTAACCCCCTTCATTTTCGGCCACAACTCAAACACTTCACCCTTCATTTTTGGTTGCATCATTTTCTTCCTTTCCTACCATTTCTCCACGATTTTGAGCTAATTACTAACAACCGAGCACTTTGATATATTTTGTGGGTTATACACGGCCCTTTCTCTAAGGGCCACCATGTCAAGTGGTATCAGAGCTAGGTTTCTTGACAATAGAAATGAAAATACCCTTGGCGGACCCAGGAGCTATCTTACGTGTGCTCTTGGGTTCACGTTTTCCAGAAGAAAAAAATGACCATCGTAGGCCTAGCTTTTCTTCATCGAACCTTGAACTCTCAGGAGAGAAAAAGGTGAAGAAAAGCTTAAGAGTTCACCTAGCAACCCAAAGCTAGGGGAACAATGGAGGGCTTCTCCACTCGATTCGAAAACCAAGGAATACCCGAAGGTCTTCTAACGCATTAATTATGGAAATAGAAATCTCATAAAAATGACAAAAGTTGTTTACAAACACCAATGCTATGCTTAAATAGAAAATCCTAGGGTGGATGATTAAGGTTTTGCAAAAATGGAAGAGTGAATTTGAGCCATTGGATTGGAAGGGCAATCTGTGGCTAGGATGAAGCATCCGTGCGTGACAACCAGGGGGTGAGATGAAGTGCGACAGTGTGATCAGTGGTGAGGACCTGCGCGCCAAGCTGGATCCGAGGGCGCTTGATCTGATGGCCAGCGTTGCGTGGCGTGGGTGGGAGATCAACGGCCATGGGCGCAATTCGGTACGCCATTTGATGGCCAGTGCAGCAATTTGTGGTGCGCCTTGATCAACGGTCTGATGCAGCCTTGCACACCTGGTAATGTAGCTGCCCGTGCCTACCTGACCCGAGCTATGTTGCTGCCCGCGCGCACTCGATCAGCACTCCACATGTAATTCGAGCCATTGCTTGATCAAAGGTTGAGATTATGCCAAGTTTTGATCCTTGTTGCCACTAACATTTGTACCTGCATATTTCATACCTTAAGTGTAGGCTCTTCTTTGGGCTAAGGCTTCATTTAGGTCCAATTTAATGAAGGCTTTTTCTCCTTTAATGGCTAAGGCTTCAACCCATCATACATCTAATCCTAACCAACGATCTAATGCATGATGCAATTATAATTAATCCATACAAAAAAGGCTAGAGTTTGCCAAATAAGTTCATAACAAAAATTACAATAATACTTGGCCCGGGAAGACAAATTCCCATGTGCCAAATGATGAGTCCCTCCAAGTGCTCCAAGTGAGGTCTCCAAGAAGATCAACTCCTGTAAGAAAAGAAAAAGTAAACCCATTAGTAAAAATGTTAAATAAATTTTGGGTCTTAGTTGGAGATTTTGTATTGGGCCTCTTTGGCATGTCACAGTAGCGGTTAATCGGTGACGACATTTGTGATTTAGCGGTTGATCGGTGACGACGTTTGATGAATCTCATTTCAAATAGCAGTCGACTGTAACACGAGGAGTGGTCAACCAGTGTTGGTTAAAAATCATGTATTTAAACAAAAAACCTTAACCCTAACGTATTATTTCATCCCAAAACCACAAGTCACCTCCAACCTTCTCTCAAGTTCTGGCAAGGTAAGCCTAATTCATGCCAAAATTTTGTAGACAACAATTCTCAGTTGATTATGCATTTGAATAAAGGAATATGTGAAGATCGGTTAGAGTTTCAAATTCGCTTTTAGTTACCCGTTTGAACTTTTATGTTCGACTTGCTTTTAGTTAGATGTCCAATTTCTTATTCTAGAATATGCTAACACGTGAGAATCTTTATGGTTAGGTTGATCTAAAGTGAAAGTTAATTGTTATAAATGACCGTTAACGTGCTTAGTCTTCGAGGTAAGTGATGTTGTACAGCTTTGATCTTTCCGGCTACATCACAAGGTGCTAGGGTCTTTGTTATATTTTAATATTGTATTTGTAAGTCTTCGATGATATATTTTATTGTGGCATATATGATGATATTGATTGGGGATATGACTCGTTAATAGATGTAAAGATAATTCAATGACGTGCTAGGGTAAATTGTTCTGTTTTATTATCGTATTTATAATAATTCAAGGATGTGTTATTGATGGTCGTATGATATGATGTATTACGATAATAAACTGTTGTTGTGACTTGAATGTGAAAATAGGTTGGACGGATATTATGTTTTCTTTGTATGCTTCGCAATTTTATGTATATATCATGCATCATGAAAGTTTTTGCAATAAGAAAGACTGAAAGACTAACGAATCTACATAAATAGTTGATGATCGTATGATATGATGTATTACCATAATAAACTGTTGTTGTGACTTGAATGTGAAAATAGGTTGGACTGATATTATGTTTTCTTTGTATGCTTCGCAATTATATGTATATATCATGCATCATGAAAGTTTTTGCATTAAGAAAGACTGAAAGACTAACGAATCTACGTAAATAGTTATTGTGAGACCAAATGATGTCCACTTCTCTCCCTAGACTGAATTAGCCCCAACAATTAGACTATAAAGCAAAAGAAGAGAAAGAATGAAGACTAAAAATAAAATATATGTTTTTCACAAAATTGCATATCATGCTCATATTACTTATACATCTTTTACGAGCATTAAATTTATAAATGAATTTTGTGATATAGGTGAAAATAATGTTGACATACTTGATAAAGAAAACAAATGAAAGATGCAGTTGAAGAGGTGTTCCCATGGGCGAGGTTGTAGCATTGTTGGTGCTATATTAACTGATGGTTTATGACATAAAGATGACATTTTTACGAAAAAGGGATTTTTCTTTTGAATTTCTATATTGTTAAGTTTACTTTTAGTTAAGAATGCATTATTAATCGTTTGTTTTGGATGGCTATGCAGATCATCTGTTTCTTTATATTAAGTTTTAAATTTGGATTTTTAGAATGTCTTTCGCTGTTTATTTTTCAAAAGCTTGTTTGGTTTTGATGAAAATAAATAAAATAAAGAAATGTTCACACTATGGGGCATTACAATTTTGTATTAGAGCCATAACCGGTTAAAAATCATTTCTGTAGACTGCCTAACAATGCTAGCCTTATCGTGGGAATGTTTTCTCATCTGTTAGTATGTTCGTTTGACAATAAGATTGAATATTAAATCATTTTTTTATTTAATTGTACAAGGATTACTTAAGGGATATTATGGTAAGAGAAATTAAGAGAAATATAGATGCTAGAGACGACATTATTGGACGATTATTTAAACTCATAGAACGTCAGCTTCAATATTTGGAAAGGCTTATGGAGAGGGAGGAACAAGAGAATCTGCATGCAACTGTTCTTGTAAAAGCTAGTTGAGAAAAATTTCATCAGTTGAAACCATTGGGCTTTGATGGAGGTTCTTCCGATCCAACAAAAGTTGAGAATGGGTTCAAGAATTAGAAAATATGTTCAAATATGGAAAGATAAAGGAAAAAGAAAAAGTTGCTTGTGTGGCGTATCTTCTAGTCCAAAATACAAGGTTCAGGTGAGACTCAATTAAAAGAACTCATGATGTAAAGACAATGACATGGGAGAAGTTCAAAGAGATTTTCTATAATAAACATTTTAGCTACACTTCAAAGACACAAAAATTAGTGGAGTTTGTTTAGCTTTGCCAGACGAGATCTTTTTCTTATTATTATGTGCAGAAGTTTGAAGAATTGTCATGATTAACAGCACATCTAGTGTCTACCAATGAGCTTAAAGTGTACCAATTTGTGCAAGTTTTGAAGGTGAAAATATATAAAGGCATGAAGATATATGGCACTAAAGATGTACCATATGCAAAGATCGTGTCAAAGGCACTCGAAATAGAAGAGACAGAGTTCCAAGTTGCTAAGAAAATTAAATCAAGAGGAAGTTCCTCAAGGAGAACAAACCTTAATAGAAAAAAGAATGAGCCCGAGATTAAAAGGCCTTTTGATGGTGGTGAACAACAAAGAAAAAAAAAATGTTTTCAAAATGAGCCAACTATTACTGGAGCAAATGTCAGAATACCGCAAGCCAATCAATATCCCAAGTGCAAGAAGAATCACTTTGGCAAGTGCAGAGCTGACACAGGACAATGTTTTAAATGCAGAAAATTGAGGAATATGGCCAGAGATTGTCCAACTATAGTGGGAGACAAAGGAAGATTGCACCAAAGGTCTTCGCCCTTATCAAGAATTAGGATGATGAGCAGCCTGTAGTGCTATCAAATACAATTTTTATTAATGACATAACTACTTACACATTGATTTATTCAGGAGCTACATGTTAGCTTAAATGTGTTTAAGTAACTATATTTTTGATGATTATGTTTAATCTGGATGATTATGATTAACATGATATTGGATTATACTATAAATTGTATTTATCTGAAAATGCCCTTTGAAAAGGGTATTACGTTTTTCTGACGAATTTTGGTTAAGTGTTTATTAGTTCACAGTCAGTTGTCCATGTGAAATAAAACAGAAATAGACGCAGTCGTCCACGTGAAAGATAAACTCAGTTGTCCACGTGAAAGATAGACGCTGTCGTCAACGCAAATGAAAGAAGTAGTCGTCCACACTAATAACAGACGCTGTCGTCCACGCAAATGAAAGACGCAGTCGTCCACACTAATGACAGACACTGTTGTCCACGACAATGAAAGATGCAGTCGTCCACACTAATGACAGACACTGTTGTCCACGACAATAAAAGATGCATTCATCTGACCTCATTGGTCCAAGACTCAATCCTCTAGAATTTAAAGACCGTGAGCGATAGCGACTCCTGAACACAACGACTAATTTTTCTGAGTACGGAAAGCTCTCCAACGGTCATAATTTTGTATGGGGACAAGGACCTTTTCGAATGCAAAGCAAATAAAAGACAGAGTATAAATAGAAGAATTAAGCTCAGGAGAACAACTTTTGCTGAAATTCCTTTTGAACTCTCACGAGCAAAAAGGTTGAGATATACTCTATAATTTTCTACAGCTCTCTACTTTTCCCTAACTTGAAATTTATACTGTTGAGAGAGTGTAGCCGTGTGCAAAACTGTATTCATCTTGTAAAAGTGTAAAGGCTGTGATTGACACCGGTGAAGATCAATCAAAGTGTAAAGGCAATTGATTGGTGCCCGTAAAGTCCAATCAAGTTTTCTAGTGGAAGAGAAGTAGTGAAACTTCAAGGGGGATATCCTTGAAGCGTGGACGTAAGAAAGGTTAGCCGAACCACGGAAAAACCACAGTGTTGTTTCTCTCTGTCTCTGTTTATTTGAATCGATAAGCAACAACTTGAGTAATTTACATTACATTAAGTAAAAGTGATTAAGCGAGAAAAATCTAATTCACCGACAATAACGGTCTTACAGTTGGTATCAAATAGAGGTTAAATATTGTCATTTTTGTTAATTAGAAATATACTGTTATATCTAAAATGGCATTCAACACTAACACAACACATGTAGAAGGACAGTCTATCTCTAGAACCCCATTTTTTTATGGGAATGATTATGTCTATTGAAAGTCTAGGATGAGAATTTTTGTTCAGGCTATGGACTATGACGTCTGGAATATTATAGAGAATTGTCCATTTAGAGCTTTGAAAATTGAAAATGAGGTTAGTGTTTCAAAGGCCCCTCATGAATTAACTGAATCAGATAAGAGAAATTTAAGTCTAAATGCTAAGGCAATTGACACCCTATACTGTGCATTGAACCAAGATGAGTTTAATAGGGTTCAAGGGTGTGATAGTGCTAAAGAAATATGGCACTTACTAGAGATTACACATGAGGGAACCAACCAGGTTAAAGAAAATAAATTAAGTATGCTTGTACATGAGTATGAACTATTCTCAATGGAGAAAAATGAGACTATTTCCTCTATGTTTATTCGTTTTACTAACATAACTAATGGCTTAAAAGTTATTGGTAAGACTTATTCAGGTGAAGAACTTGTGAGAAAGATTCTTAGATGCCTACCAAGAGCTTGGCAACCCAAGGTGACAATCATTCAAGAGGCAAAAGGTCGTCCACACTAATGACAGACGCTGTTGTCCACGACAATGAAAGATGCAGTCGTCCACACTAATGACAGACGCTGTTGTCCACGACAATGAAAGATGCAGTCGTCCACACTAATGACAGACGCTGTTGTCCACGACAATGAAAGATGCAGTCGTCCACACTAATGACAGACGCTGTTGTCCACGACAATGAAAGATGCAGTCGTCCACACTAATGACAGACGCTGTTGTCCACGACAATGAAAGATGCAGTCGTCCACACTAATGACAGACGCTGTTGTCCACGACAATGAAAGATGCAGTCGTCCACACTAATGACAGACGCTGTTGTCCACGACAATGAAAGATGCAGTCGTCCACACTAATGACAGACGCTGTTGTCCACGACAATGAAAGATGCAGTCGTCCACACTAATGACAGACGCTGTTGTCCACGACAATGAAAGATGCAGTCGTCCACACTAATGACAGACGCTGTTGTCCACGACAATGAAAGATGCAGTCGTCCACACTAATGACAGACGCTGTTGTCCACGACAATGAAAGATGCAGTCGTCCACACTAATGACAGACGCTGTTGTCCACGACAATGAAAGATGCAGTCGTCCACACTAATGACAGACGCTGTTGTCCACGACAATGAAAGATGCAGTCGTCCACACTAATGACAGACGCTGTTGTCCACGACAATGAAAGATGCAGTCGTCCACACTAATGACAGACGCTGTTGTCCACGACAATGAAAGATGCAGTCGTCCACACTAATGACAGACGCTGTTGTCCACGACAATGAAAGATGCAGTCGTCCACACTAATGACAGACGCTGTTGTCCACGACAATGAAAGATGCAGTCGTCCACACTAATGACAGACGCTGTTGTCCACGACAATGAAAGATGCAGTCGTCCACACTAATGACAGACGCTGTTGTCCACGACAATGAAAGATGCAGTCGTCCACACTAATGACAGACGCTGTTGTCCACGACAATGAAAGATGCAGTCGTCCACACTAATGACAGACGCTGTTGTCCACGACAATGAAAGATGCAGTCGTCCACACTAATGACAGACGCTGTTGTCCACGACAATGAAAGATGCAGTCGTCCACACTAATGACAGACGCTGTTGTCCACGACAATGAAAGATGCAGTCGTCCACACTAATGACAGACGCTGTTGTCCACGACAATGAAAGATGCAGTCGTCCACACTAATGACAGACGCTGTTGTCCACGACAATGAAAGATGCAGTCGTCCACACTAATGACAGACGCTGTTGTCCACGACAATGAAAGATGCAGTCGTCCACACTAATGACAGACGCTGTTGTCCACGACAATGAAAGATGCAGTCGTCCACACTAATGACAGACGCTGTTGTCCACGACAATGAAAGATGCAGTCGTCCACACTAATGACAGACGCTGTTGTCCACGACAATGAAAGATGCAGTCGTCCACACTAATGACAGACGCTGTTGTCCACGACAATAAAAGCTCTCCAACGGTCTTTTTTGTATGGAGACAAGGACCTTTTCGAATGCGAAGCAAATCACAGACAGAGTATAAATAGAAGAATTAAGGTCAGGAGAACAACTTTTGTTGAAATTCCTTTTGAACTCTCACGAGCAAAAAGGTTGAGATATACTCTGCAATTTTCTACAGCTCTTTACTTTTCCCTAACTTGAGATTTATACTGTTGAGAGAGTGTAGCCGTGTGCTAAACTGTATTCATCTTGTAAAAGTGTAAAGGTTGTGATGGACGTCCGTGAAGATCAATCAAAGTGTAAAGGCAGTTCATTGGTGCCCGTGAAGTCCAATCAAGTTTTCTCGTGGAAGAGAAGTAGTGAAACTTCAAGGGGGATATCCTTGAAGCGTGGACGTAGGCAAGGTTAGGCGAACCTCGTAAAAACCACGGTGTTGTTTCTCTCTCTCTCTCTCTCTCTCTCTATTTATTTGAATCAATAAGCAACAACTTGAGTAATTTACATTACATTAAGTAAAGAAGATTAACCGAGAAAAATCTAATTCACCCTCCCTTAGACAATAACGGTCTTACAGTTGGTATCAAAGAGAGGTTAAATATTGTCATATTTGTGAATTAGAAATATACTGTTATATCTAAAATGGCATTCAACACTAACACAGCACATGTAGAAGGATAGTCTATCTCTAGACCCCCATTTTTTTATGGGAATGATTATGTCTATTGGAAGTCTAGGATGAGAATTTTTGTTCAGGCTATTGACTATGACATCTGGAATATTATAGAGAATAGTCCATTTAGAGCATTGAAAATTGAAAATGAGGTTAGTGTTTCAAAGGCCCCTCATGAATTAACTGAATCGGATAAGAGAAATTTAAGTCTAAATGCTAAGGCAATTAACACCCTATACTGTGCATTGAACCGAGAAGAGTTTAATAGGGTTCAAGGGTGTGATAGTGCTCAAGAAATATGACACTTACTAGAGATTACACATGAGGGAACCAACCAGGTTAAAGAAAATAAATTAAGTATGCTTGTACATGAGTATGACTATTCTCAATGGAGAAAAATGAGACTATTTCCTCTATGTTTATTCGTTTTCCTAACATAACTAATGACTTAAAAGTTATTGGTAAGACTTATCCAAGTGAAGAACTTGTGAGAAAGATTCTTAGATGCATACCAAGAGCTTGGCAACCCAAGGTGACAGCCATTCAAGATGCAAAAGATCTCAAAGTAATGAAGTTAAAAGAACTCATTGGATCTCTCATGACACATGAGATTACAATGAGAGATAATGAGAAGGAAGATCTCAAGGACAATGAGATCTCAAAAAGAAAGGACATTGCCCTCAAAACTTCCTCGAGCAAACAAGAAGACTCTGAGGAAGAAGATGATGATGAGGACATAGCCCTTATTACTAGAAGATTCAGCAAGTTTCTGCAAAGGAAAAGGATGCATGGGAAGAAATTCTCAAATGGGGAGAAGCCTCAAAAAGAGAAGGAACTCACATGTTTTGAATGCGGAAAGCTAGGACATATCAAGGCTGAATGTCCTCAAGCAAAGAAAAATCTCAAGAAATTCAAAAAGAGAGTCATGAAGGAAACTTGGGATGACAGTGAGAGTGACACTTCATCCAAAGATGAAGAAGTAGCAAATCTCTGCTTCATGGCACACGATAATGAGGTTAGCATTTCTTCTAGTGATAGTGAAGCTGACGATGATGGTGATATGATTGATGCTTTTAATGACTTAGTTAAGCAATTTGGTATGCTTAAGTCTAAATACATCTTATTGACAAAGGAGAATTCTGACCTAATTGAAAAGCATGCTAAAGAGATAAGTTTGCATGAAAAGGAGATAGTTGATCTTAAGAGTAGAAATGAAAACTTAAATAACATTATTCTAAAATTTACTAATGGTAGGAAAAACCTGAATATGCTATTAGGTAGCCAGAGAGTTACATTTGGTAAAGCTGGTTTAGGATATGATAGGTTTAGTAAAAATAAAGTATATAAGAATTTCTTTGTTATATCTTCTACTTGTCATTCATGCAATGAAGTAGGACATAAATCCTATGAATGTCCTCTAAAACTAGGAAAAAATAAACCTGGTACGGCATTGCAATGGGTTCCTAAGGGAACCAAATCTAACTCTAGGACCCAAAAGATTTGGGTACCAAAGAAGACAACTTGATCTTCTATTTTGTAGGTTGAAGTTTCTCCCACAAAGAACCAGTGGTACCTCGACAGTGGATGCTCGAGGCACATGACGGGAGACTCAACCAAGTTTGCCTTTGTCAACAAGAAGAAAGGGAATGTCACTTTTGGTGGAAATCAAAAAGGAAAAAATGTTGGCATCGGCAATATAGGTAATCCTGCCAACCCTATTATAGAAAACGTTTTGTTAGTTGAAGGGCTAAAACACAATCTGCTTAGCATTAGTCAATTGTGTTACAAAGGTTTTAAAGTAACATTTAAATCAAATGCATGTGTGATCAAAGACATTTCAAATGGCAATGTCTATATTATTGATCTGGATAATTTTGAGCATGTTGATGAGAAATATTTTACTGTAAATTCTTTAAATGATAGTTGGACTTGGCATAGAAGACTAGGTCACGTAGGCATGGATACCTTAACTAAGATTACTACGGATAATTTAGTTAGAGGGCTTCCAAAAATAACTTTGAGAAGGATAAAGTCTGTGAAGCTTGCCAAATGGGCAAGCAAATCAAAAGCTCCTTTGCATTAAAGAATGCAATTTCTACGTCTAAACCTCTCCAACTACTCTATATGGACCTCTTTGGTCCTTCAAATATTGCTAGTCTAGGAGGCAAACATTATGCATTTGTCATTGTAGATGACTTCTCTAGGTTTCACTTGGGTATTCTTCCTTAAGTCAAAAGATGAAACTTCTGATACCTTCTCTAGCTTTAGGAAGATAGTTCAAAATGAACAGGAGCTCACCATTATTGCTATTCGTAGTGATCATGGTGGAGAATTCGAGAATGAAAATTTTGAACTCTTGTGTCTCAAATATGGAATTGAGCACAATTTCTCTTCTCTTAGAACCCCTCAACAAAATAAAGTTGTTGAGAGGAAAAATAGGTCTCTTTATGTAACACCCCGAGTCTTCTGAACCCGGTTTGCTACACAAAACTTACGCATGACCCGGAAACTCTAGTTCAAATTTGAAATTTTGCTCGAAGGTTGTAATTTGATATTTTCTAAAACCTCAACATTTAAGAACTTGCAGCGGAAATCATTTGAGTAAAAATAGAGTTAAATAAAACTATTGAACAATGCTTGAATAATCAGTTGGAAAATTAAGGAATAATCGGCCGGGAAGGAATAAAAGCTTAAATCGCAAAAAGAAAATACTTCTTAAGATTCAAAAGTCAAACGCATCGCCCACTGAACAAGGTCAACAAAAAGGGGCTGAAGCAGAAAATGGAAGACATCATCCGATGGCAAAACGACGTAGTATTCTCTACATCATCTGGTGGATTTACACACGACATCCACCGGTCACTAAACGACAAAAGACTTTCTACATCTTCCGATGACGTCAGCCAGATGATTTCCTTCATCCGATCGACTTTGTTCTACATCCACCGGTGACTAAACGACAAAATGCCCTCTACATCTTCCGATGACGTCAGCACGCGTCTGCCGATGAGTTTACTGAGACATCATCCGATAGACTTAAACCTACACCTTCCGATTGAGTAAACTGCATACGCCGATCACTAAACGACAAACTCTCTACTTATATCTTCCGATAGACACATAACTATAACCCGACATCTACCGACAGACTTCATTTAACGATAGTGAACAAAACAACATCTTCCGATAAAGCAAGCTACATATACCGATCACTAAACGACAAATTTCGTTCTAGATCATCTGATGGCTTCCACTGAAGACATCTTCCGATAGACAACAGAGCAACAACTCAACCTACAGAAAACAACTTACTCACTTCACTGAAACCATTCAAAAACATTTCAAACCACTACAATACTAAAATCCAGTGGGTACCAACATTAAATCCCAACAGAATTCTATTAATAGAAAAAAAATCTCGAAATCGTATTCAAAACCTTGAAATCACTACTGTAATGAAAATTTGACATACTTAAATTGAAACACTGTCAACTAAACTTTCACACCAACAGACATCAGTTAATCCGCCTCATCAGTATACCAGTTCGAGACAAGAAGTTCTCCTCCAACCCCGTCTAATCGTCAGTAAACTCAAGGAATTCACCTGCAGTATCCTCAACACCTACATCACAAAACTCATCTATTAGCCTAATGCTAAGTAAGTAAAGCAGTAATGAAATGAATTGCTGAAACTTAAATTCCTATACAAGCAATTTCTATTTTCTCATCTCAGTTGCATACACATACGTTCATAAACTGATCTGATCCCTTGGTTCCCTTGGGAGTGGGATCAATTCTCCCAATGTCATACATCCTCTACTCGATTAAGGGGCGGATTAGTTCCCTTAATAGCTGATCTGATCCCTTGGTTCCCTTGGGAGTGGGATCAATTCTCCCAATGTCATACATCCTCTACTCGATTAAGGGGCGGATTAGTTCCCTTAATAGTTTGTCTGTCACATTCAGTTCATACCTTACCATTCTTACATGGAAATTCATTTTCGTAATCTTTCAAAAACATGATGCATGACATACAAAATCATTCACAAGATGCATAAACCTACTGTTTTGTGATGTAGGCCCGAAGGCACATGCATACTTTACTTACCTGGCTCTCCTGGAAATGCTCGGTTACAACTACTCCATAAGCTCGCTCACCTAAAGTCATGACAGTACATTAATCCAACTCTTACTAAACCTTACCAAAACTCAATAATACGTTTGAGGAAATCGATTTGAAACTCTGCTACCTGTGCATTCCCATTTATCACCAAGAACCTGAACCCACCCTTAATCACAGAACCCTCGAAATCTTCACATTGTATTCTCTCAGTAAACTAATCGCTAAAATGCAAGAAAACAAGACTTACCTAGGTTGAAGGAGAATCGGTTAGGAGAATCACCTAGAGAGTTCTACTGCTCGAGCTGAAAATCGAAAGAGGGAAATAGGGAATAGTGGCGGCTACTCTCACTGGACTTTTCCTTAAATAGGTTATCCACTATATAAAATTCTAATTACCATCATGCCCTCGCTTGATCATTTATTAACCTAATCAATAACTCCCCCAACCCTACTATAAAAGTACATTATTAATAATAAATTAAATTTTGGTTCAATGGAACCGGGTGCTACAATCTACCCTTCTTAAAAGAACTTTGTCCACAAAATTCAGTACCTGAATAGTTCTGGATATTGGTCCATCATGTCCTGCTGGCGTTCCCAAGTTGTCTCCTCAATGTTCTGGTTATGCCATAAGACTTTTACCAATGGAACTTCTTTGTTGCGTATTATCTTTACTGCATAATCTAATATTTTTACTGGTTTCTCTTCATAAGTAAGAGTAGGAAGAACTTCGATACTTTGCTGTTCCACCAGCTGTGAAGGATCTCTAACACATTTCTTTAGCATGAAAACATGAAACACATTATGAATTCCCTCCAGAGAGGCTGGTAACTGAAGTTGATATGCTGACTTTCCAATCTTCTTCACGATTTGGAAAGGTCCAATATATCTTGTCTTTTGTCTGCATAGCTTTTCTGCTGGCTTTGAGCTGTTAAGATTCTTTGTCGGATAAGAGCAATCTTCTCCACTGTCTTCTGCACAATATCAGGACCAATCAATTGTGCTTCCCCAACTTCATCCCAATATAACGGAGATCTGCACTTTCGTCCATATAATACCTCGTAAGGTGTCAAGCTTATTGTTGTTTGAAAACTGTTATTATAAGAGAATTCAACCAATGGTAAATACTTACTCCAAGAATCTTGAAATTCCAGTACACATGCACGAAGCATATCCTCCAACGTTTGGATAGTTCTCTCGGATTGTCCATCAGTTTGAGGATGAAAGGCTGTGCTAAAACTAAGCTGTGTTCCCATAGCCTTGTGCAAACTTTTCCAAAACTTAGATGTAAATCTGGAGTCTCGGTCTGAAACTATGGTGCTTGGAACTCCATGCAGTCTAACAACTTCGTGCACATACAACTCAGCCAATTGATCCATCGAGTATGTTATCTTCATTGCCAGAAAGTGAGCTGATTTGGTTAAACGATCAATTATTACCCAAATTGCATCGTGACCTTTTGCTGTTCTAGGTAATCCTATAACAAAATTCATAGTTATTTGTTCCCATTTCCATTCGGGAATTGGTAAAGGTTGCAATGTTCCAGCAGGCCTCTGGTGTTCAGCTTTGACTTGCTGGCAGACCAGACATGACTCCACGTACTCCACCACATGGTGAAAGTGAACTCTGTCCAACCAAAACTCACACTTAGAAAATTTAGCATAAAATTGGTGGTGCCTCAGCAATTCTAACACCAAGTTTAGGTGTCCTGCATGCTCATCCTTAGTTCTAGAATAGATTTGAATGTCGTCTATGAATACAATGACAAACTTGTACAAAAACTCGTGAAACACCCTATTCATAAGATCCATGAACGCTGCTGGCGCATTTGTCAAACCAAAAGACATAACCAAAAACTCATAATGTCCATACCTTGTGCGAAAGGCAGTCTTTGGGATATCTTCAGATTTAACCTTCAACTGGTAATAACCGGACCTAAGGTCATTTTTAGAGAAAACCCTTGCACCCTTAAGCTGATCAAATAAATCATCAATCCTCGGCAGTGGATACTTGTTCTTGACAGTTAACTTATTCAATTCTCTATAGTCTATGCACATACGCATTGATCCATCATTCTTTTTGACAAAAAGGACAGGTGCACCCCATGGTGAAAAGCTAGGGCGTATGAACCCCTTCTCCAACAAATCCTCTAACTGTTTCTTCAATTCTTTAAGTTCTGTTGGTGCTAATCTATATGGATTCTTAGATACAGGCTCAGCACCGGGGTAAACATCTACAACAAATTCAATTTCCCTATCTGGTGGCAAGCCAGGAAGGTCATCTAGAAATACTTCTGGAAAATCTTGGACAACTAAAACATTTTTGGGGCTTGATTTTTCTACTAGATGTGTGTCTAAAACACTGGCCAAAAAGCACAAATACTCTCTGCAAGGGGAGGGTCTACAACTAACAGAAGTCATTACAGTAATTTCCTTACTCTTCTTTAGGACTTGGAAGGTATGGTTTAAACCACTAGGGGGTTGAAAACTAACAAATCCAGTTCTACAATCTATTGTGGCATAATGCTTAAACAACCAATCCATTCCTAGGATCACATCAAATCCCATTATGTCCATAACAATGAGATCAGTAGGCAAATTCATGTTCCCTACTAACACCACACTATCAGGCATCATTTGACTTGAGTGCATGTGCTCACCAGAAGGTAATGCTACGTTAAACACATGCTCAGAAGGAGTAAACCGTACATCTAACTTATCAGCAAATGCAGAGGCTATAAAAGAATGCGTTGCACCCGAATCTATTAAAGTAAAAGCAGGTACTTAGTTAATAAGTATAGTACCTGACACTACAGCAGGCTGGTCCTCGTCACCTGACTCCATCATGGAGAATATTCTTGGCTTAATCTTGACAGGGCCACCCTTCAAAGCTGGGCAGTCTCTGTTGACATGGCCAACCCTGTTGCAATGGAAACATCGAACGATCCGGGGCTTTGGGCAATCCTTGTACAAGTGTCCAACCTCTTCGCAGTTGAAGCACTTACCCGATCCAAATCTACACTCGCCCGAGTGATTCTTTAAACACATTGGGCACTGAGGAGACGTCTTGGTATCTGGTACCTTCTTTCATATCCCGTGGCTGTGCTGGCCTTCATGGGACCTCTTCACTCCTCTCTGCGGTGGTGGTTGAACAAACTTTCTCAGGGTTTCCATTAGCCCAGCACATTTCAATTCAGCTTCTTCCACCTCCAATGCTGTGGACACAACATCACTGAAGGGCAAACCTTTATAACCCGAAAACTTGACCCCTCTGTACATTTCTAGTTTCAGTCCATTCATGAATTGAAACACCTTATCTTCATTTCGGTGAATAAAGTGTCCAGCGAATCTGGACAGGGACTCAAATTGTCTAACGTAGTCAGCCACAGACCCTGTCTGCTTCCAGTTCAAAAACTCTACCTTCTTTGCTGCCTAGACTGTGCTATTAAAATATTTCTCATAGAAGGTGTCCTTGAACTGCGACCAAGACATCGCTGAGACATCGGTGGTGGTCTCGATTGTCTCCCAACCAAAGTTGAGCATCACCAGCAAAATGGAACGTGGCCAACATGACTTTGTCTCCTTCACCATCATTGGCACAAAAAAAAAAAAAAAAAAAAAAAAAAAAAAAAAAAAAAAAAAAAAAAAAAAAAAAAAAAAAAAAAAAAAAAAAAAAAAAAAAAAAAAAAAAAAAAAAAAAAAAAAAAAAAAAAAAAAAAAAAAAAAAAAAAAAAAAAAAAAAAAAAAAAAAAAAAAAAAAAAAAAAAAAAAAAAAAAAAAAAAAAAAAAAAAAAAAAAAAAAAAAAAAAAAAAAAAAAAAAAAAAAAAAAAAAAAAAAAAAAAAAAAAAAAAAAAAAAAAAAAAAAAAAAAAAAAAAAAAAAAAAAAAAAAAAAAAAAAAAAAAAAAAAAAAAAAAAAAAAAAAAAAAAAAAAAAAAAAAAAAAAAAAAAAAAAAAAAAAAAAAAAAAAAAAAAAAAAAAAAAAAAAAAAAAAAAAAAAAAAAAAAAAAAAAAAAAAAAAAAAAAAAAAAAAAAAAAAAAAAAAAAAAAAAAAAAAAAAAAAAAAAAAAAAAAAAAAAAAAAAAAAAAAAAAAAAAAAAACTGAACATACTCTCAATTTTCCTAAGCCACTCCTCAGCGACAATCGGATTGGATGACTTTCCATCAAATGTGGGCGGCTGAAGTCTTCGGAATCGGTCTCCTGAATGCTCATTGCTAGAACCTGAGTTGGCACTTCCTTGTACCTCTCGGTTCAGCAACACTCCTAACTGATCGGACTGCTGACGTACTAAGTTTGTTTGCTGACGTACCAAATCTGTCAGTTGTCTAATAACACTAGGTTCCTCCTCACTCCTCAAGTTTGGCATTTCTCTCGGTATCTTAGGTCTTCCTGGGCGTCTGGCCATTAAACTGACTTCCTGTACAAGGTTAACTATGTTCATAAATATCTAATTACTGGGGCTAACATAAACACTTACAGTTGTTGGAGTACTTCCATGCGATGATTGGCACTGATAAGTAATCATTTGAACGATTTAACTGAATGTCTTTGATACCACACTGTAACACCCCGAGTCTTCTGAACCCGGTTTGTTACACAAAACTTGCGCATGACCCGAAAACTCTGGTTCAAATTTGAAATTTTGCTCGAAGGTCGTAATTTGATATTTTCTAAAACCTCAACATTTAAGAACGTGCAGCAGAAATCATTTGAGTAAAAATAGAGTTAAATAAAACTATTGAACAGTGCTTGAATAATCAGTTGGAAAATTAAGCAATAATCGGCCGGGAAGGAATAAAAGCTTAAATCGCAAAAAGAAAATACTTCTTAAGATTCAAAAGTCAAACGCATCGCCCACTGAACAAGGTAAAAAAAAAGGGGCTGAAGCAGAAAATGGAAGACATCATCCGATGGCAAAACGACGTAGTATTCTCTACATCATCCGGTGGATTTACACACGACATCCACCGGTCACTAAACGACAACAGACTTTCTACATCTTCCGATGACGTCAGCCAGATGATTTCCTTCATCCGATCGACTTTGTTCTATATCCACTAGTGACTAAACGACAAAATGCCCTCTACATCTTCTGATGACGTCAGCACGCGTCTGCCGATGAGTTTACTGAGACATCATTCGATAGACTTAAACCTACACCTTCCGATTGAGTAAACTGCATACGCCGATCACTAAACGACAAACTCACTACTTATATCTTCCGATAGACACATAACTATAACCCGACATCTACCGACAGACTTCATCTACCGATAGTAAACAAAACAACATCTTTCGATAAAGCAAGCTACATATACCGATCACTAAACGACAAATTTCGTTCTATATCATCTGATGGCTTTCACTGAAGACATCTTCCGATAGACAACAGAGCAACAACTCAACCTACAGAAAAGAACTTACTCACTTCACTGAAACCATTCAAAACCAGTTCGAGACAGAGAAGTTCTCCTCCAACCCCGTCTAATCGCCAGTAAACTCAGGAAATTCACCTGCAGTATCCTCAACACCTACATCACAAACTCATCTATTAGCCTAATGCTAAGTAAGTAAAGCAGTAATGAAATGAATTGCTGAAACATAAATTCCTAAACATGCAATTTCTACTTTTTCATCTCAGTTGCATACACATACGTTCATAAACTGATCTGATCCCTTGGTTCCCTTGGGAGTGGGATCAATTCTCCCAATATCATACATCCTCTACTCGATTAAGGGGCGGATTAGTTCCTTTAATAGTTTGTCTGTCACATTCAGTTCATACCTTACGATTCTTACATGGAAATTCATTTTCGTAATCTTTCAAAAACATTTCAAACCACTACATTACTAAAATCCAGTGGGTACCAACATTAAATCCCAACAGAATTCTATTAATAGAAAAAAAAATCTCGAAATTGTATTCAAAACCTTGAAATCACTACTGTAATGAAAATTTGACATACTTAAATTGAAACACTGTCAACTAAACTTTCACACCAACAGACATCAGTTAATTCGCCTCATCAGTATACCAGTTCGAGACAGAGAAGTTCTCCTCCAACCCCGTCTAATCGCCAGTAAACTCAGGAAATTCACCTGCAGTATCCTCAACACCTACATCACAAACTCATCTATTAGCCTAATGCTAAGTAAGTAAAGCAGTAATGAAATGAATTGCTGAAACATAAATTCCTAAACATGCAATTTCTACTTTTTCATCTCAGTTGCATACACATACGTTCATAAACTGATCTGATCCCTTGGTTCCCTTGGGAGTGGGATCAGTTCTCCCAATATCATACATCCTCTACTCGATTAAGGGGCGGATTAGTTCCCTTAATAGCTGATCTGTTCCCTTGGTTCCCTTGGGAGTGGGATCAATTCTCCCAATGTCATACATCCTCTACTCGATTAAGGGGCGGATTAGTTCCTTTAATAGTTTGTCTGTCACATTCAGTTCATACCTTACGATTCTTACATGGAAATTCATTTTCGTAATCTTTCAAAAACATGATGCATGACATACAAAATCATTCACAAGATGCATAACCCTACTGTTTTGTGATGTAGGCCCGAAGGCACATGCATACTTTACTTACCTGGCTCTCCCAGAAATGCTCGGTTACAACTACTCCAGAAGCTCGCTCACCTAAAGTCATGACAGTACATTAATCCAACTCTTACTAAACCTTACCAAAACTCAATAATATGTTTGAGGAAATCGATTTGAAACTCTGCTACCCGTGCATTTCCATTTATCACCAAGAACCTGAACCCACCCTTAATCACAGAAACCTCGAAATCTTCACATTGTATTCTCTCAGTAAACTAATCGCTAAAATGCAAGAAAATAAGACTTACCTAGGTTGAAGGAGAATCGGGCGAGAGAATCGCCTAGAGAGTTCTACTGCTCGAGCTGAAAACCAAAAGAGGGAAATAGGGAATAGTGGCGGCTACTCTCACTGGACTTTTCCTTAAATAGGTTATCCACTATGTAAAATTCTAATTACCATCATGCCCTCGCCTGATCATTTATTAACCTAATCAATAACTCCTCCAACCCTTCTATAAAAGTACATTATTAATAATAAATTAAATTTTGGTTCAATGGAACCGGGTGCTACACTTTAAGAGCTGGCTCGGACCATGCTCAATGAAAATTCCCTTCCAAATTATTTCTAGGCAGAAGTTGTTTCTACAGCTTGTTATGTGCTAAACAGGGTCTCCATAAGACCTATTCTTGAGAAAACTTCTTATGAACTTTGGAATGGAAAAACCCCTACTGTCAAATACTTTAGAGCCTTTGGATGTAAGTGCTTCATGCTAAATTCCAAGGATAATTTGGGAAAATTCGATTCCAAATCTTATCTTGGATCTTTTCTTAGTGATTCTCTTTCTAGTAAAGCCTATAGAGTTTTTAATAAAAGGACTCTAGTTGTAGAAGAATCTATGCATGTCAATTTTGATGAGATCCCTCAATCCACAATCATTGTGGATGATGATGATATTCTGAAAAAGCAAATGGATTCTCTTTCCTTAGAAAAATCTGCTGAAATCCTTCAAAGTGAAAAATCTCTAGAAATTGTCCCTGTCAAGAATGACAATGATGCACTTCCCAGAGATTGGAAATATGTAAGAAATCATCCCTTAGATGAAGTTCTAGATGACTCTTCCCTAGGAGTAAAAACTAGATCCTCCCTTAGGAATCTCTGTGTTAATGTTGCTTTTATTTCCTAAATAGAGCCTAAGAAATTTGAAGAAGCCAAATTGGATGAAAATTGGATAGTTGCTATGCAAGATGAGTTAAACCAATTCGAAAGGAACAATGTTTGGGAACTTATTGCAAAACCAGACAATCATCCCATTATTGGAACGAAATGGATTTTCAAGAATAAGTTAGATGAAAATGGTGTTGTTATTAGAAACAAAGCTAGGTTAGTTGCCAAATGTTACAATCAAGAAGAAGGAATAGACTTTGAGGAAACCTTTGCACTCGTAGCTAGACTAGAATCTATTAGGATGCTCTTAGCCTATGCTTGCTACAAAAACTTCACACTCTTTCAAATAGACGTGAAGAGTGCATTCTTAAATGGTTATATCTTAGAAGAAGTTTATGTAGAACAACCCCTAGGTTTTGAAGTTTTTGACAAACCTGATCACGTATATAAGCTCAAAAAGGCTCTCTATGGACTTAAACAGGCTCCTAGAGCTTAGTATGATAGGTTGAAGAATTTCCTCAAGGAAAGGAAGTTCAAAAAGGGCAAAACCGATTCAACCTTATTTACCATGCAAAAGGACAAAGACATTCTTTTAGTTTAAATCTATGTCGATGACATTATTTTCGGTTCAACTAATATCTCTTTGTGTGATGAATTTTCCTCCCTAACGCTAAGTGAATTTGAAATGAGCATGATGGGGGAATTAAAATTCCTCTTAGGATTTCAGATTAGTCAAACTCTAGATGACATTTTCTTCTGTTAGGAAAAATACATCAAGGCGCTCTTAAAGAAGTTTGAATTAGACTTTTCTATGTCCTCTAGAACTCCCATGAGCACCACTACTAAACTGGACAAAGATGAAAATGAGATATGTATGGATACTAAGAAGTATAGAGGTATGATTGGTTCTCTGTCATATCTAACGGCTAGCAGGCCAGATATCCTATTTAGTGTGTGCTTTCAAGGTTCCCCTAAGGAATCTCATCTAATTGCTGTCAAGAGAATTTTTAAATACTTAAGTGAGACTTCTGATTTAGGTTTGTGGTATTCGAATGGAACTTCATTTGATTTAATTGGATATTTAGACTCTGACTATGCAGGAAGTCTGGTTGATAGAAAAAACACTAATGGAACACGTCAATTCCTAGGAGAATCTCTTGTGTCCTGGTATTCTAAGAAACAGAATTCTGTAGCTCTTTCAACTACTGAGAGTGAATATATTGCTGCTGGTAGTTGCTGTGCTCAAATGCTTTGGATGAAGCAAACTCTAGAAGATTATAATCTGTTCTATGATAGGATTCTTATTCGGTGTGTCAACATTAGTGCCATTAACATCTCAAAGAATCCTATCCAACATTCTAGAATAAAACACAGCGAGGTTAGATATCATTTTATTAGAGATCATGTTCAGAAAGGAGATATCACCTTAGAATTTGTTAATTCTGTTGATCAGCTAGCAGATATCTTCACTAAGCCATTAGATGAAAAGATCTTCAATAATATTAGAATAAGGTTATGTCTCTTTCGGATTAAGAAAAACTGAGGTTTTTCTTCTGTTGAAGAATATTGAGCAATAGAGCAGATTGGTCAATGAAGGTATGAAAGTTGTCACAATGGACGTTGGACAGTGGACATTGTCACTATGGACATTGACAATGGACAATGGAAATGGATGTTTTCCCGTGGACGATAAAAATGGAAGATATATATTCTTTCAAAAGGTTACAGAAACCCTATCTTTCAAAAGAAAAACCCGCCTAAAACCTCTCGATTCCTTTCGTTTGTCCTACGAATCCTTTTTGTCTCTGTTCGTCAAGGCCAATTACGAATCTTTCTACTTTCCATCTCAAAACCCCAGGTAATTCCAAATGGCATCTTACTCACGCACACCCCAAGTTTTCTCGAGGAAGAAACAAAAGACTTCTCATCCAACATGTGCTTAATCTGTTTCCGTTCCTCGTCCTCTTGTCTGGCCAAGCCACGAGTTCATTAATCAAGCAGCTTTTAATAGGTATTATGAAGATTTTGGATTACAACCTATTATCCGTTCTAGAGGAATAATTTTACGCGATTTCGCTGGTTTGGATTTTGAAGAATCTTTTTTACGATTGGGATTAATCGGGCTGCTTGATTCTGAAGCCCCTTATTGTGAACCCTCCATTAGAATGTTTTATGCCAACCTAGAACATTCTACAAGACCCCTTATTCTCAGGAGTTATGTCTATGGACGACATATTGAACTCACTCAGAAAATGATGCATGATATTCTCTGCTATGGGTTTTTAAATGGATCTCGCAGATACTTTGAGGCAACTACGACTCCTTCATTTCTTGCAAAGCTTGCGGGCAAGGATTTAGTCAAACTGATTGCCAAGGATCCCAATCGCTCTCCCCGATAGCTGAAAAGTAAGGACTTGAACCTTAGGGTGAGAGTGTTTCACCAAATGATCCATTACAACATTTTGCCCGTAGAGGGTCATAGAGATCATGTTAGTGGCATGGATCTATTCTTGGTTGGACAGTTTTTCAGAGGTGAACCCTTTCATATTGGATACATTGTGTTAAACATAATGCTTCAAGTCGTATGTAATGCATCCAAGTCTCTGCCTTACAATCTTCTGCTTATGAAGATTTTCAATCGGTTTGGAGTTAGATCTCACGAGTCAGACAAACTCTTTTCTGACATGCCTCGGCGGCCCGTCACAAGATCACAAACTCGGGCACAAAATTTAATCACTCAATGTTCTAATGAATTGTCTCTTTTTGCAGATCCCATCATGGGCTTCACTTGGGAGCCGACCTTGGAAGATGTTGGGAAGCCTTGTCATGTCATTCATTGGAGCATACACATGGAGCATTCTGGTAGCCCTATAGGAATTTATCTTCCCGGGCCATTAAATGTGTAATTTTAATTTCAAACTTATTTGGCATACATTCGCCTTTATTGTATGGATTTATAATTGCATTGCATGCATTAGATTGTGTGGTTAGGATTAGATGTATGATGGTGGATTTGGGTTGAAGAAATTCAACTCGAAAATCAACCCTTCAAGGATAAGCCTCGACAAAATCATAGCCCATATAAAGACTTGGTCCAAAGAAGAGCCCACATCTAAAGGTATAATTTTGCAGGTACATGAGTGGGTGGCAACATGGATTCAAGACTTGGACAATTTTTCGCCCTTGATGCATTTTTGGCTCGGCCTTCATCCAAGCTGTACAGCTGGTGCGTGCAGGGTCAAGGAGCTAGAGGTGAGGTCAAGCAGCGATTGGCGCGGCCAGGCAGGCAAGGATCAGCGAGCTGGGGCATTGGATTGCGCCACCCAAGTGCTTGTTGATGTGCTGCTGAGCGCCAGCTGGCGCTAGCACAGTAGCGCCTGATTGGAGATCATAACGCGCCACAGCTTCCTCCTCCTAGCCCTTCGATCAATTTTAATAAATGGCCACCTTTCTCCTCCAAACCCTCATCCACCTTAGGTTGCCTATTTAAGCATTGCATTGGTGTGTGTAAAATACTTTTTGCCAAATTTATACAACACCTATTTCCCTACCAAAGCTCTATTTCCTTTGGTTTTTCCTTGGTTCCTTGAGCCAAGTGGAGTAGCCCTCCATTGCTAGCCTAGCTTGGGTTGCTAGGTGAGCTATTAACTATTCCCTCGCCTTCTCCATTGGGAGTTGGAGTTAAGGATGGAAACCTAGGCCCTAGGTGGTTGATTTTTCTACGGGAAAATCGTTTGTTCAAAGAGCCTAACGTAGGATAGCTCTTTGAACCTGCCAAAGGTATTTTAATTTACTACTTGCCTTCACTTTTCACACACATTCACCTTTAAATTTCGGCCACACCATTTCACACACTCACTTTTATTTTATTGTATTTTATTTCTTTCATCTTCATCTCAATTTCTTCAGTTTTCCACACACATTCCACACCTTTATTTTCTTGTACTTTGTTGCATAATATTCATCTCATTCTCTACATATCTCGGCCTTCACAAACCACAAACTTCCACCTTTATTTATTTGCACTTTTTCCTTCATTTAGTTCTCTTAATTTTTGGCTATTGCACACTTAATAGCCGAGCACATTTCTTGCACATTTTGTGGGTTATACACCGACCCTTCTCTAATGGATCCCGTATCAAAGTGGTATCAAAGCCACAAGGCTTCCCAAAGCGTTTTAGTTGCCATGACATTAGTCAAAAATCGGCACAAAATCAGGATAGCAGCTCGTTTCGTTTCTAGCAATATTTTCCTTATATTTTGTGCTAACTTTGTGCTAACCTAACTATTATATTTGCTACCATTATTATTGCCATTTTAATACTTGATATATTGTGGAAAATGTGGTATGCACTTAAGGAAAAATCGGCCAAGGTATAGCTCTCTTTTCCCTCGGATTTCTTCCTTTTGATTAGCTCGGTTTTACTCATCTTTTTACCTCAGCATTTGATAGTTCTTAGCCTCGGTTTTTCATTTAGTTTGCTGTGTTTTTAGTTAATATTTTCATCTACTATCTAAGCCAAAAGTTTACTCGAATATTTGAGAAAATGAAGCATGAAATCGACCTAAGTTGAAATCTACAAAAAAAAAAAAAATTGGTTTATGTTGCATAATTTTCTTCACGGTTTTTAGTATATTTTTGCTTAACTTATTTAGTTTATCATGTTATCATTTGAGCTATGTTTTAGCACTTAGATATTGTCCACTCATTATATTAAGTTTCTGGACATTTTGGTGCTTAAAATCGGCATAGAGCTATTATTATCAAAATCAGATTATTATTGACTTATCTTTTCAATTTTTGCTTCTATATGTTATGCTCGAAATTGGCCTATTAATTTGCTGAATGTTGCTCTTGTTTTAGCTTATAAATTCACCTATCATATTCTGTTAATTGAATGCATGAAATTGGTTTATAAGAATTTAGCAAAAGCATGATTTAAATTGGCAAAATTGAGCTAAACATTACATGGAAAATTTTACTGTGTTTGAATTGAAATTTTAGCATGTTATCTTTATCTAATTGGAGTTCTAAATTTTATTACTTGCTGTTTTTATAGTTAATTAGTTGTTATTAATATTACTCTAAATGATCTTGGATAAAAGTTGATAACTTGGTCGAATTTTATTGGAAATTTGTGGTGATTAGTAATTATTAAAATATTCTATTCTTTAGTTAAATTACTAAGTGTTTATTAAAATTGTTAAGTTGTTTACCTATTTGAGCATGCTCCACATTTTCCTTTTGTCTTAGCTAAGATTATTCCTTAGTGTCTAAAATTACCTAAGACATTAAGAAGATAAACATCTCAATAATTTAGGGAAAATTAACTTAGACAAGAATTTGAATTTAATTAAAACACTTAACTATGACTAATCAAAGTGGATTCAATCGTGATCCACCGCACCTTGAATCAAATCAGGCGAGGGATACTCTCCCACCCAAAAACACACGTCACAAAGGTGAAACTAGTGCACAAGGGGGCATGCAAGGACAAATCGATGCCTTAACAAGCCTAGTTAACAACCTTGCCCAACAAGTCCAATCACTTATCACAAATCCTCCCCGTAGAAAACCCCATGAACGAGTCCCTTCTCAAGAGACTTCCTCTAGGATTATCCCCGAACACCCTAGGCGTAGAGCACCTTTTCAACCACCAGTAGAGGAAGAGGAATGGGTTGAACCCCAAAGAAGGAGACCACATTATGTTAATTCAGAGGATGAGAATTGGACGGAAGATGATGAAGAGTACCGACCAAATCGTCGTAAGGACAATGACGGACCTCCATAATATTAAGATGTCCATTCCCCCTTTCAATGGAACATGTGACGGGCACACATATCTTGATTGGATTGATAAAGTAGAGAGAGTTTTCGAGTGCCATGAATACTCCGAGCGAGTAAAGATCCAATTAGCCTCTCTTGAATTAATGGGACACGCAGCACTGTGGTTGTCCAACCTTAAAAACCAAAGAATGCTGTAACACCCGAGTTTTTCGGGTTTCCGCTCCAAGGCTATTTTCGTAAATAAGTAAATTAGGTCCGTTTTGCGAGCGGATAGTTTTATTAGGACCCTAGAAAGTTATGGGGATTTGTAGAAGAATAAGTGAAATTTTAGAAACCCAAATCGAAAAGAATAATGCTAGAGTTCCCGTTTTACCCTTTTAGTATGTTAATTCGTAAAAATAGCAAAATAAATCTGTTTTGTGAACGGTGAGTTTTGTTAGAACTCTAAGATTAAATTGGAATATTTGGAGAAATAAGAAAATTGCAGAGAAACCGAATTGATAGACTAATTAAAGAATTAAGCATAAAATTGATGGAGGGGCATTTAAGTAATTTGGTAAATAAAAATTATAATTTCATTTATAATTTTTATACAAAAACTGAATGGCTTCACGAGGAAGCCATTCCCCTGCCCGAGCTCCCGACGCCGAGAGAGAAGGGAGACGCGCGACCCTCCGACGGCGACCGCGGCTCCGACCACCATTCAGACGTGCAGACGCCGGCGAACTGAAGCCAGGGCTCGGTTCGGCTTTTCCCGCGCCTGACCCGACCGAAAAAAGGTAACTCCCCCTCCCTGTTTTCTCTCTGTTGCTTGGCCGTGGAGTGTCCGCGGGTTGGGTTGTTTTCTTGGCGGTTTTGTGACGAAAATTAGGAGGATTTAGGGGTGTGTGAGGGGCGATCCACAGAGGGCTGGAGTACCCTGTTTTCAGAGTGAAACCGTGAGGTGTGTGTTGTGCATTTCGGGTTTTCGGATTTGAAACTTCGATTTTTGAGTAGTTTATGCTAATTAAGGGTATATGGGGTTGATTGGTGAAGAGATTGATGGAATTTGATGAAAAATCAGAAAGGGGGAAAATTTCGATTAAGGGCAGTTTCGGGTTTTGCCTAAATTGACCTAGCTACGGTCGATTGTTTTGAAATTCGTTTTGACAGATTAAAATAGGTTATTAGAGGAGTACGTGGCCGCTGGAATCGTTCGATTCCGACCACCGATGCAAAAGTTATGCACGTTTGAGTTTCGGGTCAGTTTTTATCGAACCCAAATTAGTGGCCCATTTAATTAGGTTTTAGTTGGATTTGGCTAGAGACTTAGTTTAAGTTTAGAGTTCGTTTATTTAGGATCGGTTTTAATGCTTTAATTGTGAAATGCTTTAGGTGGAGACGACTTTTGGACGGTGCTCGGCTAGCTACGGACGCCAGGTAAGTGGATGTTAGGCTTCCAGCCCTTAAGGCCCTACATCGTGTCAACGTTAGGTTTTTCTGCTTTGATGATGATTTTCTGATTGTGGGGATTAATGAGTCGGGTAGCTTAGAATGTTAGTTGTTTGTGAAGTTCGTTAAGAATAGTATGTGTCCATGTATGTAGTGAATTGGTTGATAATATGTCTATGTATGTCTATGAACTCCTCATGCATCATGTTTTATAAAATGTGCATACGAACTATTTACGAGCATGTTTTTACGATGAATTGAACGATAATGATTTAAAGATGATATGTGAAACGTTGAAGTAAAGAACGATCAAGTGAATGATGTATGTTCTCACGGTTCTGACTGTATGTTCTCATGGTTCTGACTGTATGTTCTCACGGTTCTGACTGTATGTTCTCATGGTTCTGACTGTACGTTCTCATGGTTCTGACTGTACGTTCTCATGGTTCTGACTGTATGTTCTCACGGTTCTGACTGTATGTTCTCACGGGTTCTGACTGTATGTTTCTCACGGGGCAAGAAAAAGGTTTTATGAAACGAAATGAAATGAATATGTATGATGAAACGAAACGAAATGAATATGTATGATGAAATGAAACGAAACGATTAAGTACGATGAAACTGTAGAAACTGCATATGTTAAGCAAAATGTTTTAAATTCATATAGTGCATCCCCTTACTAAGCATTAGGCTTACTGTTTATGTTGTATGATGTAGGTGACAGGTGTGAAGGTAAGAGTTCCTCATGATGACAAGGAATAGGTGGTCGATGGGTGGTGCTCGTGGCGACGGGGTGTGTTTTGGCTTGATGATCCGATGGCTTGAATGATGTATGTCGAATGATGTGAGTTAGTCTTGTTGGTTAGTAGGTCTACGTGTAGGTTTAATTTGTGAAAGTATCAAAGTGTTTAAGTATAGTTGTAGATAGATGTTTTGATAGAAAATGTACGAAAAGTCAAGTTTTGATGTATATGTAATGGCACTAGATTGTTTAGAATGAGGCAAATGTAGTGGTAGTTGATTGTTTAGAATGTAAAGTCTTTATTTTGGAGTTATTTTGGAGAATATACTGGAACTGTTTGGGTATTTTTAAATGTCTGACTGTACGTTCTCATGGTTCTGACTGTACGTTCTCATGGTTCTGACTGTACGTTCTCATGGTTCTGACTGTACGTTCTCATGGTTCTGACTGTACGTTCTCATGGTTCTGACTGTACGTTCTCATGGTTCTGACTGTACGTTCTCATGGTTCTGACTGTACGTTCTCATGGTTCTGACTGTACGTTCTCATGGTTCTGACTGTATGTTCTCACGGTTCTGACTGTACGTTCTCATGGTTCTGACTGTATGTTCTCACGGTTCTGACTGTACGTTCTCATGGTTCTGACTGTACGTTCTCATGGTTCTGACTGTATGTTCTCACGGTTCTGACTGTACGTTCTCATGGTTCTGACTGTATGTTCTCACGGTTCTGACTGTACGTTCTCATGGTTCTGACTGTATGTTCTCACGGTTCTGACTGTACGTTCTCATGGTTCTGACTGTACGTTCTCATGGTTCTGACTGTATGTTCTCACGGTTCTGACTGTACGTTCTTGTTGGTTAGTAGGTCTACGTGTAGGTTTAATTTGTGAAAGTATCAAAGTGTTTAAGTATGTAGAATAGATGTTTTGATAGAAAATGTACGAAAAGTCAAGTTTTGATGTATATGTAATGGCACTAGATTGTTTAGAATGATGCAAATGTAGTGGTAGTTGATTGTTTAGAATGTAAAGTCTTTATTTTGGAGTTATTTTGGAGAATATACTGGAACTGTTTGGGTATTTTTAAATGTATGGTCATTTTAAAACAGGTATGGATACGCTCGATTTTTAGAGCGATCCACGCAGTTTGTTTTCTTGAGTATAGGTTATATTAGTGTTTTGTTTTAATTGATCTTACTTTAAGTGTTAATTGTTTTAAGTTAGTAATGGTTTTAGTCTAGTTCTAAATGTTTTAAAAGTCAAAATGTTTTACGCTCAAAATGTTTAAGTCAAATGTTTAAGTCAAAGTTAGACCCTAAAGGTCGTTAGAGGTGGGTCAATTGTCTAAGTTAGTTTTCTTTTAAAGTGTTAAGTAAAAATGAAAAAGTTTATGAGAAAATACGAGGGCTTAGGAAATGGTTATGTCACGGCTAGTCCGTGGCGGCCCTGATCGGGTTGGGGTCGTCACAAATGCGAACATTAGGATACCCTGTCTCAACCTGGAATTCCATGAAAGACATAATGCATAAGAGGTTCGTTTCCCGACATTACAAACACGAACTCTTCCATCAACTTCACAACCTTAAGCAAAATTCTCTCTCGGTTGATGAGTACCTCACGAAATTTGAGACATTCAATATGCGTTGTGCTTTTGATGAGCCTGAAGAACAACTCATTACAAGATTCATCCGAGGTTTGAACCGTGATATTGGCAACGTGGTTGAAGTTCAACAATTGGAGGCCATGGACATGGTCATACAACTTGCCCTCACGGTGGAAAGACAACTCAAGCGAAAACGCAAGACCAACTTTCCAACTAAATTTCCACCTAGACACCTAGATCAAGACAAGCCCAAACCTCTATGGAAGAATGAAGAGAAAAAGCCAGTTAACAGTAATTTGCCACCCAAAACACCCTTCAACCAAAACAAATCCCCTCCAACGGATAAAAATCAAGCGAACACGTCTAACGGACAAAGAGCTCGTGATGTCCAATGCTACAAGTGTTTATGCAAGGGACATTACGCAAATGAATGTTCTAACCGTCGAGTGATGGTTATTAAGGATTCGACCGGAGAATGGGAGAGTGAGAACAATGAGGATCAATACCTCGAGAAGGAAGAAGAAGAAGAGATAGAGGACGAGAGTGAGCACGAGTTGGATGAATGTGCTGCTCAAGATGGACCACTTTTAATGGTCATTCGTAGTACCCTTGTTTCTAAGAACGTAAAAGAAGACTACCAACGAAAAAATATTTTTCAAAGTAGATGTGTAGTCAAGGACAAAGTTTGTTTCATGATTATTGATAGTGGAAGTTGCGTCAACATGGCTTCCCAAGATATGGTGACAAAGCTTGGATTGGAGACGACTAGCCACCCTAAGCCATATAAGTTAAGATTGTTGGACGATAGGGATGACATCAAGGTGACGAAGCAAGTAACTGTCAATTTCATTATTGGCAAGTATAAGGACACGGTTCTTTGTGATGTCGTACCTATGAATGCGAGTCATCTTTTGCTTGGTAGACCATGGATTTATGACCGTAGGGTGCAGCATGACGGATTCCTCAACAATTACAGTTTGAAATTCGGCGGTAGAAATATCAAGTTACTTCCCATGACCGCTGAGCAAATTGCCTATGATGATGCGGTTAGGAAGGAAGAAAAGATTAAGGAAAATCTATTCTTGACCAAAAAGGGATTAAGAGCTGCAGTGACGAAAGGAAAGACTATGATTCTAGTTTTATTTAGGGACCGCATTATGGAGCTCAGAGATATATCATTACCGGTCCAAAATCTACTTAAGAGTTACCTAGATGTTTTTCCTTAAGAACTACCACCTGGATTACTACCGATTAGAGGAATAGAACGTCAAATTGACCTCCAACCTGGAGCTATGTTACCAAATCGACCGGCCTATAGGATGAGGCTTGAAGAAGTAAAGGAATTGCAAGATCAAGTCCAAGAGTTATTTGGAAGAGGGTATATAAGAGAGTCGATGAGCCCATGCGCTGTACCTACCTTGTTGGTACCAAAAAAGGATGGCTCTATGCGAATGTGTGTTGATAGTCGAGCTATAAACCAAATTACCATTAAATATAGGTATCCTATCCCTCAACTCGAAGACATGTTGGACTAATTGAGCGGATCATCAATTTTTTCTAAATTTGACTTGAAAAGCGGATATTACCAAATACGGATGAAAGAAGGTGATGAATGGAAAACCACTTTCAAAACAAAATACGGATTGTTTGAGTGGATGGTTATGCCATTCGGTCTTACCAATGCCCCAAGCACTTTCATGAGGTTAATGCACCATGTTCTTAAGGATCTCCTTTGTAAGTTTGTTGTCGTATACTTCGATGACATCTTGGTGTATAGTCCCGACCTGCCACAACATGTTAACCATCTCGGTATACTTTTTCAAACTCTCCGTCGAGCTAAATTGTCTGGGAATTTGGGTAAATGCTCCTTTGGACAAGAAAAGGTTTACTTTTTGGGCTTCATAATTTCTAAGGATGGCTTGGAAGCGGATGAAGATAAGGTTAAAGCCATCAAGGAGTGGCCCACTCCTAATAGAATCACTGAAGTCCGTAGTTTCCACGGATTAGCCTCTTTTTATAGGAGGTTCATTAAAGACTTCAGTTCATTAATCGCTCCTATCACAGATCTTACCAAGAAAGGAGTAGACTTTAATTGGACACCGGCATGTCAAAGTAGTTTCGACCTAATTAAAGAAAAACTTTGTCAATCTCCAGTTTTGGCACTTTTCGATTTCAATAAAGTTTTTGAGATCAAGAGTGATGCCTCTGGAATTGGCATTCGAGCTGTGTTGATGCAAGATGGCAAGCCTCTTGCCTATTTTAGTGAAAAATTAGAAGGAGCTACCTTGAACTATTCTACCTATGACAATGAATTCTATGCCGTGATTAGAGCTATAGAACATTGGCAACACTACCTTTTGTCGAAAGAGTTTGTGATTCATTCCGACCATCAATCACTCAATCATATCAAAAGCCAACACAAACTGAACAAGAGGCACGCAAAATGGGTGGAATTCTTGGAAAGATTTCCCTACATTTTGAAATATTTGAAAGGTTCAGACAACATCGTTGCCGATGCTCTATCTCGAAGGCGTATCCTCTTAGCAGAATTAGGCGTTAGATTTTTCAGATTTGAATGGATCAAGACTTTGTATGAATCCGATAAAGATTTTGGAACGCCATATCAAGATTGTAAAAATAAGGTTGAAGGAGGATATAGCCTTGTTGATGGATTTTTACTTAAAAATGGGAAGTTGTGTATTCCCGAATGCAGTCTAAGACAATGCCTTCTTAAAGAGGCTCATGGATGAGTATTGTCTGGACATTTTGGAGAAAAGAAAACCCTAGAGCTGCTGAAGGAAAGATTTTATTGGCCTCACATGATGAAAGACGTGCACCACTATGTATAGCAGTGCATTGCTTGTAAAAAGGCCAAAAGCAAAGTTTTACCCCAGTGACTTTACCTACCGTTACCAATTCCTACACATCATTGGGTAGAAATTAGCATTGATTTTGTTTTATGGTTACCACGAACGGGACAAAACAAGGATTCTATTCTAGTGGTTGTGGATAGATTCTCCAAAATGGCGCATTTTATCGTTTTTAATAAAACTGACGACTCTGCTGCTATAGCTGATCTATTCTTCAAGGAGATAGTTAGACTCCATGGAGTGCCTCAATCTATTGTGTCTGATTGCGATACCAAGTTCTTGAGCACTTTTTGGAAAACTCTATGGAAGAAATTTGTAACACCCAATGGCATTTTCATAAATAAAGCCAATTGAGCCATTTCACGAACGTAAAGTTCTGTTGGAACTCTATGAATAAATTAGAGTCTCTGGAGGAATAAGGGAATTTTTGGAGAGGTAACGATGGTTTTACGAGTTTTGACATTTCTCGTAATATAAGAGTATTTCAGTAAATATAGCGAACGAAGTCCGTTTTGTAAACAGAGAGTTTTAATAGGACCCTTATGATTAATATGAATTTTAGGAGAAATATGGTAATTTCGGGAATTCAAACCAGTAGGGCAATGCTCGGGTTTCCATTTTTAACCTTGTAGCATTTTAATTCGTAGAAGTAGTAAATTAAGTCTGTTTGATGAACGAAAAGTTTTATTAGAGCCCTAGGGATAAGTCGGAGTTATTGGTGAAATAAGGAGATTTGGAGAAACCTAACCGATAGACAAACAATGAGATAAACGGGAAATTATGTAGAGGGGCAAACTTGTCAATTTACAAGTTTAATTCCATTAAACAGCAAAAACCCTTCTTCTCTCCCCTCATTTCTTCTTCCCCACGAACGCCAGAACAGTTTGGCGATTTTCTTCTCCAGGCAACATTTCTTCTTCAACGCTGGTGATTCTTCTTCCGATCTTCAATGTTTCTTTACGTTTCCTTCTCCAAACAACGATCTAGGTACGATTCTGTCATACCCGGCTGTACGGAATATTAATATTTTAATGTAAATGGCATTTTTGTTAATATGTCAAATCAAGTCCATTTTGCAAAAAGAAAGCGTTATTACGATCATAATAATTAATAAGGATTTTAGAAAAATTTCAAGAATTTTAGGAGTTTAACGCTAATTTTACGAGAATTACGTTTATCGTAATATAAAGGATACTCTGGTAAAAATAGTAAACAAGGTCCGTTTTGCGAACGGATAGTTCTAATAGAACCCTAGTAATGAGTTGGAGTTATTGGTGAATTAAGGAAATTTGGAGAAGCCGAATCGTTAGACAATTAACGAAACAAGCGACGAAACAAATAGATAATCAAAGGAAGGACGAAACGGTAATTTACAAAGTCAAAATTTTAATTAAAAACAAAATTCTTTCTTTCTCCTCCTTCATTTCTTTTCTGCCTCGCGAACCAGAAGCCTCCCCTGCAATTTTTCTCCCTCTCCGTCGACAATTTGCCCTCCGATCGTCTCGTTTTCTACGTATTTTCTCATCCTCTCGCAACCCTAAGTATGAATCTATGGTTTTAGAGCGTTATCTTTCGGTTTTCACGAAGTTTAACGGTTAGGGTTTCGTTTAGGTTTTTGTAAAAAGTGCGATTTAGGGTTCAAAATTGATAGGTTTGTCGTAGTTGTGAATATGATGAACGTATTGAGCGTTATTGGATGAAGTTAATCTATTTAGGACGAATGTTAGAGATTTGACAAATTTTCGAGTTTTGGGGAAAACTCGTTAATGGTGATTTCGAGGTATCGAGCGTTAATTGTTGGATAAAATGCCTCGTTCAGCTAAGTTAGAATTTTAGAAAAAATTTCCTTCGTTAAGGTTTCGTTAAATTTTGACGTTAAACGATTTAAGCTTGTTTTAACGATAACTGTTGTGTTTTGCCTCAGACGAACGATGCTCGTGGAAGGAGCTTGAAGTTCAGCGTTTACAAGGTAAGTTCTCGTGACTTACTTGGCCGAGTGGCCTACACCGTACGTCGAAGTCGCGTCCAGGATCTTTGGAGAATATTTGTTTATATGCTTTGGTCGGGTAGATAGGGTTATTTCTTTTATAGGTTATGCTTTTTATGGTCTCGATGGTATGTATGATGTTTGTTTACTTTATGTCTATAACTGTTCACGCATCACGTGTTTTTAAAATAGCATGAAAACGGATTTCTGCACGAGTTTTAAGAAAATGAAATGAACGAACGAAATGAATCTATGTAATCTGTTATCTGGTTACGCGAGGTAGGGCTCAGGCCTGGCTGTTTACGGATGTGAGCGTGTACCCCCCCCCCCCCCCCACCTCGTTAGGTGAAGAGGGCAGTCCAACTGCGGGATGTGTCCTCCCCATCTAATAGGCTGAGACCTCGGTGACATTCTGTCTGCGACGTAATTATAAGAAAAATGTTGCATGATTTTCGTAACTCATATGCACAGCATGCATTTTACATTTACGAAACTTACTTAGCCTTTAGCTCATATTGTGTCTGTATGGTGTAGGTGATATCGAAACAGGTGAGGACGACGTTCCTCCTCCTGAAGCATGAGCCAGTTGAAGAAGAATGATCGCGGGAATGTGCTGGCGCACTCGAGGCGTTTCATGACCCGTCGGGACGTATGTAGGTATTTTGGGTTATTTTGGATAGAAAATGTTTAGGTAAAATATTTTTACAGATAGAACATTATAGGATGTTTGGATCTGGACTAGTTGATAGGTTTATGTTTTGAAGTTTTTAAACGTTTTGAAAACTTGTTGTGTAAATGTTTGGTATTAGGAAAAGGTTCGGTTTTTTAAACATATCCACGCGGTTTGTTTTTATGAAATTAGGTTATGTTTTTAAACGTCTTTTGAGTCATTTATTTTGGGTGATTGGCAAGTGAGAAATCGATGGGGTTGTGAGTGAGTTTATGATGATGATTATTGAAAGGTTTAGTGTGTATATATATGGTAAGGGAATTGTGTACGCAGGGGAAGGAAGGAAAAGAAAAGAAAGAAGACAGGAAAAAGGAAAATAGGGGGGGGGGGGGGGGGGGAAGCCGAGCTCTCTAGAAAAATTCCAGAGAGCTTGGCAATCGATCGCCGGCTTGGGGCGATCGATCGTCCCTCCTTGGTCGTGGTACGCCAGGCGATCGCCTGGAGTGGCGATTGCTAGGCAAAAACAGGCGATTGTCAAGGGCGATCGATCGCCGATTTTGGGCGATCGATCGCCCCTCAGTATTTTCAACTGGCTGTTTGGGTGATCGATCGCCCTTGATTTTGGGACGTTTTTGCCCATGTTTTGTCTGTTTCTGCTGCTTCTTATGTTTTTAACTTTTAATTAAGTTTTCTTTTAATTGTTTTAAAGTTTTATTAAGTTGTTTTCAAAATAGATTCGAACATTTTAACAATTTGGTTTCCGATCTAAATTCCGCTTAAATGCAATTAAAGTCTATTAGGATAAAAAAAATAATACGAGAAAATTAGGAATAGATTAAGGGTCGCTACAGTTATGGTATCAGAGCCCTCGGGTTTTAAAAATGATTTTGTAGACTGCTCGACTGCACAACCACTACGCGGACATCCTTCATCAACTGTAAGTACGTTCTATTTTATTTCTTTGTTTTTGTTTCTTAGGATTATTTGTTTTACTTTTTATAGGAATTTTGTAGAAAAATGGTTCGAGGAAAATATCCTAGGGATGACGCTCTAGATCGACTTACGGAATTGCTGGACCGTCAGTCTAAGCACATGGACCGGCAGGCTTAACAGATTGAGAGCTTAGTGAACCGAGAGAATTAGAGGTCCCAAGATTTGGTGGTTCCTAATAATCAGGGCATGCAGAAATTCCAAAGCCTCCGACCTCCAGTATTTGACGGCCGATCATCGGATCCAACAGTTGCTGAGGAATGGATCAGGGTGATGGAGGATATGCTAGGGTATGCAGAGGTAGGGAACGGGAGCAAGGTGGCCTACGTCACCTTCCATTTGACGTTAGATGGCCGTTTCTGGTGGGATTCGATCAAGTCAACAAAAGATGTATCAGTTATGACTTGGGAACGGTTTAAGACCGTGTTCTTCGACAAGTATTTCAGTCGTACTGTGAGAGTGGCAAAGAGGAACGAGTTTACGTAGCTGAAGCAGACAGGTTCAGTTGCGGATTATATATGGAAGTTCGAGACTTTATCACGATTTGCACTGCGTCTTGTCAGCGACAATGAAGACAAAGTGCACCAATTTATGGAGGGGCTGAATCCGGAGATCCGGATGAACATTGTTGTGTCAGGTATTATAGACGTGCCCTATTCTGATATTGCAGCTAGAGCTCTGGACTTCGAGGCTGCCAGGGCGACTTGTATTAGGCCGAGGGAGCAAGCTAAGGGCTTCTTCCGTGAGATCCGTCCTCAGACACAGAACCGAGGTTGGCAGCCCAGAGCACCACAGCCTCAGCAGCAACAAAGGGGTGTAAAGAGGCCTTTAGAGGGAGGCAATCATCGAGGGAAGGCAAGCAACTACAGGGGACTTCTCAGATACCCTGGTGCCCTAAATGTCAGCGAGAGCACAGTGGAGAGTGCCGGGTTTGCACTAACAAATGTTATAGATGTGGTAAAGTCAGCCATTTTGTCAGAGATTGCCCAAAGCCAGGCCGAGATCAGTTAGGCGGAGACCAAAGAAGGGTTATGCCGAGGATCTTTGCAATTATCGAGCCTGGTGATATCGATGATGAGACTCAACCTTCCGTGATAGTAGGTACTATATTGATTATGGGCGTAGCTGTATTTTCGTTGATAGACACTGGAGCTACGCATTCCTTTATTTCAACTGCTTGCATGGCTAGATTGGGGTTAGCGTCTGAGTTAGCAGAGGTCGAGTATAGAGTGATGCTGCCTTCAGGATAGCATATGCAGTCGGATCGTATTCTCCAGGGCAATGTCGTCTTAGTGGGGGATACTACCCTTTATGCTTGTCTGATAGTTCTGAGCATAGAGCGGTACGATCTTATCTTAGGGATGGACTGGCTTTCACAGCACTTTGCCACCATCGATTGTCGATTCGGGATTATGACCTTTCGACCCCCGGGTAAAGCCGAGTTTTCTTATCAGGAGATGAACAGATGGAGCAGATCACCTGTTTCCTATTCTATGAAGGTCAACGAGCAATTTAAAGGTTAGTGCTCTATTTATCTGGCCGCAGTATTTCATACTCAGTTGCTCAGTGAATTAAAGTTGAGTGACCTTCCTATAGTCAGAGAATTCTTTGAGATCTTCCTTAATGATCTCTCTGGTTTACCACCAGACCGGGAGATTGAATTTGTGATTGATGTTTATCTTACTTCGGCGCTTGAGTCTAAGAATCCATATAGATTGGCGCCTGCTGAATTGCGAGAGTTGAAAACTCAGCTAGATGAGTTGCTGGATAAGGGTTTCATCCGACCCAGTTTTTCACCTTGGGACGATCTTGTTTTGTTTGTTAAGAAGAAAGATAGGACTTTCAGAATGTGCGTTGATTACAGAGAGCTGAATAAGCTCACTGTGAAGAATAAGTACCCACTGCATCGGATAGATGATTTATTTGATCAACTGTAGGGTGCCCAAGTGTTCTCTAGAATTGACCTACGCTCGGGTTATTATCAGTTGAAAGTCCGGAAGGAAGATATTCAGAAAACAGTATTCCGAACAAGGTATGGGCATTATGAGTTCCTAGTTATGCCTTTTGGACTTACTAATGCCCCTGCAGCGTTTATGGACTTGATGAACCGTGTATTCAAGGAGTACTTGGACAAATTCGTTGTGGTTTTCATCGACGATATTCTGATATATTCTAAGACGAAAGAGGAGCATGAAAAGCAATTGAGGATTGTTCTTGGAATTTTACAACGACACCAGCTTTTGTAACGCCCCGAGTTATCTGAACCCGGTTTGCTACTCATAACGCTGAACCGAACCATGACGTCTTGATGCTAAATTTAAAATTTCACTCGACAGCAAAAATTTGACTTTTTCTAAAACTAAATATATTTTAAAATTTGCAGCGGAAAATCAATTGAACATCAATGAAGCTAAGTAACCTGTGAAAACATTTTAAAATGACTCTTGGAAGTGTTAAGAGTAATTGGCCAAAAGACGTAAATCTTAAAAAAAAAAAAAAAAAAAAAAACGCGGAATGCCCGTGAAGTTGCCGAAGTCGAACACATCTGCCGACGAAAAAGTCAACGGAAGAAGCAGAAATAGGAATAGGAGGTTTCTACCGATGACGTGTACAAACAACGCACCACCATCTACCGACAAGCCAACACAACTACATCTGCCGATGAAGTCAACATAACTTCATCTGCCGATGGAGTCAACATAACTTCATCTACCGATAGATTTCCATCTGCCGATAGACAAGCACGCGACATCTACCGACAACGACATTACGACTCCTTCCGATAAGATTAAAATATACACTACATCTGCCGATAGCAAAACTATAGGTTTTGCGACTTGCACCTGCCGATGACGTCAGCCGGATGTTCTCTCTCTCATCCAACGACTTTACTGAAAGCACCTTCCGATAGGCAGAACGACAAAACTAAACATCCAGAAACAAACCAAATCACTGCCCTTCCTAAATTCAGTAAAAACAATGTTTTCAAAATCCAACAGAATACCAATATCAGAAGATTCACAAAAATGTATTCAAAGCTTTGAAACCACTATTGTCATAAAATTTTCAGAAAAACATCTATACTGAACTAGTTACCCTCAACTCAACACCTGCAGCCATGGATTAAACCACCTCAACAGATGACCAAACCGATGCCTGAAAATGCTCCTCCAACCAGCCTATTCCTCATGTTGGTCGGTAAACATACCTTCAGTAACTTCTTCACCTACATCACAAAACTCATCTATTAGCCTAATGCTAAGCAAGTAGAGAGATGAATGAAATGGATCAATGAAGCAATAATTTCCCTAAACATGCGGTCTCTACTTTCTCATCTCAGTTGTATTCAAATTCGTTCTCTGTTGATCCCTCTGTACGATGGGAAAGTGGATCAGTCATTCCCCAAAGCATACATCCTCTGATCTCAATTAAGGGGCGGATTAATTCCCTTAACAGTTAACTGGTCTGATCCCCCTGTAGGATTGGGAAGTGGATCACTTTTCCCAAAACCTCAATCCTCTGTTCTCAGTTAAGGGGCGGATTAATCCCCCTTAACAGTTGTTCTGATCATCCTGCTCACACTTACCATGCGTTTCATGTAAATTCATTTTCGTAATCTTTCAAAAACATGATGCATGACAACTGGAAAATAAACATACAAAACATACATAAATCCTACTGTTTTGTGATGTAGGCCCGAAGGCACAAACAAACTCAACTTACCTGGATTCTTGGCGAGTGCTCGGTTAGGAGCTTCTTCGGGATCTTTCTCACCTAGAACATAAACAGAACATTAAGTCAACCTGTACTAAACCTCATTCTAAGGCATTCAGAAAACCTAAAGGAATAGTTGGGAGTTCTGATCGCCAAGCATTACTGATTCTATGCTAAACCCGAATCTACTCACTTTCCTGATGAGTTTCCAAAATACATATCTAACACTCCCCCATACAATCTTCCTTAGTTACTAAGTCAGAAAAATCGAGGTAGAAACTTACCTAGCTCGGCGAACGGACTCGGGGAAGGAAATTGCCTTGGAAGTCTGCTGGTTTGAGCTGAAAACCGAGAGCAAGAATGAACAGTGGCGGCTAAGCTCAATAAATTCTTTTTTTTAAATAGGTTATCCACTAATAAGTTTTTAATTTACCATAATGCCCTTGCATATCCATTCATTAACCTAATCCATATTTGCACATCTTAATTTGACAAATTAAATTGGGTTTAATGGAACCGGGTGATACAGTCTACCCTCCTTAAAAGAATTTTGTCCTCAAAATTCAATACCTGAATAACTCTGGATGTTGGTCCATTATGTCTTGTTGGCGCTCCCATGTTGCCTCCTCTGTGTTCTGATTGTGCCACAAGACTTTCACCAGCGGCACTTCTTTGTTGCGTAGTACCTTTACTGCATAATCCAGAATCTTTACTGGCCTCTCCTCGTAGGTAAGTGTAGGTTGAATTTCAATGCTTTGCTATTCAACAACTTGGGACGGATCCCGCACACACTTCTTCAACATAGAGACATGGAACACATTGTGGACTCCTTCTATAGAAGCTGGTAGCTGTAACTGATAGGCTGCCTTCCCAATCCTTTTCAGAATTGAGAAAGGAACAACAAATCTAGGATTCAGTTTGCCTCTCTTTCCAAATCTCACAACTCCTTTGAATGGTGATACCTTAAGAAAAACTTCATCGCCTACTTCGAACTCTAATTCTCTGCGTCTTCTGTCAGCATAGCTCTTCTGTCGGCTTTGAGCTGTTAAGATCCTCTGACGGATGAGGGCAACCTTCTCAATAGTCTGCTGCACGATGTCAAGACCAAGCAACTGTGCTTCACCAACTTCGTCCCAGTACAAAGGAGATCTACATTTTCGTCCATACAAGGCCTCATACGGTGCCATTCCTATTGTTGCTTGAAAACTGTTATTATAAGAAAACTCCACCAAAGACAGATACTTGCTCCAAGAACCTTGAAAATCCAAAACACATGCCCGGAGCATATCCTCTAATGTTTGAATGGTTCTTTCCGATTGTCCATCTGTTTGAGGGTGAAAGGCTGTACTGAAGTTTAGTTGTGTGCCCATGGCTTTATGTAAACTCTTCCAAAATTTGGATGTGAATCTAGAGTCTCGGTCCGAAACTATAGTAGCTGGAACTCCATGTAGTCGCACAACCTCATGCACATACAATTCGGCTAGCTGATTCATAGAGTAAGTCATCTTGATGGGTAAGAAATGAGCTGATTTGGTTAATCGATCGATTATCACCCAGATTGCATCATGTCCTTTTACTATTCTGGGTAATCCTACAATAAAGTCCATGGTTATCTGCTCCCATTTCCATTCAGGGAGTGGTAATGGCTGCAACATTCCTGCAGGTCTCTGATGTTCAGCCTTAACCCGCTGGCAGATCAAACATAGTCCTACATGTTCAGCAACGCTCCGCTTCATTCCTGGCCACCAATAAGTCTGCTTAAGGTCTCTGTACATCTTTGTACTACCAGGATGAACGAAAAATCTAGAAGAGTGAGCTTCAGAAAGGATTTCATCACGAAGCTCTTTATTGGCTGGCACAAAATATCTATTCCTGAACTTAAGTATTCCATCATCAGTATAATTGAAGTCCAAATTGTCAGTAGAATCCATGTTCGACTTGAACTTTTTACACTCCTCATCAATGTCCTGGGTTTCTTTTATCTTTTCTAGAATGGTAGGTTTCAAGGAGATGGCAGAAAGCATAGCTGCTACATTGGACACAGTTTCTAGGTTAAACTTATGAAATTCAGTCTCTAAGGCCACCGGCATATCCAGAATCAAAGCTGAGGCTGACGGTATTACTCTACTTAGTGCATCAGCCACCACATTGGCCTTACCAGGGTGGTATTTAATCTCAAAATCGTAGTCTTTAACAAACTCCAACCATCTACGTTGTCTCATGTTTAATTCCTTCTGCGTGAAAATATACTTCAGACTTTTATGATCCGAAAATATTTCACAAGTCTGTCAATACAAGTAGTGCCTCCAAATCTTTAATGCAAAAACCACCGCAGCTAATTCTAAGTCATGCGTAGGATAATTCTTCTCATGCACCTTTAATTGCCTAGAAGCATAAGCTATGACCTTACCATCCTGCATCAAAACACAGCCAAGTCCAATTTTGGAAGCATCACAATAAATACTAAACTTACCATTTTCAACAGGAAGGGTTAGTATAGGTGCATTGGTCAATTTCTGCTTTAAGGTTTGGAAGCTGGACTCACACTCCTCAGTCCAAGCATACTCTATGTTTTTCCTAGTTAAACGAGTGAGGGGTGTCGCAACCTTCGAGAATCCTTCAATAAACTTCTTGTAATACCCTGGTAACCCGAGGAAACTCCTAATATCAGAAGCATTCTTCGGTTGAGGCCATTCCTTAACCGCACGAACTTTGGCTGGATCGACAGATATTCCATCCCCAGAGATCACGTGACCAAGAAAGTGAACTCTGTCCAACCAAAACTCACACTTGGAAAACTTAGCATAAAGCTGGTGCTGTCTGAGTACTCCTAACACCAAACTCAAATGCGTTGCATGCTCGCCCTTATTTCTAGAATAAATAAAGATATCATCAATGAATACAATGACAAACTTGTCTAGAAACTCGTGAAACACTCTATTCATGAGATCCATGAAAGCTGCTGGTGCATTTGTCAAACCGAAGGACATAACCAAAAATTTGTAATGTCCATATCTCGTATGAAAGGCAGTCTTTGGTATATCCTCAGACTTAACCTTCAATTGGTAGTACCCCGATCTTAAGTCAATCTTAGAGAAAACTCGTGCACCTTGAAGTTGGTCAAACAAATCATCGATCCTAGGTAATGGGTACTTATTCTTGATGGTTAACTTATTTAATTCTCGGTAGTCAATGCACATGCGCATTGATCCGTCCTTTTTCTTAACAAAGAGAACTGGTGCACCCCACGGCGAATAACTCGGTCGTATGAACCCTTTTTCCATCAGTTCCTCTAACTGTTTCTTTAACTCCTTGAGTTCTGCTGGTGCTAATCGGTATGGATTCTTAGATACTGGCTCAGCACCAGGATAGACATCTACTACAAATTCAATCTCCCTATCAGGTGGTAAACCCGGCAGGTCATCAAGGAAAACTTCAGGGAAATCTTGAGCTACTAGAACATCTTGGAGGCTCAATTCTCCTACCAGTTTTGTGTCCAAAACACTGGCTAGAAAGCATGAATACTCACTGCATAAGGAAGATCTAGCATTAAAAGCGGCTAAAACAGACATCCTCTTATCTTTCTTCGAGGCTTGGAAAGTGTGTCTTAAACCACCAGAGGGTTGAAAACTAACTAAGCCAGTTCTACAATCTATCGTAGCATAGTGCTTAAACAACCAATCCATTCCTAAAATTACATTAAATCCCATGATCTCTAAAATAATGAGATCAGCAGGTAGGTTCTTACCTTCTACTGTCACTACACTATTAAGCAGCATACGACTAGAGCGCATGCGTTCGCTAGAAGGTAAAGCAACATTAAACATATGCTCAGAAAGTGAAGACTTAACGTCTAATTTATCAGCAAATGCAGACGCTATGAAGGAATGTGTTGCACCTGAATCTATTAAAGTAAAAGCAGGCATAAAATTGACTAGTATGGTACCTGACACAACAGCAGGCTGATCTTCATCACCCGATTCTTCCATGGAGAATATCCTTGGCTTAACATTCACCGGGCCATTCTTCAGAGCTGGACAATCCCTACTCATGTGGCCAACTTTATTACAATTATAACAGCGAAGGACTCTGGGCTTTGGGCAATCCTTAAGCAGATGCCCGGTCTCCTCACAGTTGAAACACTTCCCCGCGCTAATTCTACACTCTCCCGGGTGAAATCTTAAACACTTTGGGCATTGAGGGAACTTCCTAGTATCTGGTGTCTTCTTCTCCTTCCCTTGACTGCCCTGGCCCTCACCGGGCCTCTTTGTTCCCCTGTGATGGTGTGGCTGGGTGAACTTTCGTGGAGCCGCACTAAACCCAGCACACTTCATCTCCGCCTCTTCCACTTCTAATGCCGTGGACACTACTTCACTGTAGGACAATCCTTTTATACCCGAGAACTTGACTCCTCTATAAATCTCAGTTTTCAGCCCATGCACAAGTTGGAACACTTTATCCTCATCTCTGCGTGCGAGGTGTTCGGCAAACCTTGATAGGGATTCAAACTGTCTGCTGTATTCAGCTACGGTCCCTGTTAGTTTCAAGTTCATGAACTCCAACTTCTTTGTGGTCTATACAGTACTGTTAAAATACTTCTCATAGAAAATCTCCTTAAATTGCGTCCAAGTCATCGTAAGAACATCATGGGTGGTCTCCATCGTTTCCCACCAAAGTTGAGCATCACCAGCAAAGTGGAAGGTTGCCAAATTGACCTTTTCTCCTTCTCCCACATTTGCACACCTAAACATGCTTTCTATCTTTTTCAACCATTCCTCGGCCACAATTGGATTAGCTGACTTTCCATCAAAAGTGGGTGGTCGCAACCTCCTAAACCTCTCTCCTGCCTGTTCATTGCTGGAACCCGAGTTGGCACTCCCTTGTACCTCTCGGTTCAGTAGCAGTCCCAACTGATCGGACTGCTGGTGCATCATATCAGATTGCTGGCGTACCAAGTCAGTCAGCTGCCTGATCACACCAGAATTCTCAGTACTCTCCGGGTTTGGTGTCCCCCTCTGTACTCTCGGTCTATCTGGTCGTCTAGACATTTTACTATATCCCTGTAAAAGGTTAACTATTCTCATAAATATCTAATAACTAAAACTAACATAAACACTTACAGTTGTTGGAGTACTTCCATGCAACGATCGGCACTGTTGAGTAATTCTTTGAACGGTTTAACCAAATGGCTCTGATACCAACTTGTAACGCCCCGAGTTATCTGAACCCGGTTTGCTACTCATAACGCTGAACCGAACCATGACGTCTTGATGCTAAATTTAAAATTTCACTCGACAGCCAAAATTTCACTTTTTCTAAAACTAAATATATTTTAAAACTTGCAGCGGAAAATCAATTGAACATCAATGAAGCTAAGTAACCTGTGAAAACATTTTAAAATGACTGTTGGAAGTGTTAAGAGTAATTGGCCAAAAGACGTAAAGCTTAAAAAAAAAAAAAAAAAAAAAAACGCGGAATGCTAGTGAAGTTGCCGAAGTCGAACACATCTGCCGACGACAAAGTCAACGGAAGAAGCAGAAATAGGAATAGGAGGTTTCTACCGATGACGTGTACAAACAACGCACCACCATCTACCGACAAGCCAACACAACTACATCTGCCGATGAAGTCAACATAACTTCAGCTGCCGATGGAGTCAACATAACTTCATCTACCGATAGATTTCCATCTGCCGATAGACAAGCACGCGACATCTACCGACAACGACATTACGACTCCTTCCGATAAGATTAAAATATACACTACATCTGCCGATAGCAAAACTACAGGTTTTGCAACTTGCACCTGCCGATGACGTCAGCCGGATGTTCTCTCTCTCATCCAACGACTTTACTGAAAGCACCTTCCGAGAGGCAGAACGACAAAACTAAACATCCAGAAACAAACCAAATCACTGCCCTTCCCAAATTCAGTAAAAATAATGTTTTCAAAATCCAACAGAATACCAATATCAGAAGACTCACAAAAATGTATTCAAAGCTTTGAAACCACTACTGTCATAAAATTTTCAGAAAAACATCTATACTGAACTAGTTACCCTCAACTCAACACCTGCAGCCATGGATTACACCGCCTCAACAGATGACCAAACCGATGCCTGAAAATGCTCCTCCAACCAGCCTATTCCTCATGTTGGTCGGTAAACATACCTTCAGTAACTTCTTCACCTACATCACAAAACTCATCTATTAGCCTAATGCTAAGCAAGTAGAGCGATGAATGAAATGGATCAATGAAGCAATAATTTCCCTAAACATGCGGTCTCTACTTTCTCATCTCAGTTGTATTCAAATTCGTTCTCTGTTGATCCCTCTGTACGATAGGAAAGTGGATCAGTCATTCCCCAAAGCATACATCCTCTGATCTCAATTAAGGGGCGGATTAATTCCCTTAACAGTTAACTGGTCTGATCCCCCTGTAGGATTGGGAAGTGGATCACTTTTCCCAAAACCTCAATCCTCTGTTCTCAGTTAAGGGGCGGATTAATCCCCCTTAACAGTTGTTCTGATCATCCTGCTCACACTTACCATGCGTTTCATGTAAATTCATTTTCGTAATCTTTCAAAAACATGATGCATGACAACTGGAAAATAAACATACAAAACATACATAAATCCTACTGTTTTGTGATGTAGGCCCGAAGCCACAAACAAACTCTACTTACCTGGATTCTTGGCGAGTGCTCGGTTAGGAGCTTCTTCGGGATCTTTCTCTCCTAGAACATAAACAGAACATTAAGTCAACCTGTACTAAACCTCATTCTAAGGCATTCAGAAAACCTAAGGGAATAGTTGGGAGTTCTAATCGCCAAGCATTACTGATTCTATGCTAAACCCGAATCTACTCACTTTCCTGATGAGTTCCCAAAATACATATCTAACACTCCCCCATACAATCTTCCTTAGTTATTAAGTTAGAAAAATCGAGGTAGAAACTTACCTAGCTCGGCGAACGGACTCAGGGAAGGAAATCGCCTGGGAAGTCTGCTAGTTTGAGCTGAAAACCGAGAGCAAGAATGAACAGTGGCGGCTAAGCTCAATAAATTCTTTTTTTTAAATAGGTTATCCACTAATAAGTTTTTAATTTACCATAATGCCCTTGCATATCCATTCATTAACCTAATCCATATTTGCACATCTTAATTTGACAAATTAAATTGGGTTTAATGGAACCGGGTGCTACAGCTTTATCCGAAGTTCTCTAAATGTGAGTTTTGGCTGGATAGGGTCAATTTTCTTGGCCACATTATATCAAAAGAAGGGGTTTCTGTGGATCCGAGCAAAATCCAGGTGGTCAGAGATTGGCCATAGCCTAGGAATGTGCGAAAAGTACGTGGGTTTCTCGGGTTGGCTGGCTATTATCGGAAGTTTATAGAGGGATTTTCGAAGATTGTAGTTCCTCTTCTACGCTTGACTCGAAAGAACGAAAAATTTATATGGTCGGCTGCTTGTGACGACAGTTTTATGGAGTTAAAGCTGAGATTGACTACAGCTCCAGTGTTGACATTGCCTGTTGAAGGTGATAAATTTAGTATTTATTGTGATGCATCTGGAGTTGGACTCGGTTGTGTATTGATGCAGGAAGGTAGGGTGATTGCTTATGCTTCTAGACAGTTGAAGCCGTACGAGCAGAACTATCCTACGCACGACCTGGAATTAGCAGCTGTGGTCTTTGCACTGAAAATATGGAGGCATTATTTATATGGGCAGAAGTGCGAGATATTTTCAGACCACAAGAGCTTGAAATATTTGTTTACACAGAAGGAGCTTAATATGCGGCCGAGAAGGTTGCTATAATTTGTTAAAGACTATGAGTTTGAAATTAAGTACCATCCAGGAAAGGCGAACAATGTCGCTGATGCTTTGAGCCGAATGCCTACTGCGAGTCAGCCTTAATTTTCAGCGATGTCAGTTACGTTGAGGTCTGAGATTGAGAGGTTTGATGTGGAGATTGTGGCAGAGTTGTCCAGTATGCTCACCAACATTTCTCTCAGGCCAACTATTCTGGATAAGATACGTGAAGCTCAAAAGAATGATATGGAGTGTGAAGAGCTTCGATTGAGCAGGACATCTGGAGACGTATCTGAATTTAATTTGTCATATGATTGTATTCTGAAGTTCAGGCATAGGTGGTACGTGCCTAACGACGAAGAATTGAAGAAAGAGATTTTGGCCGAAGCACATTCTTCAGCTTATTCTATGCACCCAGGAAGTACCAAGATGTACCAAGATTTAAAACAACACTTTTGGTGGCTGAACATGAAGAGGGAAATTGCGAAATATGTTGAAACCTGTTTAATTTGTCAACAGGTTAAGGCGGAACACCAGAGGCCGCCCGGAACACTATAGCCACTGCTGATTCCGGAGTGGAAATGGGAGTAGATCTCCATGGATTTTATTGTGGGGCTCCCGAGGACGACAGAAGGACACGACGGCATCTGGGTGATCGTGGACCGATTGACAAAGTTGGCTCACTTCTTATCTGTGAAGATGACATCTTCGATGGATCATCTCGCCAAGCTTTATGTATAGGAGGTTGTGAGACTGCATGGAGTGCAAGTTTCTATTGTCTCAGATCGAGATCCGAGATTTACATTGAAGTTCTGGAAGAGTTTACACAAAGCTATGGGGACTCAACTGAATTTCAGCATGGCATTTCATCCTCAGACTGATGGTCAGACAGAGAGGACGAATCAGATTCTAATGGATATGCTCAGAGCTTGTGTGTTGGAATTTCAGGGATCGTGGAGCAGGTATTTGCCACTGATCGAGTTCTCTTACGACAACAGCTTCCAGGCTACCATTGGTAAGGCTCCGTACGAGGCTTTGTATGGGCGCAAGTGTAGATCTCCACTATATTGGGACGAGGTTGGTGAAGCCAGTATTGTTGGTCCCGAGATTCTACAGCAAATGGAGAGAAGATTGTCGTTATCATACAGCGTATTGAGATAGCTCGGAGTCGACAGAAGAGCTATGCTGACACGAGACGGAGAGAACTAGAATTTGAAGAAGGTGGCGAGGTGTTATGAGATTCGAAAGGAAGGGCAAGCTGAACCCTCGTTATGTGGGGCCCTTTCCTATTTTGAAGAAGATCGGGAAGATGGCATATAGACTACAGCTTCCAGCTTCAATGGAAAGCATCCACGACGTGTTTCATGTGTCTAAGCTTCGAAAGTGTTTGCACGATCCATCGCATATTGTGGAGGCGAGAGACATCGAGGTACAACCTACTTTGACTTATGTGGAGAGGCCTGTATGTATTTTGGAGTCTTCGATCAAAGTTATGCGTAATAAGGAGATTCCGCTAGTTAAAGTCCTATGGCGGAACCACGAGGTTGAAGAAGCGACTTGGGAGAGACAACAGGATATGATGGGTTAAGTATCCTAAGTTGTTTGTAAAATCAAATTTTGAGGATAAAATTTTAAATAAGGTGGATGGATTGTAATACCCGGCTGTACGGAATATTAATTTTTTAATATAAATGACATTTTTGTTAATATGTCAAATCAAGTCTATTTTGTGAAAAGAAAGCGTTATTACTATCCTAATAATTAGTAAGGATTTTAAAAAAATTTCGGGAATTTTAGGAGTTTAACGCTAATTTTACGAGAATTACGTTTATCGTAATATAAAGGATACTCTGGTAAAAATAGTAAACAAGGTCCGTTTTGTTAACGGACAGTTCTAATAGAACCCTAGTAATGAGTTGGAGTTATTGTTGAATTAAGAAAATTTAGAGAAGCCGAATCGTTAAACAATTAACGAAACAAGCGACGAAACAAATAGAAAATCAAAGGAAGGACAAAACGGTAATTTACAAAGTCAAAATTTTAATTAAAAACAAAATTCTTTCTTTCTCCTCCTTCATTTCTTCTCTGCCTCACGAACTAGAAGCCTCCCCTGTGATTTTTCTCCCTCAACGGTGTTCTCCCTCTCCGTCGACGATTTGCCCTCCGATCGTCTCGTTTTCTTCGTGTTTTCTCCTCCTCTCACAACCCTAGGTATGAATCTATGGTTTTAGAGCATTATATTTCAGTTTTCATGAAGTTTAACAGTTAGGGTTTCGTTTAGAGTTTTGTAAAAAACGTGATTTATGGTTTGAAATTGATAGGTTTGTCGTAGTTGTGAATATGATGAATGTATTGAACGTTATTGGATGAAGTTAATCGATTTAGGACGAATGTTAGAGATTTGACAAATTTTCGAGTTTTGGGAAAAACTCGTTAATTGTGATTTCGAGGTATCGAACGTTAATTGTTGGATGAAATGCCTCGTTGAGCTAAGTTAGAATTTTAGGAAAAATTTCCTTAGTTAAGGTTTCGTTAAATTTGGACGTTAAACGGTTTAAGCTCGTTTTAACAATAACTGTTGTGTTTTGCCTTAGACGAACGACGCTCGTGGAAGGAGCTTGAAGTTCAGCGCGTACAAGGTAAGTTCTCGTGACTTACTTGGCCGAGTGGCCTACACCATACGTCGAAGTCGCGTCGAGGATCTTTGGAGAATGTTTGTTTATATGCTTTGGTCGGGTAAATAGGGTTAGTTCTTTTATAGGTTATGCTTTTTATGGTCTCGATGGTATGTATGATGTTTGTTTACTTTATGTCTATAACTGTTCACGCATCACGTGTTTTTAAAATAGCATGAAAACGGATTTTCACTCGAGTTTTAAGAAAATGAAATGAACGAACGAAATGAATCAATGTAATCTGTTATCTGGTTATGCGAGGTGGGGGTCAGAAACGGCTATTTACGGATGTGAGCGTGTACCCCCCCCCCCCCCCGTTAGGTGAAGAGGGCAGTCCAACCCCGGGATGTGTCCTCTCCATCTAATAGGCTAAGACCTCAGTAACATTCTGTCTGTGACGTAATGATAAGAAAAATGTTGCATGATTTCTGTAACTCATATTGTAACTCCTGACAATTTCGCCCAGGTGATTTTCTTAACCATTTTAATTGTCACCCTTTTATTGATCTTTATGATTTTAAATTTAATGTCAAGACTTATTTATTACAAGTTAAGTGAAACTAGGTTGGGTGGCAAGTGTGTAATTAATGTGGATTTTAATTGGTATAAATAGGTTATGGGAATTCTTAAACCTTACTAAAACCTCACTATAGCCGACATTTCCTCTCTCGGCAATTCCCTTCCTTGCAGACCTCCCTCTCTGCCAGCTATTCTTTCACTGGCGACCAGTTCTTCAGTCTCCATTTCGACAATCCACTCTCTAGGTAAGACTTAGACAATATAGTTACTGGGTAGTTACTTTAAGCTCTGTCTTCAGCTAGAACTTGAGGTTTCATATTCTTCGCTAATAAAGTAATGGTAGTGACAATCATGATCTGTGTTTAGTAATGTCATTTCTGATTCGATTCTGGACATTAAGATAACAGACCGTGTTTAGTTGTTATATTTAATCTGGTTATTTAGGTTCTGGAAGTTTAATATGTACACACTTGGCGCTCGACTAGGAAGATTTAGAAATATTTAGATACTAGAATGACTTTTAGTTAGGATTTTGATTTAACACTGTAATGTGGAATGTTTCTAGGTGAAGAAGTTTGAAGAGAAGTGCTCAAGTTACTAAGGAAACTAGGTAAGTGAGTGAGCAAGATTTCCGGCCATTAAGGCCCTACATCACAAGGGTACTAGGTAGAAGTTGTCTATGATGTTTAAAGGTTATCTGTGCTATTATCTGTTTGGTTATGATACTCGAGATGATGTTATGATCCTTTGATGAATAAATGCTTGTTCAGTAGTCTAATGAACTAAGATTTTACTCATGCTTATGCATCATGAATATTTCTCAAGCATATGAAAATGTTTTAAGTGCATGATTTCTCCCATGAATAAGATATGAAGATGAAACTTATGCAACAAGGATTAAGAGAGGGTTGGGGCAGTTTGGCGTATGTCACTGTCCAAAAGAAGGACCATGAATACGACCCGTAAGGGACTATGTACACTCTCACTGTCAACCTCCTTTTCGGCACAAATCCTCCTTTAATCCATATGATTAAAATGATGAACATGAACAAGAACAAGAACACGAAAAGATCATGAACATGTGTTTCTTTAATTTGTGCATTCATGCATACATGTTAGCATTGCACTCTTTACTAAGTATTAGGCGTATAGTTTAAATCTTATGATATAAGTGAAGAATTACTAGGTGAGGATTTCAAGTCTAATGAGGAAGTTTAAGGCTGGTTGCTGGAAGGAGTTCAGGCTGTCAGTGAGTGGTTGGAAAGGCGATTTCAACTCCTGGTTACTACTTTTATCATATTAGTAAGGTTATGAATACTGAGGTCTATGTAGGATGCTTTCTTAAAACAATAGATACTAGAACCTGACTGGTTAATTTCTGAGTTTGAGAATGATCGTGAAATGATAGAATGATCTGTTTTGTTAGAGTCTCTCGCTACACGTATTCTAGATGAGATTATGGTCCAACTGTGTGTTAGTTTATTCAGTCATGCTGAAGTTTGTGGAAGTCTGAAAGTTTCCTGTCTATCGGATGATGTCTTTCATCGGATTATGTTTTCCATCGGATGATGTCTTCTATCGGAATGAAGTTTAATGAGTCACGTCATATGCATGTGTCAATTGGCATCAGATGATGTTTTCCATCGGATGATGTCTTTCATCGGATGATGTTCTCCATCGGATGATGTCTTCTATCAGAATGAGGTTTAACGAGTCACGTGATATGCATGTGTCAATCGGTAAAAGCCGATATTAAGTCTTGTCATCTTGTGATCGGATGAAGTTTAACGAGTCACATGATATGCATGTGTCAATCGGTAGAAGCCGATATTAAGTCTTGTCATTTTTTTATCGGATGAAGTTTAATGAATCATGTGGGATGCAGTGTCAATCGGTAGGAGTGTGCACCATGCTTTGTCATTTTGCGATCTGTAGATGTCCTTGAGTTTCCAATTCCCTTCAGCAAAATGTCTTAATGTTTTGTCTAATTATGAACGTTGTCTACATATTGAGTTTTCTGCTGTAAAGTCGATGATTAAAGATAAGAATTATCATCACTGAGAGGAAATTTAAATTTTTCGTAATTTGCTTAGTTCGATTAAATGTTTTGGGTAGCAAACCGGGTCTAGAAGACTCGGGGCGTTACACATATGCACAGCATGCATTTTACATTTACGAAACTTACTGAGCCTTTAGCTCATAGTGTGTCTATATGGTGTAGGTGATATCGAAACAGGTGAGGACGACGTTCCTCCTCCTGAAGCATGAGCCCAGTTGAAGAAGAATGATCGTGGGAGTGTGCTGGCACAGTCGAGGCATTTCATGACCCATGGGGATGTATGTAGGTATTTTGGATTATTTTGAATAGAAAATGTTTAGGTAAAATATTTGTACAGATAGAACATTATAGGATGTTTGGATCTGGATTAGTTGATAGGTTTATGTTTTGAAGTTTTTAAACGTTTTGGAAACTTGTTTTGTAAATGTTTGGTATTAGGGAAATGTTCGGTTTTTTAAACATATCCACGCGGTTTGTTTTTATGAAATTAAGTTATGTTTTTAAACGTGTTTTGAGTCGTTTATTTTGCGTGATTGACAAGTGAGAAATCGATGGGGTTGTGAGTGAATTTATGTTGATGATTATTGAAAGGTTTAGTGTGTATATATATGGTAAGGGAATTGTGTACGCAGGGGAAGGAAGGAAAAGAAAAGAAAGAAGAAAGAAAAAAGGAAAAAGAAAAAAGGGGGGAGGGGGGGAGAGAGCTTGGCGATCGTTCGCCGGCTTGGGGCAATCGATCGCCCCTCCTTGGTCGTGGTACGCCAGGCGATCGCCTGGACTGGCGATCGCTAGGCAAAAACAGGCGATTGCCAAGGGCAATCAATCGCCTGTTTTGGGCGATCGATCGCCCCTCAGTATTTTCAACTGGCGATCGATTGCCTGTTTTGGGCGATCGATAGCCCCTGATTTTGGGACATTTTTGCCCCTGTTTTTTCTGTTTCCACTGCTTTATATGTTTTTAACTTTTAATTAAGTTTTCTTTTAATTGTTTTAATGTTTTATTAAGTGGTTTTCAAAATAGATTCGAACGTTTTAACAATTTGGTCTCCGATCTAAATTCTGCTTAAATGCAATTAAAGTCTATTAGGATAAAAAAAATAATACGAGAAAATTAGGAATAGATTAAGGGTCGCTAAAGATTCCATAGTTTTTCGTCTTTAGTTCTCGATTTTTAGGTTGTTCAACGATTAGGGTTTCGTTAGGTTTTGTTGAAAATGGTTGGGCTTTGTTAAAAAAAATTTGATAACACCCTATTTGAGATTATTGAGAGTTATTGGTTGAAATAATGGATGCATTTGGTGATAGGTTAGAAAAATCAGTTTTGAAGAGCTTGGAGAACTCCATTAATGGAGGATTATGAATTGTGAGCGTAAGTTGTTCGACAAAATGCCCGAGAGAAGTTTATTAGCATTTTAGGAAATTTCCATTAGTTAGGAGTTTCGTTAGTTTACGAGAATTCCTTGTTTAGGCACGGTTTTAACAAAGAAACTGTGAAATGTGCTAGTTGGACGAGGTTTACGGACGGCACCGGATTGTTAAGGACGACAGGTAAGTTCTCGTGATTTACTGTGGCCGATTGGCCTACACCATATGTCGAGTTTTTGTTGTTGAGGAATGTTGGTGCATTGAATGTGTTTTGTGGTTTTGATGGGTGGTTTAGGTTTAGTTTTTTATATAGGTTTGTGTTGCGATGTTTTGATGGTATTCTCGTTACGTACGTTTATATTACGTATTGAACTGTTCATGCATCATAGTTTTCAAAATGCCATGAAAACGAATTTACGCATTGATTTCAAAGAAAAGGAATTGCATGCATGTGGCAAGTAAAGTATCATAGTAAACAACGCATGGTGGTTATTCAGGGAGAGGTTCAGACCTGGCGTTCCGTGGTGAGTGGGTCTCCCTCCTTTCAGATGGTATGGGCTATCTACCCGCTTGATGTGCCATATCCATCTGACTGAGAAAGGCCCCGGTAACCAAGACTGACACGTACTGAAATGAAATGACATGGACGGCTTTCATTGAGCATATACGATCATGCATTGGCATTTACGTAGAATTTACTGAGATTTTTATCTCATAGGTGTCTTTATGGTGTAGGTGATCATGATACAGGTGAGGACAAGATCCCTCCACCCGCGGAATGACCAGTTGAAGAAAGATGGCCCGTGGGAGTCCACTGGCGCAGTCGGTGCTTATTTTGACCCATGGGGATATAAGTAAGTGTTTTGGGAGTATTTGGGTGTTTTGGGCTGACGGTGGTGTAACAACCCCAGTAGGGCCGAGACATAATTCATGACTCTTTTAGACTTGTCCATATATCCTTACTATTTTTACCGGAATTATACCCCAATAATTTTTTTTTTTAAATAATATTAACTCATATCTTAGCTCAAGACATCACTCGTGAATCATTAGACATCGCTCAGCAAGGAAATACAAAACGCATCTGTCGGCGAGCAGTGCGAGTTACCTCATCTGGTAAAAAGGTACATCAACTCTTGAACTGTATCCACCGGTAGAGGAATAAACTCACATCGACCGGTGATAAATCACACTTCAGTCCCTGCATCACCCGATATTTGAAATACACTACATCGCTCGGTCGCTAGACGACAAAACTTCACTTACATCATCCGATATTTGAAATACACTACATCACCCGGTCACTAGACGACAAAACTTCACTTACATCATTCGATATTTGAAATGCACTACATCACCCGGTCACTAGACGACAAAACTTCACTTATATCATCCAATAGACATGTGCATCTCACGTGACTACTTAACATTGCCAGTAAGAGGCATCATCCGGTGGGCAACAATTGTCCCCATCCACCGATGACATCAGCCGGATGATGTCCTCATTCAGCAGAGACATCATCCTGTAAGCATGTGCAATACACGTGACTCACTTACCTCAACCGATAAGAGACATCATCCGGTGAACGACAAACGTTCGCCATCCACTGGTGACGTCAGCCGGATGATTCACCCATCCAGCTTCTATCACACAGCAGTAAAATACAAAAAACTTCAAACAACTCATATCGACAGAAAGATAATCTGACCTTCACAGATCTCATACTCGTAGACATAAACATGGGCAGACATTAAACATGGATTCATCTAGGATACATGTAGCGGAAGACTTAATTAAAACAGATCATTCTATACCCTTATAATCATCCCTAAATTTTGGTAACCAAACTAGACAATCACAGAATCCAATATTCTAAAGAAAATTTCATTCTACTTAAACATCAGTTCATCATAAATCTTACTGACACATTATGAGCATAATTACGGGTCATAATAGCCTGCCAGCCATAGACTTCCACCCTGAGCACCATCCTGCAACCAGCCTTAGACATCATCACTGAATTTGGAATCCTCACCTGCTAAATCTTCACCTACATCATAAGGTTTAAACTATAAGCCTATTGCTTAGTAAGGAATGCAATACTAACAAGTATGCATGAATGCTCATTTTAAGAAACAAATGCTCATCAATCTTTTCTTGTTCATATTCATACTCAAAGTCTTCATTCTTGTTCATCGTTTGTATTCATCGTTCATAATCATCATTCATGCTCATCATTCATATTCATCATTCATGTTCATCAATCATATTTTTTATTCATGTTGTGTGGATTAAGAGAGGATTTGTGCCGGTAAAGGGGGTTTGACAGTGAGTGTGTACATAGTTCCTTGTGGGTCGTAATCATGGTCCTTCCTTTTGGACAGTGACATACGCCAAACCGCCCCCAACCCTCGCTTAATTCACGTTGCATAAGTTTTATGTTCTTATCTTGTTCATGAGGAAAACATGCGCTTAAAATATTTTCATATGCATAAAACATTCATGATGCATGAACATGAGAACTCTTAACTCATCAAGCTACAGAATAGTGTATTCATCCGACGTGAAATTATACCATTAAGTCAAACATCAACATAAGTAATAGACAGTAGCTTAAATAACTTCTAATCATCGTATCAGTTTCTACCTAGCATCCTTGAGATGTAGGGCCCTAATGGCCGGGAATCCTATACATTCACTTACCTGGTTTCCTTAGCAACTTGAGCTCCTTTTCTTCAGACTTCTTCACCTAAAACATTTACATCGCAATAGTTAAAATGAAAATCTTAATAGTCCTAATCACAAGTCATCCTAGAATCTAATAGCTAAAGTCATTCCCGAATCCCTTAGTCTAGTTCTCTGTGTGCAGTCTGAAATCCAAAACCAAAACAGATAGGTTCAACTAACGATTATCAGGGTTGGTTATATTAAATGTCCAGAATCGATTCGGAAATGTTATAACCAAACACCGATTATAAATGTTCCTATTATTCGGCCATTGAAGAATCTGAAATCTTAAGTTCAACTGAAAAAAATAGTACTCAAATAGATAACCAGCAATCCACATTGTCTGAGTCTTTCCTACGGCGTCGATTGTTGAAGTAAGGAAGGAGAAATCCGTCGTCGATGAGAGAGTCGCTGGCTGGGAGGGAGACAGCTCGGGGAAATGAGAGAATGCAGAAGGGAATGTCGGCTACAGTGAGGTTTAAAAGTTTTCATTTCCTATTTATACTTAATCCAACCATTCTTAATTACAAATCCTGCCACCCAACCTAATTTATGACACTTGCACAATAATTAAGCCTAGGCATAAAATTCCAAACCGAAAAGATCAAAATAAACATGGCCATTAAAACAGTTAAGAAAGTCACCTGGTCAAACTCGTCGGGTGTTACAGGTGGATTAGATATGACAATTGTATAGTTAGAAACCTTTTAGGATACTTGATTTCTAGGTAGCTAATATTTGATGTTTTGACGTGTATTATGGATAGTTCATGAACATATATGTATATAATGTTCATTTTGATGTCTCTGGAAATGGAAAATGTTATTTTGAATGTTTTTGGAAGTTCTGAGTGAATGGTGTGTAAGTACAGGGGGAAAATTGTATGGATTTCGGTTAACTGTTTGGTTAAAGTCAATCGGTAGATGTGTTAGGTTACTGTTGAGCGGTGGATGTGAGCGATAGAAGTGTTGAGCGATAGAAGTGTTGAGCAGTGGATGTGATCATTAGTGGATGTTGCTTGGTCAAAGTTAATCGGTAGATGTGTTAGGTTACTGTTGAGCGGTGGATGTGAGCAATAGAAGTGTTGAGCGGTGGATGTGATCAGCGGTGGATGTTGCTTGGTCAAAGTCAATCGGTAGATATGTTAGGTTGCTGTTGAGCGGTGGATGTGGCTTAGCTGAAGTGAGCGGTGGATGTGGCTTGGCAGAAGTGAGCGGTTGATGTGAACAGGGAAAATTTTGGGCTTGGGCCCTTTTTGCCCTCTGTTCTATTGGCTGATTCCTCATTTGATTTTCAAGGTTTTATTTAAATGATTTTCTTTTAAATATGGTTCAACGGGTATACTTTAATTTAACGATTTAACGAAGGGGGTTCACTTGAGAATGTTTAAAAAGAAAAATTTTCACGGGAATTTAAGGGTTAAGTTTAAGGGTCGTTACAGGTATGGTATCAAAGCGTCCGGGTTTTAAAAATGGTTCTGTAGACTGCTCGACTGCATAGCCACTACGAGGACATCCTTCCTCAACTGTAAGTACATTTGTTTTAGTTTTCTTTTGATTCCTTAGAATTGTTGTCTTTAATTTTATAGGTTGGCAAAAAAAAATGGTTCGTAAAGATAATGATGGAGGTGAGAGAGATGACACTATAAAACAGTTGAGGGAGTTCATTGCCTAGCAAGCTCGACATATAGACCGACAAGTAATCTATATAGATAGACAATCTTGCTAGCTCGAAGCATTGATAGACCGAGAGGGCCCTAGAACCCAAGTGGTGATTGCTTCCAGTAACCATGGTATAAATAGGTTCCTCATAGAGTTTCAACCACACCCAGTAAAGGAAAGGCAACAAAGAGGTGTTAAAAGGCCATACGAGGGGAGGAATTGCCATGGTAAAGGAAAACAGGCACAAAGACCTTGCTGTCCTGGTTGTCAGAAGAAACATTATGGTGCGTGTAGATTGGGTACAGACTAATGCTTTAGATGTGGGGAGGTAGGCCATTACGCCCATAATTGTCCAAGAACGACTGTCAATCGGAAGAGAGTCATGCCGAGGATAATCGCCCTTATCAAAGACAAGGAAACTGCACAGCCATCAGCTGCTTCAGGTAATGTTTTATCTTTTGTTAGAGAAGCGAAGAACAATAGTATAAAAAGGGGTAGTTGGAGTGATGGCTTAATGACCATATGTGTACGATAGATTGTAGTTGCCATTAGAAGGATACAACTTACGAGATATAAGGTCTAAATAGATAGAAACTAGACATTAGTTGACAAACCCTAAGAGTTTTAGAAAATGATCAATCAAAGAGGAATTTGAAGCTTAGATGTAATATTTACTAAAGGATACGCTAGATTGTCGAGATACCGTTAGTACGTATAAGTAAATTAAAAAATAATAGCAGAAATTTGAATATCCTAAGTTCGGGAGAAGTTGGGAGTGTCTGGGCAAATGTAGCTTTCAAAAGTTTAGTTTAAGTAAATTGTCGAGAGGGAATGTAAAGTGATGATTTCTTTGGAAAAAGGGCAATGGATCGAATACAACGTTGTAAATGAAAGATCGAAGTGATTTTGAGGGAATATTCGTATCTACCAATATCGATGATGAAGATAAGAGAATTTACTCAGAGTAGGAAGGTTAACAAATCTCGAGACAATAGAGAATCGAGGTTATACAAGAGGTAATACTCGAGTAACAAAAATTGGCTGGTCTCTAGGAGAGAATTGTCATCTGAGAAGATTAGTCGGTGACGAACGGGTGCCCATTTCACAAAAAGATTTCGATCGACATACCATAAAGGGGAGACTAATAGAAGTCAAGAGTGATCAATGATGTAACACCCGACAATGTTCGGCCAGGTATTTTCTTAACAGCTTTAACTGTCACCTCCACCATTAACCTTTACAATTTTGAATTTAAATGTCAAAGCTTAATTGATTTTATTTGTGTGATGGCAGAATTGTAAATAAGATGGATTTCAATCGATATAAATAGAAAATGGAAATCCTTAAACCTCACTAAAACCCCACTGTAGCTGACACTTTCCTTCTGCGATTTCTCAACCTCCAGAGCTCTCATTCTCTTTGCCAGTGACTCCTTCATCGGCGACCGATTCTTCAGTCTCCACCCCGACAATCCACGCTCTAAGTAAGGTTTAGACAATGTAGCTGCTGGTTAGTTACTTAGAGCTCTTTTTTCAGTTAGAACTTGAAGTATACAACCTGGATACTGTCTGTAACACCCGACAATTTCGGCCAGGTGATTTCTCAATTGATTTAACTGTCACGATTATTATTGGACCATTTTATTTAAATTTAATACCAAGATTTGCTCCAAATTGTGTGAAACTATGTTGAGTGGCAAAATTGTAATAAGGGTGGGTTGTGATCGTTATATAAAGGAAATGGAAAATTTTTAAACCTCACCAACGCCACTGTAGCCGACACTTTCTCCTTTCAGCGATTTTCTTTCCCGAGCTCTCGTTCTCTGCCTGCCAGTAATCCTCCCTTCGACGACCAGTTCCCTTGCTATTTCTCGGATACTCTACGCTCGAGGTATGGGTTAGACAATGTAGTTGTCAGTTAGTTGTTAAGCTCTGTTTTTCAGCTTGTGTTGGAGTTTGGTTTCTCCAATGGCCGAGTAATAATAGTAACATTTATAATCTGGATTTAGTAATGTCATTTTCAAATCAATTCTGGACATTTAATATAACCGACCCTGATTAATCGTTAGTTGAACCTAGCTGTTTTGGTTTGTGGATTTCAGACTGCATACAGAGAACTAGACTAAGGGATTTGGGAATGACTTTAACTACTAGATCCTAGGATGACTTGTGATTAGGACTTTTTGGATTTTGTTTTAACTATTGCGATGTAAATGTTTTAGGTGAAGAAGTCTGAAGAAAAGGAGCACGAATTTGCTAAGGAAGCCAGGTAAGTGAATGTATTAAGATTTCCGGCCATTAGGGCCCTACATCTTAAGGGTACTAAATTAGTTATGCGTTTGATGTTTGTTTTAAGTTAGTAAGACGGTTTGTACTTGGATGATTTACGGATGTTTGAGAACTATGTTATGTGATGTTCTGATAGAGTCTATGAAGTCAACTGTCTAGTATGATATTTTCCATAGTCTGATGATTTAAGAACATTCATGTCATGCATCATGATTTACTTCTCAAGCATATGAAAACAATTTATGAGCATGTTCTCCCCCATGAACAAGATATGAGAATGAATATGAAACTTATGCAACCGGATTAAGTGAGGGTTGGGGGCAATTTGGCGTATGTCACTGTTCAAAGAGATAGACCATGAATAAGGCCCGATAGGGACTATGTACACTTGCACTGTCATCCCCCCTTTACGGCACAAATCCTCCCTTAATCCATATGATGAAAGTGATGAACAAGAACACGAATAAGAACAAGAGAAGAACATGAAACGAACATGACCATGATTTTCTTACAACTATGCATTCACGTATACATGTTAGTATTGCATTCCTTACTAAGCATTAGGGTTATAGTTTAAACCTTATGATGTAGGTGACGAGATATCAAGTGAGGAATTCAAAGTTGATGAAGATGTTTAAGTTGGTTGCTGGAGGGTGCTCAGGGTGGAAGTTTGTGGCTGGCAGGCAAAATCGACCCGTCGTTTTGCTCTTATTATGTTAGTAACGTTTATGAGAAAACTGATGTTTAAGTTGGATGAGATCTTTCTTTGAATACTGGATTTTGTGATTGTCTGTTTTGGTTACCGAGTCGGGGATGATTAAAAGAGAATAGAATAACTTGTTCCATATAAGTCTTCCGCTACATGTAATCTAGATGAGTCCATGATTTATGTCTGCCAATGTTTATGTCTACGATGTATGAGATCTGTGAAGCTCAGGTTACCTTTCTGTCGGTATGAGTTGTTTAAAGATTTCTGGGTTTCATTGATGTGTGATAGAAGTTGGGTGAACGTATCATCCGGCTGACGTCATCGGCAAGAGCTGTGTGTTAGAAGCTAGATGAATGAATCATCAGGCTGATGTCACCGGTGGATGGTGAATGTTTACTATTCACTAGATGATGTCTCTTATCAGATGAGGTAAGTGAGTCACGTGTTTTGCAGATGACTACCGGAAGATGTCTCTGACGGATGAGGACATCATCCTGCTGACGTCATCGGTGGATGGTGAACGATTGTTTTTAACCGGATGATGTCTCTTACTGGCGATGTTAAGTAGTCACGTGAGATGCACATGATAACCAGATGATGTAGAATTTTCACTACCGGCAGAAGCGAGCCCTATGCTTGTCGTTTAGCGATTGGCATAAGTGAGTTTTATGTTTTGTCGTTTAGTGATCGGTAGAGGTTGAGTGTTTTATGCATCGGATGATGTGAGTAGAGCTGCTTGTTGTCTAGCAACCGGCAGATGCCTGCGATTTCGAGCAGCTCAAGAATAATGAGGTCGAGTGTTCTAAGGGCATTTTCTATTGCCCGATTATGTTACAAACCAATGTCTGGGTTAGTCGTTCGATTCTGTTGACGATGAATTTGCAAAATTTAAGACAAAGGCAAGTTTTGAAAGGATTGAGCTTTGTCAGTTATAGCGTTGTTCCGAGTTCTGTCAAAAAAAATAATAAGGGATATATATATATATAAAGTTGTACAGATAGAAGGATTAATATTTATGATTTAAGAAAGTTTATTAATTATGTCTTGACCCTACTAGGATCGTTACAATTATGGTATCAGAGCAAAACCGGGTTCTAAAATCGATTCTGCAGACTGCCTCCCAGCACAGATTGCCACCTGAGTACACTCCAACAACTGTAAGTGTTTATGATTTTAGTAATGTCATTAAGTTAAGATATGTTCGGATTATTTGTTTAGGGATCTCAAAATGGTAAGAGGTCAACAGAGAGAAGACAACGTGGATAATAACACCATTGCTCAGCTGACATAATTAGTTATTCGCCAATCACACCAAATAGAAAAGCTTGTGGCCACTAGAGAGGAACAAAGGAACTCCAGTACTAATGCAACTCATGATCATAGGCGTGAGCATTTCCACCGGCTTCAACCCCCGGTATTTAATGGACAAGTTTCGGATCCTGCTTATGCTGAGGAATGGATTCGAAAAATGGAGGACATGTTCACATATGCAAAGGTTGAGGAAGGAGATAAGGTCACATATGCTGTTTTTCATTTGGAACTGAGTGCAAGGCATTGGTGGGACTCAATCCAGAGTACCATTAATGTAGGACCTATGACCCGGGGAAGGTTTAAGACTGCTTTCTTTGGCAAGTATTTCAATAGGACCGTTCGGAACAGCAAGAAGAAGGAGTTTATGAATTTGCGACAAACTGGCTCTGTGGCAGATTACATATGCAAATTTGAGGCTTTATCACGGTTTGCTCCCCGATTGGTTGAGGATGATGATGTTCAAGGATTGAAGCCGAGTTTGTATATGAGAGTAAAGACTGCTGGAATACATGATATACCATATGGTGAAGTGACGACTAAGGCCTTGGAACTGGAAGAAGCCGAGATAATGACATATGCGCAGCGTGAGCAGCCAAGGAAGTTCACTAAGGAGGCTCAGCCGCCACCACGTCAGAACAAAGGATGGCAACCGCAACAGAACAGGGGACCACAACAACAACAGCAAGGTATAAAGAGACCCTTCAATCCAAATGATGACCAAGGAAAGGGAAAACGACCATTAGCCCCTCTATGCTCCAACTGCCAGAAGAACCACCATGGCGAGTGCAAGTTACACTCTGGCCGTTGCTACAAATGTGACAAGGTCGGACATGTAGTCAGAGACTGCCCCATGCCACCAGACCCCAATCGTGCAAGAATAGCACCCAGAGTCTTTGCTATGATGGAGGATGAAGATGCTGTGCAGCATACGGTCATAACAGGTACAATTATGATTTGTGGTATTTTTGCTTACACACTGATAGACACGGGGGCCACCCACTCATTTATAGCATCCCTGTTTGTCTGTAAGCATAAGTTAGGATACTGACCAGCGGATAGGCCATATAGTGTCATGTTACCGTCAGGGAAATCCTTACATTCTGAATAGATAGTGAAGGGTGACATTGTGTCTTTAGGAGATAAGAAGTTATATGTAGAGCTGATTGTAATTGACATGAAGGGATATGAAGTTATATTAGGGATGGATTGGTTATCCAGACATTATGCCACGATAAGTTAAAGGTCTGGATTTGTTGAGTTTCGAGCCCCAAATGGAGATCGGTATACCTTCCAAGCTATCCCAAAAATAAGTAAAATACCGATTATATCCTCACTAGAGACTCAACGGTTATTGAAAGATGGCTGTGAGAGTTATCTAGCTAGTGTAATCGATAATCGGATAAAGAATAAAGTAGAACTTCAAGATATTTCCATAGTTAAAGAGTTTCCTGAAGTATTTATGGATGACTTGCCCGGATTACCACCTGATAGAGAAGTTGAATTTGTAATCGATACATATCCCGAGGCATTACCTATATCCAAGAACCCTTATCGCATGGCACCGATTGAGCTGAAGGAATTAAAGGTCCAACTGCAAGAATTAGTAGACAAAGGGTTTATACGCTCTAGTAGTTCTCCCATGGGTGCACCTATTTTATTTGTTAAGAAGAAAGACGGTTCTCTTAGAATGTGCATAGATTATAGAGAACTGAACAAGTTAACAATCAAGAATAAATATCCTTTACCTCGGATTGATGACCTGTTTGACCAATTATAAGGAGCTAAAGTATTTTCAAAGATTGACTTACGTTCGGGCTATTACAAATTGAAGGATAAGGAGAGTGATATACCTAAGACAGCCTTCAGGACCCGTTATGGACATTATGAATTCCTTGTAATGTCGTTTGGGTTAACCAATGCACCTGCAGCCTTTATGGACCTGATGAATCGAGTGTTTCGTGATTCCTTGGACAAGTTTGTAATTGTGTTCATAGATGATATCTTAATTTACTCACGGACTAAAGCTGACCACGAGGAACACTTAAGAGTAGTTTTGACAACATTAAAATAGCAGCAGCTCTATGCCAAGCTGTCTAAGTGTGAGTTCTTGTTGGATAAGGTCAACTTCTTAGGCTATGTCATCTCTGCGGAAGGTATATCAGTAGATCCAACCAAAATTCAGGCAGTTAAGGATTGGCCACAACCGAGGAATGCCAGTGAAGTCCGCAGTTTCATTGGTTTGGCAGGTTATTATAGAAAGTTTATTAAGGGATTTTCTATGATAGCTAAACCTTTAACAAGCTTGACTAAGAAGGACACCAAGTACTCTTGGACTGCAGCATGTGAGAATGGCTTCCAGATACTAAAACAGAAATTAATAACGACCCCTCTTTTGACACTCCAAACTGAAGGAGGAAGATTCACTGTCTATTGTGATGCATCCAAAATTGGATTGAGGTGTGTCTTAATGCAAGAAGGCAAGGTTGTGGCATATGCTTCCAGACAACTGAAAGGTTATGAGCAGAATTACCAACCCACGATTTGGAATTAGCTGCTGTTGTCTTTGCACTAAAAATTTGGAGACATTATTTATATGGTCAGCAGTGTGAGGTGTTTTCTGACCATAAGAGCCTGAAGTACCTATTCACCCAAAAAGAATTAAACATGAGACAAAGACGTTGGTTGGAGTTTGTTAAGGATTATGACTTTGAAATCAAGTATCACCCGGGTAAGGCCAATGCTGTGGCTGATGCATTAAGCAGAATGTCAAAGACAATGCAGCCCGCAGTATCAACCATGTCTATACCATTATGGAAGGAAGTTCAGAAGTTCGAGTTAGAAATAGTTCCTGAGTTGTCAACCTCACTTGCTGATTTAACCATTCGACCAACTATTTTGGATAAGATCAAAGAGGCACAACAGAAGGATTCAAATGAGAGTAATAGTATGATGAGTAATTTAAAAGATGTCTCCTCTGAATTCAGTCTCTCCAATGATTGTATTTTGAGATTTAGGAATCGATGGTACATTCCAAGTGATAAGGAGTTGCGTGAGTTGATCTTGGCTGAGGCACACTCATCTCCTTTCTCTGTACATCCTGGTAACACCAAGATGTATCGGGATTTAAGGTTACATTATTGGTGGCCAAATATGAAGAGGGATATTGCCAAGTATGTGGAGTCATGTTTGGTTTGCCAGTAAGTTAAAGCAGAACACCAACGCCCAGGAGGTACTCTCTAACCCTTACCGATCCATGAATGGAAGTGGGAAAATATTGCCATGGATTTTGTGGTAGGATTACCTAAGACAACTAAAGACATGATAGCATTTGGGTTATAATTGACAGAATGACGAAATCGGCTCACTTCCTGCCTGTAAAAACAACTTACACAATGGACCAGCTTGCTAGTCTGTATGTTCAGGAAATCATCAGATTGCATGGGATTCCGATATCTATAGTCTCTGACCGTGACCTTAGGTTCACCTCAAGGTTTTGGCAAAGTCTTCAAGGCACGCTTGGTACTAAGTTATCCTTCAGCACTGCATTCCACCCTCAGACAGATGGCCAATCAGAGAGAACAATTCAGACACTCGAAGACATGTTAAGAGCGTGTGTGCTAGACTTTCAGACATCTTAGAGTCGACACCTACCCTTAGTGGAATTCTCCTACAACAATAGTTACCAGTCCACTATCAGTATGGCACCCTACGAGACGTTGTATGGTAGGAAATGTAGATCACCCTTATACTGGGATAAGGTTGGCAAAGCAAAACTCTTAGGTCCCCAGATTTTGCAGCAGATGTCAGACAAGATCGCCATTATTAGGAAAAGGATGATGACTGCACAAAGCCGACAAAAGAGTTATGCAGACCAAAGAAGGAGAGACCTTGAGTTTGCTGTCGGAGACAAAGTTTTCTTAAAGATTTCATCATTTAAGGGAGTTTTAAGATTTGGCAAGAGGGGAAAACTTAATCCGCGATTTATTGGACCATTCCCTGTCTTGGCAAGGATTGGTAGTACAGCTTACAAACTGCAATTGCCTCCATCACTGGAAAAGGTACATAATGTCTTTCATGTGTCAATGTTAAGGAAATGCATACGTGATCCGACACATGTTGTTGAGCAAACTGAAATCAAAATCGAGCGGACACTGATGTATGAAGAGAAGCCTGTAAGGATTATAGGATCTGCAGTTAAGACTCTGAGGAATAAGGAAATTCAACTAGTGAAAGTCTTATGGATGAATCATGGTATAGAAGAAGCCACATGGGAACGACAACAAGACATGCTGGACAAATATCCGGAGCTCTTTGTTTGAGCAATTTTCGAGGATGAAAATTTTGTTCAAGGAGGGGTGGATGTAACACCCGACAATTTCAGCCAGGTGATTTCTCAACTGATTTAATTGTCACCATTATTATTGGCCTTTTTATTTAAATTTAATACCAAGATTTGCTCCAAATTGTGTGAAACTAGGTTGAGTGGCAAAATTGTAATAAGGGTGGGTTGTGATCGTTATATAAAGGAAATGGAAAATTTTTAAACCTCACCAACGCCACTGTAGCCGACACTTTCTCCTTTCAGCGATTTTCTTTCCCGAGCTCTCGCTCTCTGCCTGCCAGTAATCCTCCCTTCGACGACCAGTTCCCTTATTATTTCTCGGATACTCTACGCTCGAGGTATAGGTTAGACAATGTAGTTGAGCTCTGTTTTTCAGCTTGTGTTGGAGTTTGGTTTCTCCAATGGCCGAGTAATAATAGTAACATTTATAATCTGGATTTAGTAATGTCATTTTTAAATCGATTCTGGACATTTAATATAACCGACCCTGATTAATCGTTAGTTGAACCTAGCTGTTTCGATTTTTGGATTTCAAACTACACACAGAGAACTAGACTAAGGGATTCAGGAATGACTTTAACTACTAGATCCTAGGATGACTTGTGATTAGGACTTTTTGGATTTTGTTTTAACTTCTGCGATGTAAATGTTTTAGGTGAAGAAGTCTAAGAAAAGGAGCACGAATTTGCTAAGGAAGCCAGGTAAGTGAATGTATTAAGATTTTCGGCCATTAGGGCCCTACATCTTAAGGGTACTAAATTAGTTATGTGTTTGATGTTTGTTTTAAGTTAGTAAGACGGTTTGTACTTGGATGATTTACGGATGTTTGAGAACTATGTTATGTGATGTTCTGATAGAGTCTATGAAGTCAACTGTCTAGTATGATATTTTCCATAGTCTGATGATTTAAGAACATTCATGTCATGCATCATGATTTACTTCTCAAGCATATGAAAACGATTTATGAGCATGTTCTCCCCCATGAACAAAATATGAGAATGAATATGAAACTTATGCAACCGGATTAAGTGAGGGTTGGGGCGGTTTGGCGTATGTCACTGTCCAAAGAGAATGACCATGAATACGGCCCGAAAGGGACTATGTACCCTTGCACTGTCATCCCTCCTTTACGGCACAAATCCTCCCTTAATGCATATGATGAAAGTGATGAACAAGAACACAAATAAGAACAAGACAAGAACATGACCATGATTTTCTTACAACTATGCATTCACGTATACATGTTTGTATTGCATTCCTTACTAAGCATTAGGCTTATAGTTTAAACCTTATGATGTAGGTGACGAGATATCAGGTGAGGAATTCAAAGTTGATGAAGATGTTTAAGTTGGTTGCTGGAGGGTGCTCAGGGTGGAAGTTTGTGGCTGGCAGGCAAAATCGACCCGTCGTTATGCTCTTATTATGTCAGTAAGGTTTATGAGAAAACTGATGTTTTTGTAGGATGAGATTTTTCTTTGAATACTGGATTTTGTGATTTTCTGATTTGGTTACCGAGTCGGGGATGATTAAAAGAGAATAGAATAACTTGTTCCATATAAGTCTTCCGCTACATGTAATCTAGATGAGTCCATGATTTATGTCTGCCTATGTTTATGTCTACGAAGTATGAGATTTGTGAAGGTCAGGTTACCTTTCTGTCGGTATGAGTTGTTTAAAGATTTCTGGGTTTCATTGCTATGTGATAGAAGTTGGGTGAACGTATCATCCGGCTGACGTCATCGGCAAGAGCTGTGTGTTAGAAGCTGGATGAATGAATCATTCGGCTGACGTCACCGGTGGATGGTGAACGTTTGCTGTTCACCGGATGATGTCTCTTATCGGATGAGGTAAGTGATTCACGTGTTTTACACATGCCTACCGGAAGATGTCTCTGACGGATGAGGACATCATTCGGATGACGTCATCGGTGGATGGTGAACGATTGTTGTTCACTGGATGATGTCTCTTACTGGCGATGTTAAGTAGTCACGTGAGATGCACATACTAACCGGATGATGTAGAATTTTCACTACCAACAGAAGCGAGCCCTATGCTTGTCGTTTAGTGATCGGCATAAGTAAGTTTTATGTTTTGTCGTTTAGTGATCGGTAGAGGTCGAGTGTTTTATGCATCAGATGATGTGAGTAGAGCTGCTTGTTGTCTAGCAACCGGCAAATGCCTGCGATTTTGAGCAGCTCAAGAATAATGAGGTCTAGTGTTCTAAGGGCATAATTTAAGACGAAGGCAAATTTTGAAAGGATCGAGCTTTGTTAGTTATAGCATTGTTCTGAGTTCTGTCAAAAAAAATAATAAGGGATATATATATATATATATATATATATATATATAGTTGTACAGATAGAAGAATTAATATTTATGATTTAAGAAAGTTTATTAATTATGCCTTGACCCTACTGGGGTCGTTACACTGTCGATGCAATAGTGATGAGGGATTAGTACTGAAGAAGTGTAGAAATTTGAGTTGACGTGCATTCTAACCACAGACTGAGTCGATGATATTGTGAAGAAGTTCGGGTTGCGGCCCAGGAGTTGGAATAAATTTTTAGACGGTATTCGATCTAGCTGATGTTAAGAAGCTTAGATATAGCTACGATGTAAAGGAATAGGTAAAGAAAGACTTTGATGAAAGAAACTTTGAAGTTTGCTTCATTAAGAAATCAAGGACTTGAATTGAACTTTAATCGGGAAAGCCCGAATATAAGGCTAAGTCAGAAGGGTGAGGAAGTTTAACTTATGGATGGTTAGGTGGAAACCGATGCATGTGTGAATTATTTACAAGCGTATAAACCCAGTTGGGTTATTCGAATTGGAGACTTAGGAGTTGTTAGCACGTGAGGCATAACCAATGACGTATTTAGTCAAATCAAACACAGTGGATGTGGTCATGGGGCTAATGTTGCGTCAATTGTTCTTAGGAGTTTTGGTTTAGAACCATATGGATTTACCCTAAGTATGGATAGGATCGAAGTTCTTAAGCGGAAATCTGATTAGTTTTAAGACGGAGGAAAGGTACTCAAAAAGAACAGAACGATTGTAGATTGAAGTACAAAGCTGCAAGGCATGAGGCGTAAGCATCAAAGATTATAACCTAAGTCAAATTTTGAGGATAAAATTTTAATTAAGGTGGATGGAATGTAACACCCAATGGCATTTTCGTAAATAAAGCCAATTGAGCCGTTTCACGAACGGAAAGTTCTGTTGGAAATCTATGAATGAATTAGAGTCTCTAGAGGAATAAGGGAATTTTTGGAAAGGTAACGATGGTTTTACGAGTTTTGACATTTCTCCTAATATAAGAGTATTTCAGTAAATATAGCGAACGAGGTCCGTTTTGTAAACAGAGAGTTTTAATAGGACCCTTATGATTAATATGAATTTTAGGAGAAATATGGTAATTTTGCGAATTCAATCCAGTAGTGCAATGCTCGGGCTTCCATTTTTAAACTTGTAGCATTTTAATTCGTAGAAATAGTAAATTAAGTCTGTTTGACGAACGAAAAGTTTTATTAGAGCCCTAGGGATAAGTCGGAGTTATTGGTGAAATAAGGAGATTTGGAGAAACCAAATCGATAGACAAACAATGAGATAAACGGGAAATTATGTAGAGGGGCAAACTTGTCATTTGACAAGTTTAATTCCATTAAATAGCAAAAACCTTTCTTCCCTCCCCTCATTTCTTCTTCCCCATGAACGCCAGAACACTTTGGCGATTTTCTTCTCCAGGCGACGTTTCTTCTTCAACGCTGGTGATTCTTCCTCTGGTCTTCAACGTTTTTTTACGTTTCCTTCTCCAAACAAAGATCTAGGTACAATTCCATAGTTTTTCGGCATTAGTTCTCAATTTTTAGGTTGTTCAACGATTAGGGTTTCGTTAGGTTTCGTTGGAAATGGTTGGGCTTTGTTAGAAAAGATTTGATAACACCCTATTTGCGATTATTGAGAGTTATTGGTTAAAATAATGGATGCGTTTGGTGATAGGTTAGAAAAATCAGTTTTGAAGAGCTTGGAGAACTCCATTAATGGAGGATTATGAATTGTGAGCGTAAGTTGTTCGACAAAATGCCTGAGAGAAGTTTATTAGAATTTTAGGAAATTTCCTTTAGTTAGGAGTTTCGTTAGTTTACGAGAATTCCTTGTTTAGGCTCGGTTTTAACAAAGAACACTGTGAAATGTGCTAGATGGACGAGGCACACGGACGGCACCGGATTGTTAAGGACGACAGGAAAGTTCTCGTGATTTACTGTTGCCGATTGGCCAACACCATATGTCGAGTTTTTGTTGTTGAAGATTGTTGGTGCATTGAATGTGTTTTGTGGTTTTGATGGGTAGTTTATGTTTAGTTTGTTATATAGGTTTGTATTGTGATGTTTTGATGGTATTCTCGTTATGTACGTTTATATTACGTATTGAACTGTTCATGCATCATAGTTTTCAAAATGCCATGAAAATGAATTTACGCATTGATTTCAAAGAAAAGGAATTGCATGCATGTGGCAAGTAATGTATCATAGTAAACAACGCATGGTGGTTATTCAGGGAGAGGTTCAGACCTAGCGTTCTGTGGTGAGCGGGTCTCCCTCCTTTTAGATGGTGTGGGCTATCTACCCGCTTGATGTGCCCTATCCATCTGACTAAGAAAGGCCCCAGTAACCAAGACTGACACGTACTGAAATGAAATGACATGGACGGCTTTCATTGAGCATACACGATCATACATTGGCATTTACATAGAATTTACTAAGATTTTTATCTCATAGGTCTCTTTATGGTGTAGGTAATCTTGATACAGGTGAGGACGAGATCCTTCCACCCACGAAATGATCAGTTGAAGAAAGATGGCCCGTGGTAGTACACTGGCGCAGTCAGTGCTTATTTTGACTCGTGGGGATGTAAGTAAGTGTTTTGGGAGTATTCGGGTGTTTTGGGCTGATGGTGGATTAGATAGGACAATTGTATAGTTAGAAACATTTTAGGATGCTTGATTTATGGATAGTTAATACTTGATGTTTGGACGTGTATTATGGATAGTTCGTGAACATATATGTATATAATGTTCATTTTGATGTCTCTCGAAATGGAGAAATTTATTTTTAATATTTTTGGAAGTTCTGAGTCAATGTTGTGTAAGTATAGGGGTAAAATTTTATGGGTTTCGGTTAAGTGTTTGGTCAAAGTCAATCGGTAGATGTGTTAGGTTACTTTTGAGCGGTGGATGTGAGCGATAGAAATGTTGAGCGATAGAAGTGTTGAGCGGTGGATGTGATCAGCGGCGGATGTTGCTTGGTCAAAGTCAATCGGTAGATGTGTTAGGTTACTGTTGAGCGGTGGATGTGAGCGATAGAAGTGTTGAGCGGTGGATGTGATCAGCGGTGGATGTTGCTTGGTCAAAGTCAATCGGTAGATGTGTTAGGTTACTGTTGAGCGTTGGATGTGAGCGATAGAATTGTTGAGCGGTGGATGTGATCAACGGTGGATGTTGCTTGGTCAAAGTCAATCGGTAGATTTGTTAGGTTATTGTTGAGCGGTGGATGTGGCTTAGCAGAAGTGAGTGGTGGATGTGGCTTGGCAGAAGTGAGCGGTCGATGTGAACAGGGAAAATTTTTGGCTTGGGCCCTTTTTGCCCTTTGTTCTATTGGCCGATTCCTCTTTTGTTTTTCATTGTTTTATTTAAATGATTTTCTTTTAAATATGATTCAACGGGTATACTTTAATTTAACGATTTAACGAAGGGGGTTCACTTGAGAATGTTTAAAAAGAAAAATTTTCACGGGAATTTAAGGGTTAAGTTTAAGGGTCGTTACAAAATTGGGGACTACGCTATGTTTTAGTACATCTTTCCATCCCCAAACGGACGGCCAAACGTAAGTGGTTAATATGACCTTGGGAACCCTTCTCCGAAGTGTTGTGGGAAAAACTCTCACCAATTGGGACATAGTACTACCACAAGTTGAATTCTGTTACAACCGAAGCCTTCACTCCACCACCCAGCAAATGCCCTTTGAGGTAGTCTATGGATTTAATTCAAACACACCCCTGACACTTATTCCCATTCCAACCCAGGACCTAATAAACCCTTTTAGAGCCAATAAAGCGGAGCAAATGAAGAAATTGTATGAGAAAGTTTGCCAAACAATTGAGAAAAATAACGCCAATTATGCTAACCATGCGAATAAGGGACGAAAAGAGGTAATTTTTAATGTTGGAGATTTGGTGTGGTTACACATTAGGAAGGAACGATTTCTAGCCAAAAGACGCTCCAAGCTGTTGCCTAGAGCTGAAGGCCCCTTCAAAATTTTGGAACGCATAAATAACAATGCATACAAATTGGAGTTACCCAACGATTGTGGGGTGTCATCTACCTTCAATGTGCAAGATTTGTCCCCTTATATTGGAGAATTAGGACATGAAGAAGAAGCTGAGCTAATGGATTTGAGGTCAAATCCTCAGCCACCCGGAGGGGATGACATGCCTCGGAGGCCCGTCACAAGATCACAAACTCGGGCACAAAATTTAATAACTCAATGTTCTAATGAATTGTCTCTTTTTTGCAGGTTTTGATCCCATCATGGATTTCACTTGGGAGCCGACCTCGGAAGATGTGGAGAAGCCTTGTCATGTCATTCATTGGAGCATACACACAGAACATTCTAGTAGCCCTATGGGAATTTGCCTTCCCAGATCATTAAATGTGTAATTTTAATTTCAAATTTATTTGGCATACATTCGCCTTTATTGTATGGATATATAATTGCATTGCATGCATTAGATTGTGTGGTTAGGATTAGATGTATGATATTGAATTTGGGTTGAAGAAATTCAACTCGAAAATCAAGCCTTCAAGGAAAAACCTCAACAAAATCAAGCACAAATGAAGACTTGGTCCAAAGAAGAGCCCACATCTAAAGGTATAATTTTGCTGGTACATGAGTGGGTGGCAACATGGATTCAAGACTTGGAAAATTTTTTGCCCTTGATGCATTTTTGGCTCAGCCTTCATCCAAGCTGTACAGCTAGCACGTGCGCGGTAAAAGAGCTGGAGGCGCGGGCAAGCAGCGATTGGCACGGGCAGGCGGACAAGGATCAGCGAGCTGGGTCATTGGATTGTGCCACCCAGGTGCTGGTTGACGCACTGCTAAGCGCCAACTGGCCCACGCGCGGCAGCGCCCGATTGGAGATCAGCGCACGCCACGGCTTCCTCCTCCTAGCCCTTCGATCAATTTTAATCAATGGCCACCATTTCTCCACCAAACCCTCATCCACCTTAGGTTGTCTATTTAAGCATTGCATTGGTGTGTGTAAAATACTTTTTGCCAAATTTATACAACACTTATTTCCCTACCAAAGCTCTATTTCCTTTGGTTTTTCCTTGGTTCCTTGAGCCAAGTGGAGTAGCCCTCCATTGCTAGCCTAGCTTGGGTTGCTAGGTTAGCTCTTAACTATTCCCTCGCCTTCTCCATTGGGAGTTGGAGTTGAGGACGGAAACCTAGGCCCTAAGTGGTCGATTTTTCTACGGGAAAATCGTTTGTTCAAAGAGCCTAACGTATGATAGCTTTTTAAACCCACCAAAGGTATTTTCATTTACTACTTGCCTTCACTTTTCACACACATTCACCTCTAAATTTCGGCCACACCATTTCACACACTCACTTTTATTTTATTGCATTTTATTTCTTTTATCTTCATCTCCATTTCTTCACTTTTCCACACACATTCCACACCTTTATTTTCTTCTATTTTGTTGCATAATATTCATCTAATTCTCTACATATCTCGGCCTTCACAAACCACACACTTCCACCTTTATTTATTTTCACTTTTTCCTTCATTTAGTTCTCTTAATTTTCGGCTATTGCACACTTAACACCCGAGCACATTTCTTGCACATTTTGTGGGTTATACACGGACCCTTCTCTAGGGGATCCCATATCATTATCCTTAAAAAAATCTTACTTTTTCTTATCCTCCACCTTGTCTAGAATGGGGATCACAAGAGATGCTCAAGGTGTGTTGGTTGAGAAAGCTATTGAGAAAGCTAGTCGAGGCAATGTTACAAGGCGCCTGTTAATTGTAGAAGACGAGGAAGACAGTTCTCCAGATGACATTCGTCTTCCTGTCCTTACCCCTCTGCCACCACTAGTTCTTCTCCTTCAAGCTCCTGAAGAGTTTGATCATGATCAAATCCACCTTCCATAACCTTTCAGTGCTCCTGCTCCTCCACTAGTCCAAGCCGATATCCCCCGACCATTCAGTCCAATTCGTGCTCCCTCTCCAACTCCAGTGCCTCCATTGACAACTCGTGCTCCTTCTAGGAGTTTAAGTCGCCCACTCCTTCAGTAAGGACTTCTATTTTTGAGGCTTACTACAATGAGCTACAGGCAAGTATTGCAAGTCTCGGGACTGGTCGAGAGTCCTTTCAATCTATGTATCTTTCCCGACTAGATCAACTTGAGGCTTTTGTTCTCTCCCAACTTGAACATCTCGAAGCCTCCACCGTTACTCGAGATGATATTCTAGGACTCCATACTCGCCTTAATCAAGTGGGATCCACTCTAAGTTCTGCTCTTGATGGTGTCACCAAACGCATTGACTTGTTGGAAACAAATCATAGTAAAGTTATTGATGATGTCATCAATTCTGTGAGATTCCAGACAAATCTTCTAGCAACCCAATTGCAGAGAGATAGTCATAAGATTCTCACTCGTGTTACAGACATTGACACTCCTTTGGACCGGGGTGATGGTCAGCCAACTCCTGCTAATTTAGCCTTGGATGAAAATGTTGAGAACATTGGTGCAGCTAGTCCCACTCCTTCTGCTGCTCCATTTATTGTTGACCAGCCAGCCCCCTATCCTGCAGATACTGCTGATGAGGCAATTAATTCTCTGGCGGAATCCCCTTCCTCTCCTGTCCAGGATAATTTTCTTAAACAATTAGGGGCTCTCATGGGCTGGGATAATTACTCCTCCCCTGATAACTAGCCGAACTCTTTTGTGTGATCGCATCTTTTTTATTGTTCTGATCTTTGCTCTTCTCTCTGTTGTGCTAAATGCCATGCGTTATTTATCTTCTGTTTATTTTTTATAATGTCAAAGGGGGAGATAAATATGTGACTGATAAAGATGAAGATTATTTATTTTGGTTGTATGCATAGAGTATGGGGGAGTTAAAAAGTTATTTATCATTCTGAGATTACTTATTTTATGGGGGAGAAAATTGTTAATCATTATATATATTTGTCATCATCAAAAAGGAGGAGATTGTTAGCTTAAATGCGTTTAAGTAACTATATTTTTGATGATTATGTTTAATTTGGATGATTATGATTAACATGATATTGGATTATACTATAAATTGTATTTATCTAAAAATGCTCTTGAAAAGGGTATTACGTTTTTTTGACGAATTTTGGTTAAGTGTTTATAAGTCCACAGTCTGTTGTCCATGTTAAATAAAACAGAAATAGACACAGTCGTCAATGGGAAAGATAAACTCAGTCGTCCATGCGAAAGATAGACACTGTCGTCCACTGCAAATGAAAGACGCAGTCGTCCACACTAATGACAGACGCTGTCGTCCACGTAAATGAAAGACGCAGTCGTCCACACTAATGACAGACGTTGTTGTCCACGACAATGAAAGACGCAGTCATCCACTAATGACAGACGCAGTTGTCCACGACAATGAAAGACGCATTCATCCGAGCTCATTGGTCCAAAGACTCAGTCGTCCAGACTTTAAAGACCGTGAGCGATAGTGACTCCAGAACACAACGACTAATTTTTCTGAGTACGGAAAGCTCTCCAACGGTCATATTTTTGTATGGAGACAAGGACCTTTCTGAATGCGAAGCAAATCAAAGACAGAGTATAAATAGAAGAATTAAGCTTAGGAGAACAACTTTTGCTGAAATTCCTTTTGAACTCTCACGAGCAAAAAGGCTGAGATATACTCTGCAATTTTCTACAGCTCTCTACTTTTCCCTAACTTGAGATTTATACTGTTGAGAGAGTGTAGCCGTGTACAAAACAGTATTCATCTTGTAAAAGTGTAAAGGCTGTGATTGACGCCCGTGAAGATCAATCAAAGTGTAAAGGTAGTTGATTGGAGCCCATGAAGTCCAATCAAGTTTTCTCATGGAAGAGAAGTAGTGAAACTTCAAGGGGGATATCCTTGAAGCGTGGACATAGGCAAGGTTAGCTGAACCACGTAAAAACTACGGTGTTGTTTTTCTCTCTCTTTCTCTGTTTATTTGAATCAGTAAGCAACAACTTGAGTAATTTACATTACATTAAGTAAAAGAGATTAAGCGAGAAAAATATAATTCACCCCCTCTCTTAGACAATAACGGTCCTACACTGCACACTTGTTTGTGGCATCTACGTTTGTCTCTATATTGAATTATTTATCTAAAATGTTTGTGTATGCATATAGTATAATGTTGTCATCCAGAGAGTGTTTGAATGCCGAGGGCATACTGAAAGAGTGTGATATAAGTGTAAATAATCTTCACTTATATGGAGCTCATCGTAATTGACATGAAGGGGTATGATGCTATTATCCACATGGACTGGTTATTCCGACACTTTGCAACCATAAATTATAGAAAGATGAAACTTTATTTCCAACTTTACATGGCAAAGGATATGCTTTTCAAGGTATAAAAGATATAAATAAATTGTCAGTTGTTTGAGCAATTAAAGTCCAACATCTCTTGAAAAGTGGATGCATAAGTTTCTTAGCCAATATAATTGATACACGTATGAAGCAGAACATGAAGCCTGAAGAAATTTTTATTGATCACCAATTTCCTAAAGACTTATTGGATGACTTACTAGGATTTCCACTTGACCAAAAAATCAAATTTGTAATTGACATTTATCCTGATACAAAGCCTATATCCAAGAACTCATTAGAATAACATCAGTTGAATTAAATGAGTTGAAGTCTCAGATTAAAGAATTAGTGAATAGAGGGTTTATATTTTCTAGTTTTTCTTCATGAGAAGTGATGATATTATTTTTTTATATATAGGTTGATGAGGATGTGCATTGATTACACATAATTGAACAAGGTGACGATAAAGAATAAGTACCATTTGCTAAGAATCGACAAGCTATTCGATCAACTTCAATGTGCCTGTGTATCCTCAAAAATCAATTTACAGTCGGGACTATCAATTAAAAATCAAATCCAAGGATATTCCCAAGACGGAGTTTTAAACCAGATATGATCATTATGAGTTCATGGTTATGTCCTTTGGCTTAACCAATGCACCTGCGTCGTTTATGAACTTGATGAATCGTGTCTTCAAGTACTATCTAGACAAGTTCATAGTCATATTCATGGATGATATCTTAATCTACTCTCATTCGAAAGAGAAGCATATGGAGCATTTGAAGATCACGTTGGTAATCTTAAAGACGCACCAATTTATATGCAAAATTATGAATTTTGGTTGGATAGAGTAAACTTTTTAGGTCATATCATTTCTAAAAATGGTGTTGCAGTAGATCAAGCTAGAATGCAAAAACTTTTTGGATTGGCCACAACAAAGAAGTATTGGAGAAGTTCGTAGTTTTCTTGGGTTGGCAAGATACTACAGAAGATTCATGGAAGATTTTTCAAGGATTGTTTTGCCATTCACTAGCCTTACGAGAAAGAATGTCAAATTTTTGTGGTCTAACGAGTGTGAAGAAAGTTTTCAAGAACTGAAGTGAAAGTTGACTACAACCCTGATATTAATACTTCTAAAATAAAATTTGTAAGTAGGCATCGAAGAATAGACTGGGTTGTGTACTTATGCAGGAGGGTAAGATAATTGCATATGCTTCTAGGCAATTGAAATAGTATGAATGTAATTACCCAATCCATGACATAGAACTAGCGGTGATAGTGTTTTCGCTTAAGATATGGAGACCTTACTTGTATGGACTGCGATGTGAAATTTTTATAGACCACAAAAACTTGAAATACATCTTTACTAAGAATGAGCTAAACATGAGGCAAGTGTGATGATTGTAGTGTATTAAAGATTATGATTATGAAATTAAATATCATCCAAGGAAAGTAAATGTAGTGGCTGATACATTAAGAAGAAAGACTATCTCAATTCACTCTTTATTGCCAGAATTGCATGTGACTTTTCAATTTAAAATTTATAAGTGACGTGCAACTAAATGGGGGCAAGTTCTTAACACAAATCTGTCTCGTCTAAGGCTACATGGCTGAGCAGAGCAGTGACTTTGCACATGCACAACTCAATCACCATTTGGACTTTGTTGCTGCAATTTATATAGCCATTTGCGGAGGTAGTGAATAAGATGTCGTGGGCGAAAGAATGCGTGTAGTTAAAGTTATGCTAGAAATGGTGAAGGATGCTAGAAACCCAAAATACTACTCTGGTCGAGCAAATGAGTCAACTTGGGAAAGGCATAATCTTTTGTTTGAAGTCAAATGGATTTGATATTTTCAACAAAGGGAAGTTGTATGTGTGAGGAATAAGCCCTCCAAAAATCGCGTGGAGTTAGAGCGTGGTTGAAAAGTTAAGCTTACTAGAGAGTAAGCTGCTTAGAGGAAAATGGAAACAACACACTTTGAGTATTTTGGCTTCTTGTGAAAGGTATAGCAATGAGAGGTTCCGAAAACACTCAATCACAGTCGAGTATGACTCACCGAAATGGTAGGGGAAAGAGGAGATGAACTCCAAGTTGAGAAGATAATCTTCAAAAACAAAATTTGATTAAAAAGGATGTCAATAGCTGTTGGAGGCAGCCCCTAAATGGATGCTTAAAAACCTTCCAAAGAAGCTTAAGGTTTGAGCCCCAAAAGTGCTTTACAAAAAGCATTGTCAAAATAGGAAAAAAGTAGGTGACTAGCACTCTAAAGCCTATTCAACTTTTTGTCCCATTTGACAATGACCTTGTCCTTTCTCCCACAACCTACAAAGCAGTAACCTAACTACATCAAATAAAGTACAAAAACACATATTCAAATGTCCCTAGTATATGTTAAACAAAGAAAATGCTTAAACATATTTTGGAAGAGGAATTGGGCTCGAATTTGGGGGTTGATTGGAGGCCTACTCTTAGTCTATGCTCTCCTTTGCATGGGCTTCTCCATGCCTCTTGGATTATGACTTTTCTTTAGGCCTCCAAAGAATGAAGTGATGTGACCTCCTTTCTTCCTTCTCCTTCTCGATGTGTTGAATGTTCTATTGTCATTTATCTTTGATTCCTTATTAATGCTTCATGGATCCGACTTGTTTGGTTCATATTTGTGCTTCGAGCTAATATTCTCCTTCTCCTTTTCAAGAAATGAAAAACCTACAACATGAATAAAAAGGTTAAAATATGATTTAGGATTCCATGATTTGTGCCCGTGGCACATCAATAAGTGTGGACTAGTGATAATCACTTCCTAATTAGCATCCACACTTATAGTCATGACGTTGACACCTACAATATTGGAGAATATTAAGGAAGTGCAAGAAATTGACCCTAAGTGTGTAAGCCTTGAATATGATTTGGTCCTAATCAATCAGTCAGATTGATCAATTTCTAAAGAAATGATATTAAAATTCAAAGTTAGATGCTACGTCCAAAAGAATAAGTAGCTATTATCCATTCCTCAACTTTTTTGGTTCACCCAGGAAGTACCACGATGTAGAAAGACAAGAAGTGACATTATTGGTGGCTTAACCACAAAGTCGATGTTGCTAAACCAATGGATAAAGTGAAAGAACGATTCAAATTTTGGAAGACATGCTTCGAGCTTGTGTGCTTGAATTCCTCGTCAGTTGGAGTAAAATATTGTCTTTGGTTGAATTCACCTAGAAAAATAGCTATCAAGCCCTAATTAGAATGGCACCTTACGAGGCTCTATATGTAAGAAAATGTAGATATTTGCTATTTGGGACTAGGTGCGAGAAGCTAAACTGCTTGGCTCTGAAATTATACATCAAATGGCTGATACGGTGGCTCTTATTAAGTAGAGAATGTTAACGTCTTTAAGTCAACAAAAGAGTTATGACATTCATAGACGAAGGCAAGAAAATTTGGTAAGTTGTAGCCTTATATACTCACATATTTATGTTTTACATTACTATTCTACTATTATTGAAGTGACTAGAGGATAATTTGTTGCCATGAGGATTACAGAAGTGATATATTGTAAATTGAGAAAGTAAAAAGTAGTATATTTTCATGTGAACAGTAGAGTAGTTTGCCATAAATACAGTAGCAGTCCAACGAGGACAACGTTCGTGATTTAATGATCCATCGATTTGAGTTGTGGTCGACTGTGAAGAGGTGTGATAAATCTCGTGTCAATTAGCAGTAGACCAAAACACGAGGAGTGGTCAATTGGTGCTGCGTAAAATCATGTATTTAAAAAAAAAAAAACCCTAACACTAACGTATTATTTTGTCCCAAAACTGCGATCCACCCTCAACTTCTCTCATGTTCTGGCAAGGTAAGCCTAATTCATGCCAAAATTTTGTAGGCAAGGATCCTCAATCAATTATGATTTTGAATAAAGTAATATGTGAGGATTGTTTAGAGTTTCAAATTTGCATTTAGGTCCCGTGGGAACTTTTACGTCTTACTTTCTATTAGTTACACGTTCGATTTCTTTTTCTAGAATATTACTAACACGTGAGAATATTTATGGTAGGTTGATCTAAATTGAAAATTAATCGTCATAAGTGAATGTTATTGTGCTAAAACTTCAAGGTAAGTGATGTTGTACGTGTTTGGTCTTTCGGGCTACATCACAAGGTGCTAGGGTAATTGTTATATTTAATGTAGTATTTGTGATAATATTGATCAAGGACATGTTTTATTGTGGCATACATGATGATATTTATCGAGGATATGATACACTATAGACTTTTGATGATGACTCGTTAATAGATGTAATGACAATTCGAGGACGTGCTTGGGTAAATTATTGTGCGTTATTATAAGGATTCGAGGATGTGCTATTGACCTTCAACTTTGTAGTGAAAGTTTTATTGATGATCACATGACATGATGTATTTTGGCAATGAACTATTGTTACGACTTGAATGTGGAAATAGGCTAGACTGATATTACGTTTTCTTTGTATGCTTCGTATAGTATAATTATATGTATATCTCATATATCATGAAAGTATTTTCATCAAGAATGATTGAAAATTAAAAATAAAAACACTATTGCATAAAAGATAGTTGTGTAATGACTATCTATGATAGACCAACAACTATCGAAGATGAAAATGGAGCAAACCATATAAGAATGTTGTGGTCAAATTACATCTAGTTTTAACACATTAAATATTTTCTACTGTCTTAAAGACGACAACTGCCAAGGAAACTTGGGATTCACTGACTAAATTATATGAGACAATGTCATTGCATAATAAAAATTTCTTCTAGAAAAAATCGTACACTCTTTGGATGTTAAAGTCGACAACTGTAATTGACCATGTGACTCTCTTAATACTATATTTTCTCCACTAAGAATAATAGAGAACAAAATTGATAAAAATAAACAAGCAAAACTTTTACATCGGAGTATATTAGTGTAATACCCGGCTTTACGGGATTGTTATATTATAATATTTGGTGGCATTTTTTGTAAATATGTCAAATCAAGATCGTTTTACGAAAAGAAAGCGTCATTAGAATCGTAATTATTAATAGGAATTTTAAGGAAATTATGAGAATTTTCGAAGTAGTAACGCTTAATTCCGAGTAATTACGTTTCTCGAAATGTAAAGGACGTTAGAGTAAAAATAGTAAACGGGGTCCGATTTGCAAACAAACAGTTTTAATAAATCCCAAATAATAAGTTGGACTTATTGGTGAAATAAGAAAATTTGAGGAAACCGAATCATTAGTTAATTAACGAAACAAAGGATAAAACAAATAGAATTAAGTGCTAAGGGCAAAATTGTAATTTACAAAGTCATTTTTATTAAAAATCAAATTTTCTTTTCTTTCTCCTCACTTCTTCTCTGCCTTCGCGATTTACAGAGAGCATTTCTCTCTTCCTCCCTCGCGCGATCTCCTTTCTGATCTCCGATTCCTCTTCCGTTTGTCTTCCGTTCGTCTTCCGTTCTTCGCGTTTTCTCCTTCAATCGCAACCCTATGTATGAATCTATGGTTTTAGAGCGTTAGTTTTCAATATTCAGGTTGTTTTGACGTTAGCGTTTCCGTTTAGGGTTTCGTTAAAAATGCGAATTAGGGTTCGAAATTTATAAATTTACCGTAATTAAGGATATATTGAACGAATTGGATGTTAGTGGACGAATCTAATTGATTTAGAACAAATGTTAGATTTTGTGAAATTTCGAGATTTAGGGAAAAACTCATAAATTGGGATTTGAGGTGCCGAGCGTGTAATGCTCGATAAAATAGCTCAATGAATTAGACTAAAGCTTTAAGAAATTTCTTTAGTTAAGGTTTCGTTAAATTTGGACGTTTAGTAGCTTAAACTTGTTTTAATGGCAAATGTCGTGTTTTGCCTCAGGCGAACAACTCTCGTGGACAGATCTCGAGGTTCAGCGCGCTCAAGGTAAGTTTTCGTGACTTACTCTGGCCGATTGGCCTACACCGTACTTCGATGTCGCGTCGAGGATCTTAGAGTATTGTGTGTTTAAATTGCTTTGGTTGGGTAGCTAGGTTAATCGTTTATTAGGCTATGTTTTTATTCGTCTTGATTGTATGCACGTTGGTTGTTTATTTTATGCTTATAACTGTTCATGCATCACGTATTTTAACTAAGCATGAAAATAAATTTCCGCACAATGTTTTCAGAAAACCGATGTGGCCCGGAAAGTGGGGGCTATTGATCTATTGTCTGGACCGATTTAAGGGTCTGACCAATACCACATCTCATGTAATATAATAAAATACGTAATCTGTTATCTGGTCACGCGAGGTAGGGCTCAGGAATGGCTGTACGTGTTGTAAGCGTGTACCCTCCTCTAGCTAGAAAGAGTAGTCCGACCGCTGGATGGGCTCTCTTTGGTTAGGAGGATGAGATCTCGGTGATATTCTGTCTACAATGATCTGTCTGTTATGCATGATTTCTGAACTTCATATGCATTGCACACATCTGCATTTACATAGAATTTACTGAGCCTTTAGCTCATAGTGTGTCTGTATGGTGTAGGTGACGTTTTAGGTGACATTGAGCCAGGTGAGGACGACCTTCCTCCTCCTGATGTATGATGCAGTTGATGGAGAATGGCCCGTGGGAGTGCGCTGAGCAGTCGGTGCGTTTTGACTCGTGGGGATGTGTGTGTCAGTATTTTGGGGGATTTGATGGTAATATAAAATGTATAGTTGAACAAATTAGGATGTTTGGATCTGGCTAGACGTTAGGTTTATGTTTTAATAGGTTTAAGCGTTTTCGGAAACCTGTTTTATAAATTGTTTTTGTAATGTTTTATTGGAACTGCTTGGAATTTAAAACAAGAGGATTTGTTGATTTTTAAACGTATTCACGCAGTTCGTTTTTATGAAAGTTTAACGTAGGCTTAGTTCGTTTAATTAGGGTGCAAAGATGAGAAATGTAATGGGATGAAAATGTATGTAAATGTTGGAAGTTACTCTCTGGAATTTCGGATTCCAGAGAGGTAAGTTGTTTGATCGCTGCAGTGATCGATCGCTGGATCGATCGCTGCGATCGATCACTGGTGCTGCGATCGATCACCGCGATTGATCGCTGGATCGATCGCCGGATCGATCGCTGCGATCGATCGCTGGTGCAGCGATCGATCACCGCGATTGATCGCTGGTGCAGCGATCGATCGCTGATGCAGCGATCGATCGCTGCTCTCCCTCCTCGGCAAAAAGTCGTTTCTGCCCTCCTCGTTTCTGATTTAATTTTTAGTGTTTTATTAAAATGTTTTAAGTTTTATTTAATTTGTTTTATGTTTGTTTTAAATGGTTTAAAACCTAGACTTCAACTCGAATTCCGGTTTAAATTCCGCTTAGAGTTTATTTAAAGTATAAGGACAAAAAAAAAATGTACGGGAAAATAGGTACAGTATCTGGGTTGTCACATTTATGGTATCAGAGCCCCCAGTTTTAAAATTGGTTCTGTAGACTTCTCGACTGCACAGCCACTACGCGGACATCCTTCCTCAACTGTAAGTACGTTTACTGCTTTGTCTTATTTAGATTTCTTAGAATTGTTTGCTTTGATTTTTTAGGAGTTATAAAATATGGTTCGAGGAAAAGATCCTCGGGATGATGCACTTGATCGACTTACTGAGTTGCGAGACCGCCAGTCTCAGCACATGGACCGCCTAGCACAACAAATCGAGAGTATAGTAAATCGAGAGAACCAGAGAGCCCAGGATCTGGTGGTTCCTAATAACCAGGGTATGTAGAAGTTCCAGAGTCTACGGCCTCCAGTGTTCGATGCCGATCATCGGATCCAAATATTGCGGAGGAATGGATTCGGGTGATGGAGGATATGCTGAGTTATGTAGAGATAGGGAACAGGAGTAAGGTGGCTTATGTTACCTTTCACCTGGCGTTAGACGCCTATTTCTGGTGGTATTCGATCAAGACGACGACGGATGTATCAGTTATGACGTGGGAGCGGTTTAAGACTGTGTTCTTCGATAAGTATTTCAGCCGCACTGTGAGAGTGGCGAAGAGGAATGAGTTTACACAGCTGAAGGCAGACAGGTTCAGTTGCAGAGTATATTCGGAAGTTCGAGGCCTTATCGCAATTTGCTCCACGCCTTGTCAGCGACAATGAGGAGAAGGTGCACCAGTTTATGGAGGGACTTAATCCTGGAGATTCGGATGCACGTTGTAGTCTCAGGTATTATTGATGTGCCCTATTCTGACGTCACAGCTAGAGCTCTGGATATTGAGGCCGCCAGAGCTACTTGTGTTAGACCGAGGGAGCCACCTAAGGGCTTCTTCCGTGAGATCCGACCTCAGTCGCAGAACCAAGGTTGGCAACCTAAAGCGCAGCTCCAGCAGCAGCAGAGGGGTGTGAAGAGACCTCTTGAGTGAGGTAATGATCGGGGTAAGGGGAAGCAAGTAAAGGGGGCTTCTCAGATGCCATGGTGCCCCAGATGCCAGAAGGAGCATAGTGATGAGTGCCGCGTTGGCACTAACCAGTGTTTTAGATGTGGGGAGATTGGCCATTACGTCAAGGATTGCCCGAAGCCCGGCCGAGATTTGTCAGGCGGTGATCAGAGGAGGGTTATGCCGAGGATTTTTTGCATTTATTGAGCCTGGCGATGTCGACGACGAGGCTCAGCCCTCTGTGATTGCAGGTACTATTCTGATTATGGGCACCGCTGTTTTTACTTTGATGGATACGGGAGCTACGCACTCCTTCATATCGACTGCATGCATGACTAGATTGAGATTAGAGTCTGAGTTAGCTGGGGTCGAGTATAGAGTGATGCTACCTTCAGGAGAGCTTATGCAGTCAGAACGTATTCTCCAGGGCAACGTCATCTCAGTGGGGGATATTACCCTTTATGCTCGTTTGATAGTTATGAGCATAAAGCGGTATGATCTTATCTTAGGGATGGACTGGCTTGCACAGCACTTCGCCACCATCGATTGTCGATCCGGGATTGTGACCTTCTGACCCCCGGGTAAAGCTGAGTTTTCTTATCAGGCGATGAGTAGATTGAGCGGATCGCCTATTTCTTATTCCATAAAGGTCAACGAGCAGTTTAAAGGTACGTGCTCTATTTATTTGGCCTCAGTATTTGATGTTCAGTTGCTCAGCGGAGTAAAGCCGAGTGACATTCCTATAGTCAGAGAGTTCTCTGAGATATTCTTTGATGATCTTCCCAAACTACCGCCAGACCGGGAGATTGAGTTTATTATTTATGTCTATCCGAATACCGCGCCAAGGTTTAAAAACCCGTATCGGTTGGCACCAGCTGAGTTGAGAGAGCTGAGGATTCAGTTTGATGAGTTGTTAGAGAAGGGTTTTATTCGACCCAGTGTTTCACCCTGGGGTGCGCCCGTTCTGTTCGTCAAGAAGAAAGACGGGACCCTCAGGATGTGCATCGATTACAGAGAGTTGAACAAATTGACGGTGAAGAATAAGTATCCACTACCCCGGATCGATGACTTGTTTGATAAGCTACAGGGTGCCCGAGTGTTTTCCAGGATTGACCTACGCTCGGGTTATTATCAGCTTAAGGTCCGGAGGGTTGATATTCAGAAAACGGCATTCCGAACGAGGTATGGACATTATGAGTTCCTTGTCATGTCTTTTGGACTTACTAATGCCCCTGCAGCGTTTATGGATTTGATGAACCGTGTCTTCAAGGAGTATCTGGACAAGTTCTTGGTGGTTTTCATCGACGATATCTTGATCGACTCTAAGACGAGGGAAGAACACGAGGACCATCAGAGAATTGTTTTACAGATTGTGAGTCAACGCCAGCTGTATCCAAAGATTTCGAAGTGCGAGTTTTGTCTAGACAGAGTGAGCTTCCTTGGCCATATTATCTCGCAGGATGGAGTTTCTGTGTATCCGAGCAAAATTCAGGTGGTCAGAGATTGGCCACAGCCGAAGAACGTACGTGAGGTGCGTGGATTTCTCGGATTAGCTGGTTATTACCGGAAGTTTATAGAGGGATTTTCAAAGATCGCACTTCCTCTTTCACGATTGACTCGGAAGAGCGAGAGGTTTATATGGTCGGCTGCTTGTGATGACAGTTTTATGGAGTTAAAGCAGAGATTGACCACCGCTACAGTATTGGCGCTACCTGTTGAAGGTGACAAGTTTAGTATTTATTGTGATGCGTCTGGAGTTGGACTCGGTTGTGTATTGATGCAGAAGGGGAGAGTTATTGCTTATGGTTCTCGGCAGCTGAAGCCGTACGAGTAGAATTACCCTACGCACGACCTTGAGTTAGCAGCTGTGGTCTTCGCACTGAAGATATGGAGACATTATTTATATGGGCAGCAGTGCGAGATATTTTCCGACCACAAGAGCTTTAAGTATTTATTTACGCAGAAGGAGCTGAATATGCGACAGAGACAGTGGCTTGAGTTTGTCAAAGATTATGATTTTGATATCAAGTACCATCCAGGAAAGGCAAACAAGGTTGCTGATGCTTTGAGTATAGTGCCTTCTACGAGTCAGCCTTCACTAGCAGCGATGTCAGTTACGCTGTGGTCTGAGATCGAGAGGTTCGATGTGGAGATAGTGGCAGAGTTGTCCGGTATGCTCACCAACATTTCTCTCAGGCCGACTATTCTGGATAGGATACCCGAAGCTCTGCAGAATGATACGGAGTGTGAAGAGCTTCGATCGAGTATGATGTTAGGTGACGCGTCGGATTTCAACTTATCAAATGATGGTGTTCTAAAGTTCAGGCATAGGTGGTACGTGCCTAACGACGAGGATCTAAAGAAGGAGATATTGGCCGAGACACATTCTTCGGCATATTCTGTGCACCCGGGAAGCACTAAGATGTACTGGGATTTAAAGCAACACTTCTGGTGGCCAAATATGAAGAGGGGGGTCGCCAAGTACGTCGAGACCTATCTAGTCTGTCAACAGGTAAAGGCAGAGCATCAGAGACCGGCCAGAACATTATTGCCACTGCCGATTCCGGAGTTGAAATGGGAGCAGGTCTCCATGGATTTCATTGTGGGGCTCCCGAGGACGACGAAAGGCCATGACGGCATATGGGTTATTGTGGACAAATTGACAAAGTCGGCTCACTACTTATCTGTGAAGATGGCGTCTTCTATGGATCAGCTCGCTGAGCTCTATGTGCAGGAGATTGTTAGACTTAATGGTGTACCAGTTTCGATAGTCTCAGACCGTGATTTGAGATTTACTTCGAAGTTCTGGAAGAGCCTGCATAAAGCTATGGGGACTCAGCTTAATTTTAGCATGGCATTTCATCCTCAGACTGATGGACAGACAGAGAGGACTAATCAGATTCTTGAGGATATGCTCAGAGCTTGTGTGCTGGAGTTTCAGGGCTCGTGGAGTCGATATTTGCCTCTGATTGAGTTCTCGTACAATAACAGCTTCCAGGCTACGATTAGCATGGCTCCGTATGAGGCGCTGTATGGTCGCAAGTGTAGGTCTCCGTTATATTGAGAAGAGGTTGGCGGGGCCAGCATCGTTGTTCCAGAGATTGTACTGCAAACGGCAGAGAAGATTGCCATTATCCGACAGCGTCGTTGCTCTGAGCTAGAGTTCGAAGAAGGCGAGGCACAGAAGAGCTATGCTGACACGAGACGACGAGAGCTAGAGTTCGAAGAAGGCGATGAGGTTTACCTTAAGGTTTCTCCGTTTAAAGGCATTGCGAGATTTGGAAGGAGGGGCAAGTTAAACCCTCGTTATGTGGGGCCCTTTCCTATTCTAAAAAGGATCGGGAAGATGGCGTACAGATTAGAGCTTCCGGCTTCTATGGAGGGTATCCACGATGTATTTCACATATCGATGCTTCGGAAGTGTTTGCGTACTCCATCACATGTTGTGGAGGCTAGAGAGATCGAGGTACAGCCTACCTTGACTTACGAGGAGAGGCCCGTACGCATTTTGGAGTCTTCCATCAAGGTATTGCGCAACAAGGAGATTCCGCTGGTCAAAGTTTTGTGGCGGAACCACGAGGTGGAAGAAGCTACCTGGGAGAGACAGCAGGATATGATGTCTAGATATCCTGAGCTATTTATGTAATTAAATTTTGTGGACAAAATTCTAAATAAGGTGGATGAATGTAATACCCGGCTTTACGGGATTGTTATATTATAATATTTGGTGGTATTTTTTGTAAATATGTCAAATCAAGATTGTTTTACGAAAAGAAAGTGCCATTAGAATCCTAATTATTAATAGAAATTTTAAGGAAATTATGAGAATTTTCGGAGTAGTAACGCTTAATTCTGAGTAATTACGTTTCTCGAAATGTAAAGGACGTTATAATAAAAATAGTAAACGGGCTCCGATTTGCAAACAGACGGTTTTAATAAATCTCAAATAATAAGTTGGACTTATTGATGAAATAAGGAAATTTGAGGAAACCGAATCATTAGTTAATTAACGAAACAAAGGACAAAACAAATAGAATTAAGTGCTAAGGGCAAAATGGTAATTTTCAAAGTCATTTTTATTAAAAATCAAATTTCCTTTTCTTTCTCCTCACTTCTTCTCTGCCTTCGCGATTTAGAGAGAGCATTTCTCTCTTCCTCCCTCGCGCGATCTCCTTTCCGACCTCTGATTCCTCTTCCGTTCGTCTTCCGTTCTTCACGTTTTCTCCTTCAATCGCAACCCTAGGTATGAATCTATGGTTTTAGAGCGTTGTTTTTCAATATTCGGGTTGTTTTGATGTTAGGGTTTCCGTTTAGGGTTTCGTTAAAAATGCAAATTAGGGTTCGAAATTTATAAATTTACCATAATTAAGGATACATTGAACTTATTGGACGTTAGTGGATGAATCTAATTGATTTAGAACAAATGTTAGATTTTGTGAAATTTCGAGATTATGGGAAAAACTCGTAATTTGAGATTTGAGGTGCCGAGCGTGTAATGCTCGATGAAATAGCTCAAAGAATTGGCCTAAAGCTTTAGGAAATTTCTTTAGTTAAGGTTTCGTTAAATTTGGACGTTTAGTAGCTTAAACTTGTTTTAATGGCAAATGTCTTGTTTTGCCTCAGGCGAACAACTCTCGTCGAACAGAGCTCGAGGTTCAGCACGCTCAAGGTAAGTTCTCGTGACTTACTCTTGCCGATTGGCCTACACCGTACTTCGATGTCGCGTCGAGGATCGTAGAGTATTGTGTGTTTAAATTGCTTTGGTTGGGTAGCTAGGTTAATCGTTTATTAGGCTATGTTTTTATTCGTCTTGATGGTATACACGTTGGTTGTTTATTTTATGCTTATAATTGTTCATGCATCACGTATTTTAACTAAGCATGAAAATGAATTTCCGCACGATATTTTCAGAAATCCGATGTGGCCCAGAAAGTGGAGGCTATTGATCTATTGTGTGGACCGATTTAAGGGTCTGACCAATACCACATCTCATGTAATGTAATAAAATACGTAATCTGTTATCTAGTCACGCGAGGTAGGGCTCAGGCACGGCTGTACGTGTTGTAAGCGTGTACCCTGCTCCTCTAGCTGGAAAGAGTAGTCCGACCGCTGGATGGGCTCTCTCTGGTTAGGGGATGAGATCTCGGTGATATTCTGTCTGCAATGATTTGTCTATTATGCATGATTTCTGAACTTTATATGCATTGCACGCATCTGCATTTACGTAGAATTTACTGAGCCTTTAGCTCATAGTGTGTCTTTATGGTGTAGGTGACGTTTTAGGTGACATTGAACCAGGTGAGGACGACGTTCCTCCTCCTAATGTATGATGCGATTGATGGAGAATGGCCCGTCGGAGTGCGCTGAGCAGTCGGTGCGTTTTGACCCGTGGGGATGTGTGTGTAAGTATTTTGGGGGATTTGATGGTAATATAAAATGTATAGTTGAACATATTAGGATGTTTGGATCTGGCTAGACGTTAGGTTTATGTTTTAATAGGTTTAAGCGTTTTCGGAAACCTATTTTATAAACTATTTTTGTAATGTTTTATTGGAACTGCTTGGAATTTAAAACAGGAGGATTTGTCGATTTTTAAACTTATCCACACAGTTCGTTTTTATGAAAGTTTAACGTAGGCTTAGTTCGTTTAATTAGGGTGCAAAGATGAGAAATGTAATGGGATGAAAATGTATGTAAATGTTGGAAGTTACTCTCTGAAATTTCGGATTCCAGAGAGGTAAGTTGTTTGATCGCTGAAGTGATCGATCGCTGGATCGATCGTCGCAATCGATCGCTGATGCAGCGATCGATCGCTGCTCTCCCTCCTCGGCAAAAAGTCATTTCTGCCCTCCCCGTTTTTGATTTAATTTTTATTGTTTTATTAAAATATTTTAAGTTTTATTTAATTGGTTTTATGTTTGTTTTAAATGGTTTAAAACCTAGACTTCAACTCGGATTCCGGTTTAAATTCCGCTTAGAGTTTATTTAAAGTATAAGGACAAAAAAAAATGTACGGGAAAATAGGTACAATATCTGGGTTATTACAATTAGATTCATATAATCACCTCATAACAAAATTTTCCAACAGTGTTGCAAAGAAAACATTGTTGTTTAATGACATTGCACCTATAGTGCTTGAATAAGAAATTAGGTGAAAGAAAAAAAGAGTATTCTTCTATTGAGGCCATATCTGTAACGAGAGGGAGATTGAATAAATGTGGATTCTTAGGAGTCAATATGTCAAGCAAGTCAAAAACTAGAAGTAAAGAAGGTATCAAGTGTTATCATTTTGGTAAAATAAGCCGCATGGAAAAGAAATTTTGGGAGTCGAAGAAGGATCAAGGTATAAAGAGTGTTAAAGAAGAGACAAAAAGTACAACTACTGTAACGCCCCCGAACCCACCCTGGCTCGGAGCGCTACTTTGCTAACCAATCCCACATTCGAACCTCATTTAACATAAAATCTAAGTCTCTCAAAACCCTCTTATTTTATACCTAGCTGCCTAGACTCACTAATTTTTCTTAATCCTAACCTTTAAGCACCACGGCGTCCTTTCCAAAAATTTCGGCAAAGTAACGCCTGAAAATGGCGCCTCCACAATGCTAGGTACCTGCATAAAATCCAATCCCAACCAAACCAGAACATTCCAACCATCTAACCAACCTACGAAATCTCCAAATAACAGTAAAGAGGGAACTAAAATGCTAACATCCCTAAATGAAGAAAGTCCACAGTACAGGGCGACACATCACCCTTAACTATGATTATATACACCAAATACAAATAGCTATGCAATAACTCTAAAGACAACATCAACCAAAAAAGACGACTCTACAAACCACCAAAATAATTGCAAATTATACACGACCCCAAAAATACTGTTCCACCCACATCATTCCGAAGACCATGGTCGAGACGTCCCGACAACTGCCCGCACCGGCACGCCCCGTGCTTCTCCGACGGCTCCCAAGTCATGGCTCACTCGCTCAGCTCACCTGTAACCGCGTCGTTACCTACACCATAGAACACGCACACACACGTAAGCTTACGCTTAGCAAGTAAGGAAAAGAAATGTAAACATGCACGATGCACCCACACCGCACTAACACATGCAGTCTCTACTCACTCTGTTGCTTTCGTTTTGCATTCGTTTTATTAAATCTTTCCACTTTCACGCGTGAGTCAAGTAGGCACACATCTGAGCTCCCCGCTCATTCGACGGCCACACCTTGACCCACGGAGCAAGATCGGCCAGCTCACGCCCGGGTCCCCCCCATTGGACGGCAGCTCACAATCTCCTCCCTTTCCCTGTCACATGTGAATCAAGTAGGCACACATCCGAGCTCCCCGCTCATTGGACGGCCACGCCTTGATCCACGGAGTAAGATCTGCCAGCTCACGCCCGGGTCCCCCCCATTGGACGGCCGCACACAATCTTCTCCAACAGCACTTACGTATTTTCAACTTTATATCTCGAGTAGAGTCCCAACTCACTGCCTCCCCGGCATGTTACAAGTGCCTCCTCGGCAACTTGCCTAACCTGGCGACTCTACTCAACTTTATTTTGCTTAATCTTTCGTGTTACGTTTCACATTCACCTTTCACGTCATGCACAAACTCATTTTCGTAGTTTAAACACAATGATGCATGTCCATGAAATACTCCAACTCCAAATAAACAGCCAAACAAAGTAATGAAATGACCAACTAAATAATAACAACCCAACAATTTATCAAACAATACTCAAACACCAAACAACACACTAACAAACAATAAATCCTACCGTTCTGTGGTGTAGGCCCGAAGGCGACAAAGCACACAATCCATTACTTACCTGGCGTCCTAGCCCGCTGGAGATGCTTGGTTCCTTATCCACCTACGGCTCGACCTACGACAAATAGTCAAACTTCATTACAATTAAGCCTACATTCTCCAATTACTCTCAAACTACTATTTCTAGCCTAATCCAACAAAAACCTAACAAAACGGGCCACCAATTTGGGTTCGGTAAAAATCGACCCGAAACCTCAAACGTGCATAACATTTGCATCGGTTATCGGAATCGAACGATTCCAGCGGCCACGTACTCCTCTAATAACCTATTTTAACCTGCCAAAAGGAATTTGAAAACAAACGACCCTAGCTAGGTCAAATATCACAAAACCCGAACTGCCCCTTTACCCGAAAAATTCCCCTTTCCGATTTTCCATCAATTCTCACTCAATTCCTCACCAATCAACCACCTATACCCTCAATTAGCATAAACTAACCAAAAATCTCAAACTACAAGCAAAAACCCGAAATGCCCTAAATAGGGCTTCACTGTTTTTCGCCCAAATTGGGCTCCTCACGGCTAATCGACTAAAACCGGACAAAGGGTAGGCAAACCCACGCTGAAAACAACCCAAAATCGCCGGTGATAGGAGCCAAAAATGGCTCGTCGCCGTCGGCCCCGAAACAGGGTGAAACCGAACCAAAACAGGGGCGAAACCGAGCCTTACAGGGCGGTTCGTGCGCAGAGTCAGCCAGAATCTCCTCGTCGCCGGCGTCTTGTCGGAGAGGGTCGGAAATCGCTGGTGATCGGCGCGCTCCGTCGATCGTCGCCCTTCCCCCTCCCCTGTTCTCGCGCGACGTCGAACGACAGAATGGCTTCGGCCATTCTGTCGTTTTAACTTTTATTATTTTTTTAAAAAAATAATAATTATAACCTACGGCTTAAATTCACTGAAAATAACCCGAACCTAAAACCATTCACTTTCTTTTAAATTAATTAAAACAACATATTTTCTTATTCTTTTATTTTATGTCTATCTCTAATTTTCCTTATAAAAAAACCCGGGTGTTACAACTACAACAAACCCAAACAGTGAGTGTGATATCATATGCAATGACGTCAATCTCATGATTTATGAATCATGTTAGATATATGACTCTAGTGCATTTTTTCATTCTATCTCTAAAATAGAGTATTTTACATCTTAAAGTACTTGCAGTTTTGGCATACAAAAATAGGGAATAATGACATTTTCAAAATAGTTAAAAAATGTAACATCTATATTAACGCCAACACAAGTTGTGAGTTTCTTCTATATAATTTCTATTAAAACATACTAAATCATTATTTACTGTTTTGCCCTCCCGTGTTTTCGACCATTTCGAATTTGATTAAATCTCGTTCTTAAATTATAACCTACGGCTTAAATTCACTGAAAATACCCGAACCTAAAACCATTCACTTTTCTTTTAAATTAATTAAAACAACATATTTTCTTATTCTTTTATTTTATGTCTATCTCTAATTTTCCTTATAAAAAAACCCGGGTGTTACAACTACAACAAACCCAAACAGTGAGTGTGATATCATATGCAATGACGTCAATCTCATGATTTATGAATCATGTTAGATATATGACTCTAGTGCATTTTTTCATTCTATCTCTAAAATAGAGTATTTTACATCTTAAAGTACTTGCAGTTTTGGCATACAAAAATAGGGAATAATGACATTTTCAAAATAGTTAAAAAATGTAACATCTATATTAACGCCAACACAAGTTGTGAGTTTCTTCTTTTTTGACTAAGTTGCACTCACATACTTTAATGTCTAACCCTTGACCTTATATATAGAGAATAGTGGCTTGTTGGTCAGGCAACAACAATTGTTTCCAAATCACTTGCTTCACGATACGCAAACTTTGTGGCCAAGTAGTTTAGAAGTGGCTATAAATCAATGTCTCATGATGAGGCTAACTAAGAGGCTAAATATTTAACGAATGGTTATAATCCAAAGTATGTTAAACTTAATTCTGTAAACCAAATTTCTTAGACCCAAAGAGGGATATTCATCAAGGCAGAATTACCAAGTAGAAATAGTTGCGGAACATACATGAATCCATGAAATTACCTTTGTTACTAGTTTCTATAAACTGTTATCGAGTTTGGGATTGCTTGTTTTGATCTTCTAAGTCAAAACGACTTTTCTCCAGAGAGATTTTTTTTACCTTAGTCTTTGTATTTTGATGATAATCATGTATAACCAAAATCCTTATGTGCACATGAGTTGCTATCATTATCAAAAAATTTCCAAATAACCTTGTCCTCCAATCATATCAATATAAGATCAGAGCGACATTCGTCATATTTAATTAAACTCATCAATGGTCACATATACTGATATAATATGACATAGATCAAGTGTGAGTGTGAAGCAAAAAAAATTATATATGATATGATAATTGTATGCATATTTCTTGCTAGTTCGATCAAATCCGTATGAGATTATCAATAATAAAAAAATCAAAGTAAAATCAAAGAAACGAAAAACTTTAATATGCATAACAAAATTAAGGAGAAGTGTCCATAAATCGAACATCCAAAGTATGTAAAATAAAATGCAAATAACAAACTCTCACTACATCAATATGTCATCAACTAATTTAACACACATATGAGTAGCATTTTCATGAAGACCTTTAGTGGTAAAAGCATGATATGCCACGACCCAAATTTTGGCCAGCTATTTTTAATTTCTATCATTTTCTTTTATTTTAAGATTTTTTTTATTTTGTGTAATTGTAACTTCTACTTATTTATGGTTTTTTCTATTAAAGAGATGACTATTAGAATTCTTAGTTGTTTTGAGACAATTTTTAGTTTTGACGAATATTAAAGAACTTAGATTTTCTCTCTAGAGAAATTTTTTCCTTGTTGAGCTCTTTAATCGTTTTCTTGAGTTTTTCAAATTACTTTATCATTCGAGTGTGGTCAGCTTGAGTGTAATGGTTATTGGATGCTTCATCTACCTTTCTTAAAGTAGAATATAACATTACGATCCATTGTTCACTATTTCAAAGGATTTTTTGTTCCGTCATTCTAGTTCGAGTTTTCCTTCAATTTTCTATTGTTTCATAATTATTCTTTTTGTCTAGCAATGTTCATTTTTATTGGTGGCTTTCATTGATTGAGTTTTGGTAGGAAACCATTAACATTTTTGTGGTCGCGCCCAGACATCATTTGTTATTCCCCCATACGCGCACTCCAGGACCCTAGCTGTCTTTCATCAATTTTCAGTTGCTCACTTCTCAATTCCAGTAGTCCGGTCCCGAGATAGATTTCACTTTTGTCATCACAAAAAGCCCATGGTCATCCCCAATCACCCAATCTCGAGAGCCTTCAAGGCCCTTGGCATCTGCTGTTTCACTCGAGGTCATCCGCACAGCGCCCAAACCCTCTTGTTTCTATTTCCTAAAGTCTTATGAATTGCTCGTTATAGAGTTTGTATTGATATGTTCAATAGATAATGACAACCCATATGAGTTGCTTGTTATAGAATTTGTTGACTCTTTGTTCAAAAACCAGGATCTTGATATCTTTATGTTTCGACTTAATCGAGTTTATGTTGTTATATGAATATAAATTATTGACATATTGGCACAAAATTACTTTAATTGTCTTTCAATTACTTTCGAATTTAAAATTCTAATGACAAAATTTTATGGCTATATCTCATCATTAGATATCTCATAATATTAAATCGGTTGTCATAGTTGAAGAAACCAAAAGTGCTCATTTAGCACTTTTCTTGAAAATAGTTTCTCCAACTATCAAGTCGATATATTCTCATGTCGATTTCCAACTATCATGATATCTAACTATTGGTGAATTACACAATGCAAATACACGTGTCCCTACAAGTAATACAATAATAAACAAGTTGTCGAAGCCATATGAAATTGATACGATTAAATTTCTAACGACTAATGTACTTTTATTTCAATTTTATTTAAACAACAAAAATTGTGATTTTTCTATGTCTAAAATTAACTACTGAATTTAATAGCAAAAAAACAAACAAGGGATCAACTTCACTCAAATAAAACTTAAAATAACAATTTTTCCTCAACAATCCACCTAATTATTTTATCACCTTTTCCAATGAATTAAATCTCATGAGTTAGTTAACTAATAAACCTTGATTATCTAAAATTCTGTCTCAATAGTCGATTAGAAATATTGTTAGAAATTAAATTCACTATATCCTCATGTGAATAAAACAACAATGATTCATTAAGTTAAGATTCTCAATTAGGTTACACATGTTATGCAGGTATATCCTTATCCGACATATTTGATTCGATGTGACACGAATTTTAATTTGGTCAGTCTGGTTTGACCCACTTTAGGAATCTCGTTTTAGCTAGGATTAGGATTATATTCTAATGTATTAATATATGGTTGAGTGGCAAAACTCAATTTTACCTTAATTTCTATTTAGTGAATTTCTCCTATGCTCGTGATTTTTCTCAAAAGGATTTTTCACAAAATCTTAGTGTTCCTGTTTTTTCTGCGTTTATTTTTTGTGTTTATTATTAACGTTCAATTTTTAACAAATGGTATAAGAGCATAGTTGAAGATTTTTCAAAAATCAAGTCTCGATTTATCGAAGGTAACAAACGAATTAGAGGTATGCAATTTTTTGGAAAATTACAATTTTGGAGAAATATAATACAAAAAAAAATAGAAAAGGAAAAAATTTTCTTTTTCTCATTTGCATTGCTATCTTCTTCGTGAGAGAATAAGACAACCAAGTTTCTCACTACTTGCTGTGGAGAAAAAAAGGAAAGCTTCTGCCTTTTCTATCAGAGAATCGATCATTGTCGTTCGCACAAATAAGACGACCACTGAAGAGGAAGTTGTTTTCGCCGATCAAGGAAGGTCGTTCATCTTTGTCCTACCAGACATAGAACACCACATCTCTGCCTATCGATCTATGTCTCTCATCTAAACAGAAGATATCTAGCCATGTAGAGAAGTCTGCCGCCATCGTTCTTTTGTTGCCAAGCTGTCATTTTTCTTCCAACAACAATTCCAACCATTTTGATCAGCTATTCGTCAAGCGCTGGTCTCAATTCTCCTACATGCTCTGATTCTTGACATTGATTTAGAGTTGTTCATTATCTTTGCCAATTTATTTGTTTGATTATGCTGTGATTTTTTAGCAAAATTTTGGAGATTGATATTTTGTTGTGAATTTTTTTGTTGGAATTATCTAATCTATGGGCGAGTTTTATTAGTTTGAGCCGACCTTATGTGGGATATTGTTATTGTTGGGCTTCAAATTTTTCGTCAAATAATTTTTTGAATCCAACATCTTTTGGGCAATGAGTTTGTTCAAGTTTGATATTTCGTTGTTGGATTGAAAGATGAGGTTTCAACTATGGTAGGTGAAGATGCGAGATGTGCTTACACATGGAATTAGATGACGCATTGTTAGGCCTAAATAAAATGCCTTTATCTTGGAGGAAAGACGAGAAAATTTGAATGGATCAAAAACATTATCTTTGATACGTTTGCATTTAGTTAATTAGATTTTGTAGGACGTTTTGAACGAGAAAACTACTGCTGATTTATGGTTAAAAGTATGGAATTAGATGACGCATTGTTAGTGTAGCGACCTTTAACCTTAACTCTTAAATTCTCGTGAAAATTTTTCTTTTTAAACATTCTCAAGTGAACCCCCTTCGTTAAATCGTTAAATTAAAGTATACCCGTTGAACCTTATTTAAAAGAAAATCATTTAAATAAAACCTTAAAAAAATAAAAGAGGAATCGGCTAATTGAACAGAGGGCAAAGAGCGCCCTAGCCCAAAATTTTCCTGTTCACATATACCGCTCACATTCACTGTACACTTCTACCGCTCACATCCACCGCTCAACAGTAACCGAACACATCTGCCTATTGACTTTGACCAAACACTTATATCAACTTCTGCCGATCACAAAACGACAGAATCTACTGCTTACATCAACCGCTCATCTACCGCTTACATCATTTAAACACATCCACCGCTCAACAGTAACCGAACACATCTACCGATTGACTTTGACCAAACACTTATATCAACTTTTGCCGATCACAAAACGACAGATTCTACTGCTTACATCCATCGCTCATCTACCACTTACATCAATTAAACACATCCACAATTCAACAGTAACCGAATTGTAACACCCTAAAAATTTTGATAACGTGTATAGGCCTAGGATTAATGGTTAGGGTATATCGGAAGGATTAATATTAACCCTGATGATTTTTACGAGTGTGAGAGAGAAGTGAAATTTAAAGAGAAATTGAGGAAGGAAACCTTAGAACCAAGTAATTAGAATTGCTATGGAATTTAATTACATGATTAATTAAAGGGAAGTTACAAGTGGTGCATGTCACGTTGAAGAATGGGATAAATGAAGGAGAGACCGTTTTATAAATATAGAAAAGTTAGTAGTGGAAACAAAAAAGTAGAAGAAATATTAAGTTAAAAAGACAAAATTGGAAAAACAAAAGCTAGTCATCTTCTCCCCTTTCTTCTTCTCCAAGAACCAGCCTCCATTGACGCCTCCCTCCTCCTCCTTTCCATAGATTTTGCAACAGATTAGGTGAATTTTTGTTGGGGTTTTAGTTTAATGTTTGTTAGGGTTGGTTTTTAAGGGTTTTATGGTGTTTTTGGAGGGATTGCATAGAGTTTTGAAACCCTAGTTCATGGAGTCCGAAAATTGTATTCCCCTTGCTGGTTCTCTTCTTATTTTGTTGGTTTAAGCTTTAATTATATTAGTTTAGATAGTTTTTGGAGAGAAATGGAGGATTGGAAGTGAGTTGTGAAAAACCGGTTTTGTGCAATATGTGCACCGGTTCTGTTTTCGGGAATTCGGATTGGCCATTTAATTTATTTGGTTAATTTGATGGTTTCAATGGATAGTAGACATGTAGAGGTTTCCGAGTTGGGGTGTCACGTCGAAATCCGTTGAAAAACGAGAAAGTTATGGCCATTTGAATGTGGACGGTAAAAAAATTGCATAAAAATCAGGTTTGAGTGTTTAGGTTGAATTGTCATATAGTTTTGGTTATTTTGAGTTAAGAAATTCCTTAGAGTTTGTTAGTAATTTACTAAGTTAAGTTTTCGTTATTTTAGGTGATCGAGCGAGTGAATTATCGAACGAAGTAGACAATTGAAATTCGAGCAACTAGGTAAGTAGTGGATTGCTTGTGTTTTGCCTTCGGGCCTACACCATGGAACGGTAGGGAATTGTTTGTTTGGTTGTTTTGTTTTGTCTTGTGTTGTGCATTGTATGTGACATGCATCATGGTGTTCGAACTACGAAATACGTGTTTTGAGCATCGTTTGCAATTTGTGAAAATGAAATGTAAGATAAGAAAACAAATATGCAACTTGGTCTCGAGTAGAATAGCCTCGTCGGGCAAGTGGCTTGTTGTAGCACCTCGAGAGGGATCTTACGAGAGATGCTATGCTAAAGTACGTAACACGTCATGAGTATGAATGCCTCGACCTGCTCGTGCTGAAAAGTACACTGGGGATTCTGAATGCCTCGACCTGCTCATGCTGAAAGGCACAATGGGGATTCTGAATGCCTCGACCTGCTCGTGCTGAAAAGTACACTGGGGATTCTGAATGCCTCGACCTGCTCGTGCTGAAAAGTACACTGGGGATTCTGAATGCCTCGACCTGCTCGTGCTGAAAAGTACACTGGGGATTCTGAATGCCTCGACCTGCTCGTGCTGAAAAGTACACTGGGGATTCTGAATGCCTCGACCTGCTCGTGCTGAAAAGTACACTGGGGATTCTGAATGCCTCGACCTGCTCGTGCTGAAAAGTACACTGGGGATTCTGAATGCCTCGACCTGCTCGTGCTGAAAAGTACACTGGGGATTCTGAATGCCTCGACCTGCTCGTGCTGAAAAGTACACTGGGGATTCTGAATGCCTCGACCTGCTCGTGCTGAAAAGTACACTGGGGATTCTGAATGCCTCGACCTGCTCGTGCTGAAAAGTACACTGGGGATTCTGAATGCCTCGACCTGCTCGTGCTGAAAAGTACACTGGGGATTCTGAATGCCTCGACCTGCTCGTGCTGAAAAGTACACTGGGGATTCTGAATGCCTCGACCTGCTCGTGCTGAAAAGTACACTGGGGATTCTGAATGCCTCGACCTGCTCGTGCTGAAAAGTACACTGGGGATTCTGAATGCCTCGACCTGCTCGTGCTGAAAAGTACACTGGGGATTCTGAATGCCTCGACCTGCTCGTGCTGAAAAGTACACTGGGGATTCTGAATGCCTCGACCTGCTCGTGCTGAAAAGTACACTGGGGATTCTGAATGCCTCGACCTGCTCGTGCTGAAAAGTACACTGGGGATTCTGAATGCCTCGACCTGCTCGTGCTGAAAAGTACACTGGGGATTCTGAATGCCTCGACCTGCTCGTGCTGAAAAGTACACTGGGGATTCTGAATGCCTCGACCTGCTCGTGCTGAAAAGTACACTGGGGATTCTGAATGCCTCGACCTGCTCGTGCTGAAAAGTACACTGGGGATTCTGAATGCCTCGACCTGCTCGTGCTGAAAAGTACACTGGGGATTCTGAATGCCTCGACCTGCTCGTGCTGAAAAGTACACTGGGGATTCTGAATGCCTCGACCTGCTCGTGCTGAAAAGTACACTGGGGATTCTGAATGCCTCGACCTGCTCGTGCTGAAAAGTACACTGGGGATTCTGAATGCCTCGACCTGCTCGTGCTGAAAAGTACACTGGGGATTCTGAATGCCTCGACCTGCTCGTGCTGAAAAGTACACTGGGGATTCTGAATGCCTCGACCTGCTCGTGCTGAAAAGTACACTGGGGATTCTGAATGCCTCGACCTGCTCGTGCTGAAAAGTACACTGGGGATTCTGAATGCCTCGACCTGCTCGTGCTGAAAAGTACACTGGGGATTCTGAATGCCTCGACCTGCTCGTGCTGAAAAGTACACTGGGGATTCTGAATGCCTCGACCTGCTCGTGCTGAAAAGTACACTGGGGATTCTGAATGCCTCGACCTGCTCGTGCTGAAAAGTACACTGGGGATTCTGAATGCCTCGACCTGCTCGTGCTGAAAAGTACACTGGGGATTCTGAATGCCTCGACCTGCTCGTGCTGAAAAGTACACTGGGGATTCTGAATGCCTCGACCTGCTCGTGCTGAAAAGTACACTGGGGATTCTGAATGCCTCGACCTGCTCGTGCTGAAAAGTACACTGGGGATTCTGAATGCCTCGACCTGCTCGTGCTGAAAAGTACACTGGGGATTCTGAATGCCTCGACCTGCTCGTGCTGAAAAGTACACTGGGGATTCTGAATGCCTCGACCTGCTCGTGCTGAAAAGTACACTGGGGATTCTGAATGCCTCGACCTGCTCGTGCTGAAAAGTACACTGGGGATTCTGAATGCCTCGACCTGCTCGTGCTGAAAAGTACACTGGGGATTCTGAATGCCTCGACCTGCTCGTGCTGAAAAGTACACTGGGGATTCTGAATGCCTCGACCTGCTCGTGCTGAAAAGTACACTGGGGATTCTGAATGCCTCGACCTGCTCGTGCTGAAAAGTACACTGGGGATTCTGAATGCCTCGACCTGCTCGTGCTGAAAAGTACACTGGGGATTCTGAATGCCTCGACCTGCTCGTGCTGAAAAGTACACTGGGGATTCTGAATGCCTCGACCTGCTCGTGCTGAAAAGTACACTGGGGATTCTGAATGCCTCGACCTGCTCGTGCTGAAAAGTACACTGGGGATTCTGAATGCCTCGACCTGCTCGTGCTGAAAAGTACACTGGGGATTCTGAATGCCTCGACCTGCTCGTGCTGAAAAGTACACTGGGGATTCTGAATGCCTCGACCTGCTCGTGCTGAAAAGTACACTGGGGATTCTGAATGCCTCGACCTGCTCGTGCTGAAAAGTACACTGGGGATTCTGAATGCCTCGACCTGCTCGTGCTGAAAACTGCATGTTAGGCTTGAGATGAGCAATCTAGTGTGTTAATGTGCATTTTTCCTACTTTCTAAGAGTTAGGCTTACTTGGTGTTCTATGGGTGTAGGTGACGACATTTACTCAAGTGAGGTACGAGGAGGACAGCCCAGAACTCGGCAGCAGTCGGAGGAGTACGGGGGTACGCCGGTGCAGGCTATGTCGGGGCGTACACAACCCCTTCCTCGGGTTAGTTTGTTGGAGTTTGATGTAGATAGTTTTTATAAACATTTTGGATTATTGTGAATAGTGGTTTTGAGGACGGGTTTGTGTATAAATACTGCAATTGACATTATATATTTTTCGATTTTGGTTTTAGGTTTTGGTTTATAAATTTTAGGCGTTATCCCGCTCGTTTTGATTTTTTTAAAAAATAACATCGGATTTAGTTTCTCTATTTTTCTTTATTACCGTTTTAAGTCAGTTTTTCAACATTTTTACGAGATACGGAGTTAGGGGTGTCAGGATCATGTGACAAAAATTTTAGAATTTTTGGAGGTGTTTGGCTCGATGAAAAATGAAGAAAAGTGTGGAAAAATAAAAAAAAAAGTCAAAAATGGTTGTTTTTAGGCCGAAGGGACCCGAGAGGGCCCGATCGATCGGGCTGGGCACGCGATTGATCGGGATGGGTGTTTTTAGATTAAATGCCTTTTATCTTGGAGGAAAGACGAGAAAATTTGAATGGATCAAAAACGATATCTTTGATACATTTTCATTTATTTAATTAGATTTTGCAGGATATTCTGAATGAGAAAACTACTGCTTATTTATGGTTAAAAGTAGAGCAGTTATGTATGAAGAAAACCTTGACGAGTAATTTGCATTTGAAGCTGCATTTATATTCTCATCAGTTGATGGAAGTTAGTTTAGTTAAAGAACACTTGACCACATTCAAAGAACTAGTTTTAGATTTGGAGACTATAAGATTCAAGTACGATGAGAAGAGAGCTCCTGAGAAGAGAAAACAATTGATGGCATCCGATGAAGTTGTTGTTGCAGAACAAAAAGATTATATTTATGGAGATCTTCTAGTTGTGTTAGTTGGAAACTCAAAGTCAAAAAGGATTGAATTTTTGATACAACTTGTTTGTTTTACATGAGTTATAATCGAAAGTGTTTGTCTGACACTTTTTTCAGAAGGTGTTATGTTAATGGGCAATAACACACCTTGTAAGGTAGCTAGTATTGGTACCATGACAATCAAGATTTATGGATGGAGTTGTGAGGACACTAGGTAAGGTGTGACATGTTCCCGAATTGAAAAAAAATCTGATCTCGTTGAGTACTCTCGACACAAAAGAGTAGGTGATTTTTTGAAGATCAATAGAGGTGCTCTTGTCATGTTTAGGGGATACAAGAGGTCTGCAAATTTGTATGTGTTGTAGGGTTCTACAGTTATGACATGCCTCGGGATGTATACTAAAAGAAATTTAGTAGAATCTCGTGCCTTATCTAAATTCTCTACTTATTACGTTTTTTTATTTTTGTAGGAAAAATTTATGAAGAAGGATTGCATATGGAGCACTTGGAGGATTCACCATTTGGCCCATGGGAATTTGTCTTCCCAGCCCAATAATTTGTAATTTTTATTTTATAACTTATTTGGCATACATTCGCCTTTATTGTAAGGATTTTATAATTGCATTTCATGCATTAGATTGTGTGGTTATGAGTAGATGTATGATGGTGGATTATGGGTTGAAGAATTTCAACTCAAATATTCAAGGAAAAAGTCTACAACAAATGAAGCCCAAAGGAAGCCATGGCCCAAAGAAGAGCCCACATTTAAAGGTATGATTTTGCAAGTACAAGAGTTAGTGGCAACATGGATTGATGATGTGGCAAGATTCCCTCCATTGATCCCTTTAGGCATGACATTCATCTCCTCCCTAAGATGTGTGCTTGTTTGCTTTGATCTTGACCATCCATCATTTTTCATCCAAGGGCCACCATTCATTCATCCTTATGGAAACCCTAATCCACCCTAGGATTTCTATAAATTCATGGCATTGGTGCATGTATGACAATTTTTGCTCATTTATGAAATTTCTATTTCTCTCTTCTAAGGTGGGTAACCTTTATAGTTTTTCCTTGGTTCTTTGAACCAAGTGGAGTAGCCCTCCATTGCTAACCTAGCTTGGGTTGCTAGGATAGCTCTTAGCTATTCCCTCACCTTTTCCATTGGGATTAGGATTGAGGACGAAAATCCCGGCCTACGGTGGTCGTTTTCCTCCCAAAAAATGTTTATCCGAGAGCTTAACCCGTAAGATCGCTCTACGGATCCGCCAAGGGCATTCTTTATTTTATTGTCTTCACATTCACCCACATTCACTCTCTAAATTTCGGCCACACAAATCACCTTTATTTTATTGCATTTTTATTTCCTTCATTCCATTACTTCTTCTTTCACTTTTCTCTTCATTTTCTTTTATTTTTTATTTTTATTTTTATTTTATTTTATTTTTCTTCATGCTTCATGCCATCATCTAACATCTAACTCTCGGCCATTGCATCATCTAGCATTAGTTTAGTTTCTTGCATTTTATTTCTATTATTTTCTTCTCTTTATTTTAAGTTTGCACAACACTAGTCACCCGAGCACTTCTAGAATATTTGTGGGTTTGAACACGGATCCTTTTCCTAAGGGATTTTGTGTCAAGTTATGTGTAATAAGGCTGAATTCACATTCTAAGAGATTGTTTGAGAAGACTCAGAAGTAGTCTAATTCTTAGGTGAATTTCAAGTTGAGATCGGAGTGTACATCAGAGACAATGACTCAGCCTATTACAGATGTTCAATCAACGCTATCAATTTCACGTTAGAGTGGTATCGCAAAAGGAAGAACCAAATGAAAGGTCGAAGCTCCACGACAATATAGTGAAACTAGTTTAGTGAGTTATGCATTGAATGTGTTTGAGGGTAACCATTCTAGTGGAGAGTCTTTAGCATGTTTATATGCAGTTCATTGTGACAACTCTAATAACTCGGTAATACTATGGATGAAGAGATCTGATTTCTTCTTAAGTATGTTTTTCAAGTTTAGTTTGGCTTACACTTGATCATTATCCGTTTTTGACTTGCCCCGACTGGGGCCTTTGAGGAAGAAGAAGTTATTTTCTTAATTGATGTTTAGAGATATATTTCATACAGTGGAATTCGTTTCAAAATAGAGATTGTTAGATTCGGTGTGACTCGTATTTGTTCGTCCCGCTTTAGGAATCTAGTTTTGAATAAGATTAGGATTTCAATTTAATGTATAAATATATGGCTGAGTTGCAAAATTCAATTATTTTTTGATGTATTATTAGTGAATTTCTCTTCTGTTTGTACTTGATTGATCGTCTAGATCAAGAAGCAAATAAATATCAAACAAATTCAAAAAACTAGCAAAAGTAAACTATTGAGTATAACCAATATTTTTATTTTTATTTTTATTTTTATTTTTATTTTTATTTTTATTTTTATTTTTATTTTTATTTTTATTTTTATTTTTATTTTTATTTTTATTTTTATTTTTATTTTTATTTTTATTTTTATTTTTATTTTTATTTTTATTTTTATTTTTATTTTTATTTTTATTTTTATTTTTATTTTTATTTTTATTTTTATTTTTATTTTTATTTTTATTTTTATTTTTATTTTTATTTTTATTTTTATTTTTATTTTTATTTTTATTTTTATTTTTATTTTTATTTTTATTTTTATTTTTATTTTTATTTTTATTTTTATTTTTATTTTTATTTTTATTTTTATTTTTATTTTTATTTTTATTTTTATTTTTATTTTTATTTTTATTTTTATTTTTATTTTTATTTTTATTTTTATTTTTATTTTTATTTTTATTTTTATTTTTATTTTTATTTTTATTTTTATTTTTATTTTTATTTTTATTTTTATTTTTATTTTTATTTTTATTATTTAGTAAGTTTTTTAAGCTTTAAAAATTGAATAGAGAATACAACATTCAATAAATTCTAGATATTACAAACAAGTCAGCTTTTACATCATACATTAGACTTGTCCGGACAATGAATCTTCGCAGTGCGTGTGCAAAACTTTTGACACTCAATTTCGTTATTTTGTTCACAATAAAGTCCAAAAATAAAGTTTATATATTAAATTTATTTTCATTTCACTTTATTATACTAAACCAATTTCATTAACAAGATATATTAAATGGTCCAAACTATGTTATTTATTTAAATTAAACTGCAGCAGAGTTCCTCCGTAGGTCCACTTTTAATTTAGCATTTTTTCCCAAATGAGTATCAAAATGTAACGCCCCGAAAACCCATCCGGGTTCCCGGTGCGCACAGGGACTACTCTAGTCTAAACGACTCTCTCTTTAGTATTATCTCATCCACATGAACTGATTTCCTTAATCCACTACATACTCCTAATCCCATTTGTTAGGCACCACGACGTCCACCCCAAAAATTTCGGCAGAGTGACGCATGAAAATGGCGCCCCCAAAATGCTAAGTATCTGAATAACATCAATCCAGAATATCCCAATCCATCTAACCAATCTACAAAATCTCCAAACAATCATCATAACAGAACGAAAATGCTATTGATCAAAATGAAGAAAGTCCACAGTATAGGGTGACATATCACCCTGAACTATGACTACATACAACTACAAACAAAAGAAATCCTAATCCCTATTATCACTATGCCACGGCTCCATGGGTCGGGTCGCCCTAACACTACCATCAGCTGGGGCCCTAGTCGCTCAACACCAACCACGCATTTACTCATGAGCAGACTCTCGATACTCACCCTCCTCCTGTACGGTACCTACACCACAGAACACACGGTAAGCTCAAAGCTTAGTAAATAGAGTGCTGAAAGTAAATATGAAGTATGAAAATCAGTTATGCAATCCTAACACATCTACGTCTCTACACACGTCGTCATCACCTCACTGCATCGCATCTCACCAAGGTTTGGGATGTAACCGCACTGGGCAGTCAGTCCGTACACCGCACTGTTTACCAGCACGTCACCGCCGTCCCAGTTCCTCCAGGAATGGGGTCCATAAGTTACACCCCAAACCCCCTGTTCTGACTCAAAATGTAACCGCCCGAGACAATCGGACGATGCACCGCACTGCCATCGGCAAGTCGCCACCACTCTAGCTCGTCCCGAAAGCGGGGCCAATAGGTCACATTCCAGCCACTGTCTCGACTCGAAGTGCAACCGCCCGGGGAAGTCTGCCAATACACCGCACTACCACCAGCACGTCGCCACCGCTCCAGCTTGTCTCGGAAGTGAGGCCCACAATCACACTCCAGCCCTTTGTCTCCTGTCACCCCCGTACCTCACATCCACTACTCTCCCTCTGTGCTTAAAAACATACTCAAAATATTTTGCGTAGCTTTTAAAATATGATGCATGCTGACCATAACCAACTAACTACGACTCCACATGCGCATCACATCACAAACTTACCTACGACCTACAACATGCACAAGACTCGCAACATACATACAATTGTGGTGTAAGCCCTTCTGGGCAACTCTCAAGCATTTACAACCACACTACTACTTACCTGGCGTTCTATTTTACTCAGGTTTGGCACGTAGCGTCACCTACGGCTTCACCTAGCATAATTAAAAATCCTCGTTAATACTTAGGCTTAAACTCGCCAATTCAACCTGAAACTAATGTTTCTAACTTAACCCGACTCATACCCAACTAAACGGGTCACTAACTTGGTTTGGTTAAAAAAATAGCTCAAAACTTTGAACTTGCGTAACTTTTTCTACACTTATCGAAATGACTCAATTTTGGCAGTCACGTACTCCCCTAACAACCTAGTTTAACATACCAGGAGAGAATTTAAAACGAATAATCATAGCCAGGTTAAAACTCTCAAAAACAGAACTAGTTTTTAGGAATTCCAATTTCCTATTTTTGGTTTTTCAACAAACTCATTCAATCCATCACCAATTTATCACATTCTAACCTATTAAGCATAATTTAACCAAATTCGGGGTTTCCAAATTCAGAACCTGAACCAGAACCACAGCCCCCCTCCCTTTCCTCTCGGCTTCACCCCTGAATTAGAGGTTACTAGCCCACTGAGGATCACTCATCGCACACCCCAATTCCCCATTATTTTCGTCACCAAAACAATAAGAAAAACTCGACCAACATGCTCCATCAATCATACCGCACCTCGGCCGCGCATAAGAGAGGAAACAAGGAGAAGAACTCACCTCTTTTTGTCCAATTCATGCACGAAATCGAAGGGTAAGAGAGGGGTTTTAGTTCGCCGGAGTTCGCTCGTCGGAATGGTGGCTAAAACGTTGGGGTTACCGGAAGAAAATGCCGGACTCTCTCTTTCTCTCTCGCCAGGGCTCGGGTTGCAAACAAACAGGATGGCTTCTTCGCGAAGCCATTCAGTTGTACTTTTTTTATTATTTTTTTTAATTGACTAATTTACTACATTGCCCTCGCGCATTTGAACTTTTGTATTTCCGTTAAGTTCGCGCCCTCTCGACCTATTCTTTTGGAAAATTCTCTTCCAAATAAATTCCTAAGCTTTATTAGGCTAATTAGCCTGTTAAAATCTTTCACAGAAATCTAACAGGACTTACATTTATTTGGTAAATTTTCTGGGTTATTACATCCTCCCCACCTTATAGAAATTTTGTCCCCAAAATTTACGTACCAAATAGCTCAGGAAACTGTTGTTCCACGTCTTGCGTCGCTCCCAAGTTGTCTCCTCCATGTTGTTGTTGCGGCACAACACCTTGACCAAGGGAATCTCCTTGTTGCGCAATGTCTTTACGACAGACCACAAAATTCGGACTGGCTTTTCCTCATAAGCCAAGGTCAGCTGGATCTCTATCTCCTCTTGAGTCACCACCTGAGTAGGATCACGAATGCACTTCCTCAGCATAAAAACATGGAAGACATCGTGAATGGCACTCATAGACGCAGGCAGCTGTGGCTGGTAAGCTGTACTCTTGACTCTCTCCAATACAGGGAATGGTCCCACAAACTGAGGGTTGAGCTTCCCCCGCTTCCCAAACCTGACCACACCCTTGAATGGGGAGATCTTCAGAAACACAAAATCCCCCACGCTGAACTCCAACTCTCGCAGCCTCTGATCTGCATAACTCTTCTGCCGACTCTGAGCTGCCTCAATCCTCCTCCGAATGATAGCCACTTTGTCAACTATCTGCTGCAGAATCTCAGGGCCTAGCAATCTCGCCTCGCCAACCTCGTCCCAATATAGAGGCTATCGACACTTCTTCCCATACATAAGGCGGCATACCAATGGTGGACTGATAGCTGTTATTATATGAAAATTCCACCAAAGGCAAGAACCTGTTCCAAGATGTCTGAAACTCTAGCACACAGGCCCTTAGCATATCTTCTAAAATCTGTATAGTCCGCTCCAACTGCCCGTTAGTCTGAGGATGAAAGGCCGTACTAAAATCCAACCGGGTACCCATGCCCTTCTGCAGGCTCCTCCAAAACTTAGTGGTAAATCTGGGGTCTCGATCTGACACTATCGACACCGGAACCCCATGCAATCGGGCAATCTCCTGAACATAAATTTGGGCAAACTGGTCCATAGAGTATGTCATCCTCACCGGCAGAAAGTGAGACGACTTCGTCAGCCTGTCAACAACCACCCAGATTGCATCATGGCCCTTCACTGTCTTGAGTAATCCTGTCACAAAATCCATAGTGATCTTCTCCCACTTCCACTCTAGTATTGGTAGTGGCTGAAGCATACCTGATGGTCTCTGGTGCTCAGCCTTCACTTGCTGGCATACTACACAAGCTTCCACATACATGGCCACTTCGCGCTTCATATTGGGCCACCAATAATGCTGTCTGAGGTCCCTGTACATCTTAGTGCTCCTAGGATGCACAGAGAAAGGAGAAGAATGAGCCTCTGCTAATATATCCTTTCTCAGCTCCTCATCCTTCGGAACGTACCACCTGTCCCAAAATTTCAGAATCTCGTCCTCCAAAATATTGAGTTCGGATCTCGCACCGGTCTCCATGCCCGCCCTGAGTTCACTACACTTAGAATTGCCTCCTTGTGCTAGTTTGATCCTTTCCAGGATGGTCGGCCTCAATGATATAGTCGAAAGAGTAACTGCAAGGTCAGAAACTACCTCCACACCAAATCTCTACAGCTCAACTCCCAACTAAGCCGGCAGCGTAGTCCTCACAGCGAGAACTCAAACTGGAACTGCCACCCAACTTAAAGCATCTGCCAACACATTCGCTTTCCCCAGGTGATACTTGATTTCCAAATCATAGTCTTTCACCAGCTCGAGCCACCTCCTCTGCCTCAAGTTCAGTTCCTTCTGCGTAAAAATATACTTCAAGCTAGTGGTGGTTGGAGAATACCTCACACTGCTGCCCATGTAGATAATGCCGCCAAATCTCCAGTGCAAATACCACCCCTGCTAGCTCCAAGTCGTGAGTGGGATAGTTCTACTCATACGTGTTCAGCTGCTTAGAAGCATAAGCAATAATCTTCCCATTCTGCATCAATACACACCCCAAAACAATCCTGGATGCGTCGCAATAAATACTGAACCTCTCACCCTCCACCGATAGCACCAGTAACGGAGCTGAGGTCAACTTCTGCTTTAGAATCTAAAAGTTACTTTCACAATCATCAGACCAATAGTACTTCGCATTCTTGGAGAATCCCTTAATAAATCTCTGATAATAGCTTGCCAATCCAAGAAAACTATAAATCACACTCACACTAGTCGGCCAAGGCCACTCCTAGACCGCCTGAACCTTCACTGGGTCCACCGAAATGCCATCACAGGAGATGACGTGCCCTAGGAAATTAACTCTATCCAGCCAAAACTCACACTTGGAGAACTTAGCGTACAACTGGTGCTGTTTCAAAGCAGACAGCACAATCCCCAATTGTTCCTTGTGCTCCTCTTCGGTCCACAAATAAACCAAAATATCATCAATAAACACTATCACGAACCTGTCCAAATACTCCTTGAACACCCGGTTCATCAAATCCGTAAAAGCTTTCGGGGCATTGGTCAGTCCAAAAGACATGACCAAAAACTCATAGTGCCCATAGCTCGACCTGAAAGCTGTCTTCGGTACATCTTCCTCCCGCACCTTCAGCTGATAGTAACCGGACCTCAGATCAATCTTAGAGAACACTCGCGCACCTTGAAGCTGATCAAACAAATCATCTATCATTGGCAATTGATACTAGTTCTTCACTGTCAGCTTATTCAGCTCCCTGTAGTCAATGCACATGCGTAGGGATCCGTCTTTCTTTTCACAAACAACACCGGTGCGCCCCACGGCGAAAAGCTTGGGCGTATAAAGCCCTTATCCGTCAACTCCCCCAACTGCGCCTTCAACTCTTTCAGCTCAGTAGGCTCCAGTCTGTACGGGTTCTTACACACTGGTTCAGCCCCTGGGTACACATCAATGACAAACTCAATCTCTCTATTAGGAGGCAAACCTGGCAAGTCCTCAAGGAACACCTCGGGAAAATCCTGCACGACTGCGATGTCTGACAACAGAATCCCTACCTGATACCGTCCATCCATAGTGCTAGCTAGGAAGCCCATACATCCATCTAGTAATAACTGTCGAGCTCTAAAGGAAGATACTACAGGAATCCTATTCACGCCTTTCCCAGCCCTGAATGAATAACTCACACCATTCAGGGGATGGAAATGGATCTCTCGAGTCTTGCAATCTATCTAGACAAAATGTTTGAATAGCCAATCCATACCTAAGATGACCTCAAACCCTTTCATGTGGAGTATGATCAGATCAGCATATAGTCATTGCTCCCCCTCTGTGATATGAAAATAAACGCTCACCTGATGGTAACGTTACCTCGTAAAATGGGTTTGCAGGACAAAACTCCAAGTTGGCCTTAACCACAAAGGCCGTAGACACAAACGAATGTGTAGCACCCGTATCAATCAAGGTATAAGCTACAACTCCAAGAATAAAAATACTACCTGCAATGACGGACGGCTTGGCAGCATGATCTTGCTCAATAAGGGAGAAAACCTGTAGCGACCCTAACACCGTATGTAACACCCGACAACTTCAGCCAGGTGACTTCCTAACTGTATTAACGGTCATAAATATTCAATCTTCACGGTTTAGAGTTTTATACCAAGAATAATTAATTTCATGTGGATTTAAACTAGGTTGGGTGGCAAAGTTGTAATAATGGAGGATGATGACCAATATATAAAGAAAAAGAAAATGTTTTAAACCTCACTTACACCACTGTAGCCGACACCTTCCTTTTCGGCGATTTCTTCTCTCTCGAGCTCTTGCTCTCTGCTTTTAGCATACTCTCTTCGACGATCAGTTTTCTCTGCCACTACTCGACTACTCTGTGCCCGAGGTATGCAATAGACAACGTAGCTATCTGTTAGTTTGTTAGCCCTGTTTTCTACTCGGCATTAGAGTTTTGGATTTTCCAATGGCCAAATAATAATAAGAACATTTGAAATCTGGAAGTGGTAATGTCTTTCTGAATCGAGAGTTATCGCTAATCGAATATGTCTGTTCTGGGTTTTGGATTTCTAACTGCACAGACGACTATACTAGGGATTCGGGAATGACTCTTAGCTATTAGACCCTAGGATGACTTGTGAGTAGAACTTTTAGGATTTTGTTTTAACTACTGTAATGTAAATGTTTTAGGTAAAGAAGTCTGAGGAAAAGGAGCTCTCATTGCTAAGGATACCAGGTAAGTGAATGTATAGGATTTTCGGCAAATAGGGCTCTACATCACAAGGATGCTAGATAGTAACTGATATGACGATTAGAGGTTATTATGCTACAGTCTAGTACTTATGTTGACGTTTAGTTTAATGGTAAGTTTTCATACTGGAAGAATGTCCTATTCTGTAGCTTGAATGAGTTAAGAATTTCCATGTTCATGCATTATCAATGTTTTATGCACATGAAAATGTTTTAAAAGCATGTTTTCTCATGAACAAGATAAGATGATAAAATCCCTGCAACGTGGTTGAGTGAGGGTTGGGGGCTGTTCGGCGTATGTCACAGTCCAAAGAATGACATATGAATACGACCCGCAGTAGGGACCATGATCAAACTCACTGTCGAACCCCCTTTACCGGCACAAATCTTCTCTCACTCCACACAACTTAAATGATGAATACGAACAATGATTATGAACAATGATTACGAATGATGATTATGAACAATGATTACGAATGTTGAATATGAACTATGATTACGAATGATGAATATGATTCATGATTATGGATGATGATTATGAACAAGAAAAGACCTATGACCATGTATTTCTCCGAAATATGCATTCATGCATTCAGGTTATTGTTGCATTCCTTACTAAGCATTAGGCTTATAGTTGAACCTTTTGATGTAGGTGAAGAGTTAATAGGTGAGGATTCCCAATTGCAAGAGAACGTTTAAAGCTGGTTGCTGGAGGATGCTCAGTGTGACAGTGCAAGGTTGGATAGGCGATTAAGCTCCCTGGTTATGTTCATAGTAAGTCAGAAAAGTTTATGATGAACAGATGACTAAGTCGAACAGAATTTCTTATAACAATGAGATTCGAATTTGAATGGTTTGTCTTTAGAGTCTGAATAAGATTTTAAGGATTATTGAATGGTTTGTTTTGCTTAAGCCTTCCGCTATGCGTATTTTGGATTAGTTTATGATCCTTACTCATTGGGGTTTATAGTTACTGAGTTAAGATTCGGGTGAGTTGTGGTATGTTCTATTGGATGAGGTTGTTTGATAATTATGGTGTTTGCTGCCGTGTGATAGAAGCTGGATAAGGCAATCATCCGGCTGACGTCATCGGCAGATGTAGAGTGTTTGAGCCATCGGGTGATGGAAGTGCTATCTTTTCGTCTAGCGATCGGCAGGTGTAGAGTGTTTAAGCCATCGGATGATGGAAGTGCTGTTTTGTCGTCTAGTGATCGGCAGATTTAGAGTGTCTAAGCCATCGGATGATGGAAGTGCTATTTTTTCGTCTAGCGATCGGCAGATGTAGAGTGTATAAGTTATCGGATTATGGAAGTGCTATTTTGTCGTCTAGTGATCGGAAGATGAAGAGTGTTTAAGCTATCGGAAGATGTAAGTATAGTTTGTCGTCTAGTTACCGAATGATGTAAGGGTTTCCTTGTCGTTTAGTGACCGGGTCATGTTTTAGTTATGCACGTGAGGAGCACATGTCCATCGGATGATGTTCCCTTATTTCATCGGATGATGTAGAGAGTTTCTTCACCGGATGGTATAAACACGATTTTGTCGTCCAGGGACCGGTAGATGTGGTTCGTTCCTCTATCGGTAGATGCAGTCTGAAGCTTAAAGTTTTCCTTCACTAGCCGATACACATTGCACTGCCCGCCGGCAGATGCATAATGTTCTCTTTTGCCGGTTGAGGCTTAGCGAATCGCGTATGACATCTTGAGTTAAATTATGTTTCAAAAAAATAAATAAATAAAATACACTACTAATAATGAATCATGTGTGATTAATAAAAATTAAATGATTAAGAAAGATATGGATTATGTGACGATCCCTCTCGGGTTGTTACACCGTACCCATATTTTTCTGTATTATATTTTTTTTATCCTTATAAACTTTGTAACATTTGAACAGAATTTAAATCGTAGACTAAATCATTAAAATCGTTTGAAAACTATTTTAAACCATTTGAATAAAACATAAAACAAGTTATGAAACAATTAAATACAACTTAAAATAACATAACATTAGGTTGAGGGCAAAAGGGACATTCGTCCCAAAAACTACAGGGGCGATCGATGGCCCCACATAGTGGCGATCGATCGCCCATTTGCAAAACTTAGGGGCGATTGATCGCCTCTCATAGTGGCGATCGATCACCCATTTACAAAATTGAGGGGCGATCGATCGCCTCACATATGGGCGATCGATCGCCCCGCTCTCTGGAAAATCCAGAGAGCGGCGATCGCCTGCCGATCGATGGCGATCGAACGGTAGGTTCTCTAGAATTTCCATTCTAGAGAGCCACTTCTTCCTGTTTTCTTTCTCCACTGCACACTTAACAACTTTCTTCATTCAATCCTAAACTTCAATAACATACTCAACATCTTAACATAAAATCGTTCATAACCTCACTCGCCTCTCATGTCATCAATCACTTAAAACATACCCAAAACACATTTGAAAACGTGGTAAAACTCTGTAAAAACAAACTGCATGGATCCGTTTAAAAATCGAACATATCCCTATAGAGTAAATTACCAAGCAATTATAAAATAAGTTTCCAAAACGTTTTAAAAAAAACCCCTAAACATAAACCTATCCACTATCCAGATTCCCAAACATCCTAATATGTTCAACTACACAATTTCTTCTACGATCTAACTATCGTGTCCCCAAAATACTTACAACAGTCCCACGGGTCCAAATCGCACCTACCGCACCAGCACACTCACACAGGCCATCGTTCTTCAACTGGTCATTCCTCGAGTGGAGAGATCTCGTCCTCACCTGTATCTAGATCTCACCTACACCATAAAGACAACTATGAGCTAAAGGCTCAGCAAGTTTTGTAAATGCAGATGCATGCTGTGCATATGAGTTTCATAAACCATACAGACATTTTAATCATTTAGTGGCATAACATAACGTCACCGGAGGCAACTCTCACCAGATGGAAAGGGCACGTCCGGCGGTTGGACAGCCCTTTCCATCTACTGGGGGAAAACATGATTTCATCCGTAAATAGCCAAGTCTGAACCCCACCCCGTCGTGACCAGATTACGTACATTAGTTTTCATTAGTTCATTTCATGTTTTTCTTAAACACGTGCAGAAATCTATTTTCATGCTATTTTAAAAGATGTGATACATGAACAATTAAATGCATAAAGTAAACATACAACATATATACCATCAAGATGATAAAAACATAACCTATGTAAACAACTAATCCTAGCTACCCCAACCAAAGCAATTAAACAACAAGCTCCAAGATCTCCTCTGTAACACCCTTAATACCGTACCCGTGTTTCCATACATATTTTTTTTTTTTTTTTTTAAACTTTAAAACTTGACGTTAAGCAGAATTGAAATCGAAACCGAAACCGGAATCGAAATCAAAATTCGTTTGGTAAATCATTTAAAACATAAACTAAAACTATTTAATAAAACTTCAAAACATTTAATAAAAACATTTAAAAACCATGCAGAAGAAAGGGGGCAAAACTGTCCAGGCCCTGAAATTAGAGGCAGCGACCAGTGCAGCGACTGGTCGCTGCATCGCTGCGCCGAGGCAGCGATCGATCTCTGCGCTGCAGCAGAGATCGATCGCTGCATTGCTTCATAGCACCAGCGATCGATCTCTGCTGCAGAGCAGAGATCGATTGCTGCAGCTTTACAAGCAAGCAGCGATTGATCTCTGCTCTGCAGCAGAGATCGATCGCTGCACACAATGCAGCGATCCCCTCCTTCAAACACTCCAACACTTCATCGACAATTCTCCTCAACACTTCATGCTTCACAAACACATCAATTAGCTCTCTGGAAATCTGAATTCCAGAGAGCAAAATCCTATTACATCACGCCTATACTCACAACAACGTTTCAAAATTTCAAACTTTCATCTCTCTGGAATCCGATTCCAGAGAGTAACCCCTGTTACAATTCTCTTCCACTTGCAGCGGACTTTACGAAGTCCAACTGCGTGGATAGCTCTAAAAACCGAGCTATCCGTAACAACCTTCAAACAACATTTCAAAACATTTTCATTTAACTTAAACATTTAAACCAAAACATTTCATAACGTTTATCAAAACTGGTTAAACCAAAGCGTTATCTAATCCCTATCCAGATCCAAACAACCTAAATATTCTATACAATTATCAGATCAAAATATCCCAAAATAACCCCAGAGTCCATACGTACATCCCCACGGGTCGTATCACGCCTCAACTACTCAGCGCACTCCCACGGGCTATCATCCATCAACTGCACCCCACGTCAGGAGGAGGAACGTCGTCCTCACCTGGTTCAATGTCTCCTAAAATATCACCTACACCATACAGACACATATGAGATATTGAAATCTCAGTAAGCTACGTAAATGCAGATGCATGCGTGCAGTGCTTATGAAGTTCAGAAAACATGCATATCAGACATATCAGGTCATTTCATACAGATTGCCACCGAGATATCAGCCCTCTAAATGGAAAGGATACATCCCGCGGTCGGACTACCACTTTCGATTTAGAGGAGGGGGGTACATGCTCACAAACCCTACAGCCATGCCTGAGCCCCATCTCGCGTGACCAGATACAGATTACGTATTTTCGTTCATTATTCCTTTCATTTGAAAACTTGTGCAGAAATCCATTTTCATGCCATTTTGAAACATGTGATGCATGAACAGTTATAAACAGAAAATAAACAACCAACATATATACCATCAAGACCAAAATAGAGTAACCTATAAACAATTTAAACCTAACTACCCAACCGAAAGCGATTTAAAGCAAACAATTCCTTAGGGATCCTCGATACGACATCGAAGTATGGTGTAGACCGATTGGTCAAAGTAAGTCACGAAAACTTACCTTGGGCGCGCAGAATCTCAAGCTTCGATCACGGGAGTCGTGTGTCTGAGGAAAACACGATATTCGTAGTTAAAACCAATTTAAACTATAAACGTCCAAATTACGAAATCCTTAACTAATGAATTTCCTAAAATTCCAACTTAATAATTCGAAGTATTTAACAACGACATAATGCTCGATAACCTAGAATTCCGATTAACGAGTTTTTCTCAAAAACTCAGAAATTTACCAATTTTTAACTTTTTCTCAATTTGATTTTTCTTCGTCCAATAATGTCCAATACGTTCAATACGTACTTAATCAAGGCTGACCTATTAATTACGAACCCTAATTCGCGTTTTTAACGAAAATCGATCGAAACCCTAATTAACTAAATCTCCGTAAAACTCGAAATAAACGCTCAAAGACTGAAGCTGCATACCTAGGGTAGCGAGAGCAGGAGAAACCGTGAAGAAATCGGAACGAACGAGAGGAGAAACGGAGTCGGATCGTGAGAAGTCGTCGGCGGCCGAGAGGGTTTGCGAAGGAGAAAAGAGAAAACAGAATGAAATCGCAGAATGAAATCGCAGAACTGAAGGAAAGTTAATTTTTATTAAAATTAACTTTGGCAAATTACGTTTTCGCCCTTCTTTAGTTTTTATATAGATTTCTTCTTTCGGTTTGTTAATCGTCTAGCTATTCGGTTTCACCAAACCTCCACATTTCACCAATACGTCCAACTTAATATTCGGGATTTAACAAAACTATCCGTTCGCAATTTGGACCTCGTTTACTATTTTTATTAAAACGTCCATTATATTACGATAGAGGTAATTACTCAGAATATAGCGGTTAATCTCTGAAAATTCCCAAAATTTCCTTAAAATTCCTATTATTCGTTAGGATCATCATGACGCTTTCCATTTACGAAACTGATTTGATTTGACACATTTACTAAAAATGCCATTAAACAATGAAATAATAATATAATATCATATATCCAAAAAGTCCGTACAAGCCGGATATTACATTCCACCCTCCTTATTCAGAATTTTGTCCACAAAATTAAATCATACAAACATATCAGGATACTTAGTCATCATATCCTGCTGTCGTTCCCATGTAGCCTCTTCCACCTCGTGATTCCGCCATAGAACTTTGACCAGCGAAATTTCTTTGTTGCGTAGAACCTTGATGGAATGCTCCAAAATACGTACCGGCCTCACCTCATAAGTCAAGGTAGGCTGTACCTCGATCTCTGTAGCCTCCACGACATGTGACGGGTCACGTAGACATCTCCGAAGCATAGATACGTGGAACACATCGTGGATACCCTCCATAGAAGCTTGAAGCTGCAGTCTGTACGCCAACTTCCCGATCCTCTTCAGAATAGGAAAGGGCCCCACATAACGAGGGTTCAACTTACCCCTCCTTCCAAATCTCGCTACGCCTTTGAACGGAGAAACTTTCAAGTAGACCTCATCGCCTTCCTCGAACTCCAGCTCTCTCCGTCTGGTATCAGCATAGCTCTTCTGCCTGCTCTGTGCTACCTCTATACGCTGTCGAATGATGGCAATCTTCTCTGCCGTCTGCTGTAGAATCTCAGGACCAACAATGCTGGCCTCGCCAACCTCGTCCCAATACAACAGAGATCTACACTTTCGACCATACAGCGCCTCATATGGAGCCATGCCAATAGTAGCCTGGAAGCTGTTATTATAAGAGAACTCGATCAGTGGCAAATACCTGCTCCACGATCCCTGAAACTCCAGCACACATGCTCTGAGCATATCCTCCAGAATCTGATTCGTCCTCTCTGTCTGTCCATCAGTTTGAGGATGAAATGCGGTGCTGAAATTAAGCTGAGTCCCCATAGCCTTGTGCAGACTCTTCCAGAACTTCGAGGTAAACCTCGGATCTCGATCCGAGACAATAGAAACCGGCACTCCGTGCAACTTCACAATCTCCTGTACATAGAGCTCTGCGAGCTGATCCATAGAAGACGCCATCTTCACAGGCAAAAAGTGAGCCAACTTTGTCAATCGGTCCACAATAACCCAAATTCCGTCATGGCCTCTCGTAGTCCTCGGGAGCCCCACAATGAAATCCATGGAGATCTGCTCCCACTTCCACTCCGGAATCGGCAGTGGTAACAGTGTTCCAGCGGGTCTCTGGTGCTCAGCCTTTACCTGCTGACATACTAGGCAGGTCTCAACGTACTTGGCAACCTCCCTCTTCATGTTCGGCCACCAGAAGTGCTGTCTCAAATCCCGGTACATCTTGGTACTCCCCGGGTGCACAGAATATGCCGAAGAATGTGCCTCGGCCAATATCTCCTTCTTTAGATCCTCGTCACTAGGCACGTACCACCTATGCCTGAACTTCAGAATACCATCCTCTGACAAATGGAAATCTGACGAGTCTCCCAACGTCATGCTCGATCGAAGCTCCATACACTCCGTATCACTCTGCCGACTCAGACTCTAACCCCAATCTAGCCATACGTGCAGTCGATACGAAGGAGTGCGTAGCTCCGGTATCCATCAAAGTAAATACAGTAGCACCCATAAGCAAAATAGTACCTGCAATCACGGCAGGCTGAGCATCGTCATCAACATCCTCAGGCTCGATGAAGGCGAAAACCCTGGGCATAACCTTCCTCTGATCTCCGCCCAACTGATCTCGGCCCGGGTGGGGGCAGTCTCTAACAAAATGGCCAACTCCACCACATCTGTAGCATTTGTTAGAACCCACACGACACTCTCCACTATGTTCCCTCTGACACAAGGGGCACCATGGCATCTGAGAAGCCCCCTGAACTTGCTTCCCCTTGCCCCGATCATTACCTCCCTCAAGAGGTCTCTTCACACCCCTCGGCTGCTGTTGAGGCGGCTGTGCTCTAGGCTGCCATCCTCGGTTCTGCGACTGAGGACGGATCTCTCGAAAGAAGCCCTTCGCTGGCTCCCTCGGTCTAACACAAGTGGCCCTGGCGGCCTCGATATCCAGAGCTCTAGCTGTGATGTCAGAAAAGGGCACATCAATAATACCTGAGACAACCACGTGCATTCGGATCTCCGGATTAAGTCCCTCCATAAACTGGTGCACCTTCTCCTCATTATCGCAAACAAGACGAGGTGCAAATCTGGATAATGCCTCAAACTTCCGAATATAATCAGCAACTGAACCAGTCTGCTTCAGCTGCATAAACTCGTTCCTCTTGGCCACCCTCACCGTAAGGCTGAAATACTTATCGAAGAATAGAAACTTGAACCGATCCCAAGTCATAATAGATACGTCCGTCGTCACCTTGATCGAATCCCACCAGAAACGGGCATCCATCGCTAAATCAAAGGTAGCATACACCACCTTGCTCCCGTTCCCTACCTCGGCGTAAGCTAACATGTCCTCCATAACTCGGATCCACTCCTCGGCACGTGTCGGATCCGATGACTGGCCTTCGAATACTGGAGGCCGTAGACTTTGAAACCTCTGCATACCCTGATTACTGGGAACTACCAAGTCTTGGGCCCTCTGATTCTCTCGCTGGTTCTCCCGATTTACTAATTCCGTAATCTGTTGCGCCTGCCTGTCCATATGCTGAGACTGGCGATCGATCAACTCCGTAAGACGATCCATCGCGTCATCTCTCGGATCCCTTCCTCGAGTCATATTTCTATAAACTCCTATAAAATTTAAAAACAAGAAATCCTAAGAAACTGAAATCAAACAAAGCAGTAAACAAACTTACAGTTGATGTAGGATGTCCGTGTAGTGGCTGTGCAGTCGAGCAGTCTATAGAATCGATTTTAAAACCCGGGGGCTCTGATACCATAATTGTAACACCCCTAATACCGTACCCGTGTTTCCATACATATATTTTTTTTTTTTTTTTAAACTTTAAAACTTGACGTTAAGCAGAATTGAAATCGAAACCGAAACCGGAATCGAAATCAAAATTCGTTTGGTAAATCATTTAAAACATAAACTAAAACTATTTAATAAAACTTCAAAACATTTAATAAAAACATTTAAAAACCACGCAGAAGAAAGGGGGCAAAACTGTCCAGGCCCTGAAATTAGAGGCAGCGACCAGTGCAGCGACTTGTCGCTGCATCGCTGCGCCGAGGCAGCGATCGATCTCTGCGGCAGCGATCGATCTCTGCGCTGCAGCAGAGATCGATCGCTGCATTGCTTCATAGCACCAGCGATCGATCTCTGCTCTGCAGCAGAGATTGATCGCTGCACACAATGCAGCGATCCCCTCCTTCAAACACTCCAACACTTCATCGACAATTCTCCTCAACACTTCATGCTTCACAAACACATCAATTAGCTCTCTGGAAATTTGAATTCCAGAGAGCAAAATCCTATTACATCACGCCTATACTCACAACAACGTTTCAAAATTTCAAACTTTCATCTCTCTGGAATCCGATTCCAGAGAGTAACCCCTTTTACAATTCTCTTCCACTTGCAGCGGACTTTACGAAGTCCAACTGCGTGGATAGCTCTAAAAACCGAGCTATCCGTAACAACCTTCAAACAACATTTCAAAACATTTTCATTTACCTTAAACATTTAAACCAAAACATTTCATAACGTTTATCAAAACTGGTTAAACCAAAGCGTTATCTAATCCCTATCCAGATCCAAACAACCTAAATATTCTATACAATTATCAGATCAAAATATCCCAAAATAACCCCAGAGTCCATACGTACATCCCCACGGGTCGTATCGCGCCTCAACTACTCAGCGCACTCCCACGGGCCATCATCCATCAACTGCACCCCACGTCAGGAGGAGGAACGTCGTCCTCACCAGGTTCAATGTCTCCTAAAATATCACCTATACCATACAGACACATATGAGATATTGAAATCTCAGTAAGCTACGTAAATGCAGATGCATGCGTGCAGTGCTTATGAAGTTCAGAAAACATGCATATCAGACATATCAGGTCATTTCATACAGATTGCCATTGAGATATCAGCCCTCTAAATGGAAAGGATACATCCCGCGGTCGGACTACCACTTTCGATTTAGAGGAGAGGGGTACATGCTCACAAACCCTACAGCCATGCCTGAGCCCCATCTCGCGTGACCAGATACAGATTACGTATTTTCGTTCATTATTCATTTCATTTGAAAACTTGTGCAGAAATCCATTTTCATGCCATTTTGAAACACGTGATGCATGAACAGTTATAAACAGAAAATAAACAATCAACATATATACCATCAAGACCAAAATAGAGTAACCTATAAACAATTTAAACCTAACTACCCAACCGAAAGCGATTTAAAGCAAACAATTCCTTAGGAATCCTCGATACGACATCGAAGTATGGTGTAGACCGATTGGTCAAAGTAAGTCACGAAAACTTACCTTGGGCGCGCAGAATCTCAAGCTTCGATCACGGGAGTCGTGTGTCTGAGGAAAACACGATATTCGTAGTTAAAACCAATTTAAACTATAAACGTCCAAATTACAAAATCCTTAACTAATGAATTTCCTAAAATTCCAACTTAATAATTCGAAGTATTTAACAACGACATAATGCTCGATAACCTAGAATTCCGATTAACGAGTTTTTCTCAAAAACTCAGAAATTTACCAATTTTTAACTTTTTCTCAATTTGATTTTTCTTCGTCCAATAATGTCTAATACGTTCAATACGTACTTAATTAAGGCTGACCTATTAATTACGAACCCTAATTCGCGTTTTTAACGAAAATCGATCGAAACCCTAATTAACTAAATCTCCGTAAAACTTGAAATAAACACTCAAAGACTGAAGCTGCATACCTAGGGTAGCGAGAGGAGGAGAAACCGTGAAGAAATCAGAACGAACGGGAGGAGAAACGGAGTCGGATCGTGAGAAGTCGTCGGCGACCGAGAGGGTTTGCGAAGGAGAAAAGAGAAAACAGAATGAAATCGCAGAAGTGAAGGAAAGTTGATTTTTATTAAAATTAACTTTGGCAAATTACGTTTTCGCCCTTCTTTAGTTTTTATATAGATTTCTTCTTTCGGTTTGTTAATCGTCTAGCTATTCGGTTTCACCAAACCTCCACATTTCACCAATACGTCCAACTTAATATTCGGGATTTAACAAAACTATCCATTCGCAATTTGGACCTCGTTTACTATTTTTATTAAAACGTCCATTATATTACGATAGAGGTAATTACTCGGAATATAGCGGTTAATCTCCGAAAATTCCCAAAATTTCCTTAAAATTCCTATTATTCGTTAGGATCATCATGACGCTTTCCATTTACGAAACGGATTTGATTTGACACATTTACTAAAAATGCCATTAAACAATGAAATAATAATATAATATCATATATCCAAAAAGTCCGTACAAGCCGGATATTACATCCTCAATACGACTTCGACGTACGGTGTAGGCCAATCGGCCATAGTAAGTCACGAGAACTTACCTCGCGTCCGTTGCAATTCTAGCTCCGTCCTCGAGCGTTGTTCACCTAAGGCAAATTCATAAGAATCGTCGTTAAAGCGCGTTTAAACCATTAAACATCCAAATTAAAGAAACCTTAACTAAAGAAATTTCTTAACGAAACCTTAACTAAAGATGTTTCTTAAAACTCTAAAATACTTCATTGATGCATTTCATCGAGCAATTCATGCCCGTGTGTAATACCCAGCTGTACGGACTATTATTATTTTAATGTAAATGGCATTTTTATAAATATGTCAAATCAAGTCCATTTTGCGAAAAGAAAGCGTTATTATGATCCTAATAATTAATAAGGATTTTGAGATAAATTTTAAGAATTTTGGGAGTTTAACGCTAATTTTACGAGAATTACGTTTATCGTAATATAAAGGATACTTTGGGAAAAATAGTAAACGAGGTCCGAATTGCGAACGGACAGTTTTAATAGAACCCTAGTAATAAGTTGGACTTATTGTCGAAATAAGGAAATTTGGAGAAGTCGAATCGTTAGACAATTAACGAAACGAAGGACGAAACAAATAGAAAATCAAAGGAAGGACGAAACGGTAATTTACAAAGTAAAAAATGTTAATTAAAAATAAAATTTTTCTCTCTTCTCCCTCATTCACGGTTCCTCTCTCTCCCCTGCGAGCTCTCTCCCTTCCTCCGGCGTTCTCTCACGGCAATCTCCATTGCCGACGCTCATTCTTCCTCCAATCGATCTCTGTTCTTCGTGTTTTCTCCTCCGATCAACGCTCTAGGTACAAATCTACAGCTTTCGAACTTTAGTTTTCTATTTTCACGAAGTTTAACGGTTAGGGTTTCGTTTAGGGTTTAGTTAAAATTGTGATTTAGGGTTCGAGATTGATAGGTTTATCGTGCTGGTGGATATAAAGGACGTATTGAACGTTGTTGGACGAAGTTAAATTGATTTGTGAGGAAAGTTAAAATTAAAGAATTTTAGGGGTTTCCAGAAAAGCTCGTTAATAGAAGTTTTGAGGTATCGAGCATTGAATGCTTGATAAAAATGTTTCAAGGAATCAAATTAGGGCTTTAAAGAATTTCCTTAGTTAAGGTTTCGTTAAATTTGGACGTTTAGTAGTTTAAAATCGTTTTGACGATAATATTGTGAAATTGCCCTAGGTGAACGCTCGTGTACGGAGCTTTGATTGCAACAGACACGAGGTAAGTTCTCGTGACTTACTCTGGCCAATTGGCCTACACCGTACATCGATGTCGTCTCGAGGAGTTTTGGTGACGTGCTTGTTTAAATTGCTTTGGTTGGGTAGTTAGGTTTAGGCGTTTCATAGGTTATGTCTTTAGTTGCTTTTATTGTCTTGATGGTACGTATGATGCATGTTTAATTTATGCTATAAATTGTTCACGCATCACGTATTTTAAAGGAGCATGAAAATGAATTTCCGCACTATGTTTTAAAGAAAATGGCGATGTGGCCTGAAAATGGGGCTATTGATCTATTGTGTGGATTGATTATGGGTCTATCACAATACCACATCGAATATGAATTGATGTATGTTTATGGTCATGCAAGGTGGGGCTCAGGCATGGCTGTGCGTGTTGCAAGCATGTACCCCCCTCCTCTAGGTGGAAAGGGTAGTCCAACTGCAGGATGTGCCCTCTCCATTTAGGGGGTTGAGATCTCGGTGACAACTTATGTAAAGATAAGAAAATGTTGCATGATTTATGAACTCATATGCACAACACGCATTTGCATTTACGAAGCTTGCTGAGATTTTTATCTCATAGATTGTCTGTTTGGTTTAGGTGATCTTGACTTAGGTGAGGATGAGATGTAACGACCCAGACAGGAGCCGTCACTTAGTCATAATCTTTCATTAATCATTGACTCAACTTCTAACTTTTCTCCTCTATTTCCAATCTAGCATTTGCATACTTTTTTTTGAACTCACCCTTAGACTCATAACAGAGACGTTATATCATCAAGGGAACTGCACACCCTTCGAAACTCGATTTTTCCTTAAATCCTGTCAGCTAAATCTTACACAGAGTCGAGCAACTAAGCTCGGTCATTTGATCAGTTACTTAACCGGGTAGGGAAGAAAAATGCCCCAGCCCACTCGACATTAATCAGATCGGTTTGCATGGGTTCGCATGCAACGGGCGACGAAGTATATAACACCCGATTTGTCACGTGTGCCCTGCGTGACTCAGTTATAGACGCCCAGTAGAAAATATCTACTGGTGGTCACGAGCATTGCACGTGTCTAATTAAAGACATCGCCAGGTCTCGAACATTCCCCACTAGATGTTCATATTTACACTACATCGACCGGTGGTCACGTGCGCCTCGCATGACTAATTAAAACATTACTCAAATACTAAACAACAAGAAAATACTCACATCATCCGGTGGCTAAATGACAAAACCACATTTTCATCATCCGGTGACTAAACGACAACTACATTCCCATCATCCGGTGACTAAACATACTACATCATCCGGTGACTAAACATACTACATCATCCGGTGAGGAAACATACTACATCATCCGGTGAGGAAACATACTACATCATCTGGTGAGGAAACATACTACATCATCCGGTGGGGAAACATACTACATCATCCAGTGAGGAAACATACTACATCATCCGGTGACTAATTGTTCAACTTCTATCATTGACATCCGCCGATGACGTCAGCCGGATGATTGCCTCATCCATCTTCTATCATACGGCAGTAAAACACTATAATCATCAAACAACTTCCTCCAACAGAAAATACCACAACTCACCCAAATCTTAACTTCGTAACTATAAACCTCAATGAGTAAGAATCATAGAGTCATCCAGAATACACATAGCAGAAGACTTAAGCAAAACAGACCATTCAATAATCTTTAAAATCATTATCATACTCTGAAGTCTAATCAATCAAATCCGAATCTCATTGTTATAAGAAATTCTATTCTACTTAGACATCTGTTTATCATAAACTTCACTGACATACTATGAGCATAACTAGGGGACTTAATCGCCTGTCCAGCCTTGCACTGTCATACTAAGCATCCTCCAGCAACCAGCTTTAAACATCATCTTTGGATTGGAAATCCTCACCTATTAGCTATTCACCTACATCATAAGGTTTTACTATAAGCCTAATGCTTAGTAAGGAATGCAACACTAACACGGATGCATGAATGCATAATTCAGAAAACACATGCTCATAAGTCTTTTGTTGTTCATATCTTTGCTCGTAATCATCATTCATAGTCATGGATCATATTCATCATTCATAATCATTGATCATATTCTTCATTTAAGTTATGTGGATTAAGAGAGGATTTGTGCCGGTAAAGGGGGTTCGACAGTGAGTTTGATCTTGGTCCCTACTGCGGGTCGTATTCATATGTCCCTCTTTTGGACTGTGACATACGCGGAACCGCCCCCAACCCTCACTTAGTCCACGTTGCATAAGTTTTATCTTCTTACTTTCTTCATGAGAAAACCATGCTCTTAAAACATTTTCATATGCATAAAATAGTCATGATGCATGCACATGAAAATTCTTAAATCATCAAGCTACAGAACAGAACACTATCCAACACGAAACCTTACCATTGAACTAATCATCAACATAAATGCTAGACAGTAACATAAAGGAACTTCCAATCATCGTATGAGTTTCTACCTAGCATCCTTTGATGTAGGGTCCTAATGACCGAGAAATCTGTACATTCACTTACCTTGTCTCCTTAGCAAAATCTGAGTCTCTTCTCTTCGGACTTCTTCACCTAAAACATTTACATAGCAGTAGTTAAAACAAAAATACTATTAGTTCTAATCACAAGTCATCCTAGGGTCTAATAGCTAAAGTCATTCCCGAATCCTTAGTCTAATACTCTGTGCAGTCTGAAATCCAAAAACTGAAATGGACAGACTCAACTATCGTTTACTCGGGGTTGGTTGTTTTTAAATGTCCAGAATCGATTCGGAATGACATTACCACTCTCAGATTCTAAAATATCCTTATTAATACTCGGCCATTAAAGAATCCAAAACTCTAATACTGAGCTGAAAACAGAGCTTAACAACTAACAAATAACTACCTTGCCTATTTCATACCTTGGGCGTGGATTCGTAGGGAAAGTAGGGCTGAAGCCGGTCGTCGACGAGAAGGATCACTGGTAACAGAGAGCGAGAGCTTGGGAGAGAAGAATTCGCTGAGAGTAGAAGATGTCGGCTACAGTGGTTTAAATGAAGTTTGAACCCTTTCCATTTTCTTTAAATACCGGTCTCAAACCTCCATTATTACAACTTTGCCACACAACCTAGTTTAAATCCACATGTAATTAATTAAGCTCGGCATAAAATTCTAAATCGGGAAAAATTAACTAAACACAACCGTTAAAACGGTTAAGGAAATCACCTGGTCGTTATTTCGAGTGTTACATCCACCCCGCCTTAAACAAAATTTTCGTCCTCGAAAATTGATTAAACAAATATCTCTGGATATTTGTCTAACATGTCCTGTCGTCGCTCCCAAGTGGCTTCTTCGATGCCATGATTCTTCCATAAAACTTTGACCAATGGAATCTCTTTATTCCTCAGAGTCTTAACTGCAGATTCCAATATCTGCACCGGCTTTTCTTCATACACCAATGTCGGCTCTAACTCAATATCTGTTGGCCAAATAACTTGCATCAGATCTCGTATGCATTTCCTTAACATTGACACGTGAAAGACATTGTGAACCTTATCCAATGATGGAGGCAATTGCAGTCTGTAGGCTGTACTACCAATTCTAGCCAAGACAGGGAAGGGCCCAACAAACTGTGGAGTAAGTTTCCCCTTTTTGCCAAATCTTAAGACTCCCTTGAATGGTGAAACCTTCAGGAATACATCATCCCCGACCGTAAATTCAAGATCCCTCATCCTATGGTCTGCATAACTCTTCTGTTGTCTCTGAGCAGTCATCATCCTCTTCCTAATAGCAGAAATCTTTTCAGACATCTGCTGCAGAAGTTCAGGTCCTAGTTTGCTTCACCAACCTCATCCCAATATAGAGGTGACCTACATTTCCTGCCATACAGTGCTTCATAAGGTGCCATACCAATGGTGGACTAGTAGCTGTTGTTGTAGGAGAATTCAACCAGAGGTAAGTATCGGCTCCAAGATGACTGGAAATCTAGTACACACGCCCTCAACATGTCTTCAAGTATCCGAATAGTCCTCTCAGATTGACCATCTGTCTGCAGGTGAAAGGCAGTGCTGAAAGATAACCTTGTGCCAAGTGTGCCTTGTAGACCTTTCCAAAACCAAGAGGTAAACCTGGGATCACGATCAGAGACAATAGATACAGGGATCCCATGCAACCTAATAACTTCCTGTACATACAGATCAGCAAGCTGGTCCATCGAGTAGGTTGTTCTTACAGGTAAGAAATGGGCTGATTTCGTCAGTCTATCAATCACAACCCAAATACTATCATGTCCCTTAGTTGTCTTAGGTAATCCTACTATGAAATCCATAGCTATGTGTTCCCACTTCCATTCGGGAATAGGTAAAGGCTGAAGGGTACCTCCTGGACGTTGGTGCTCGGCTTTAACTTGTTGGCATACCAGACAAGACTCCACATACTTGGCAACGTCCCTATTCAAGTTTGGCCACCAGTAGAGTAACTTCAGGTCTCGATACATCTTGGTGCTGCCAGGATGTACAGAAAAGGGAGACAAATGTGCCTCGGCCAAGATTAACTTACGTAATCCCTCATCATTAGGGACATACCATCTATTCCTAAACCTCAGAATCCCATCTTTGTAAAGACTAAACTCGGAGGTGGCGTCTTTCAATTTGCTCATTATGCTGATATTCTCCTCTGAATTCCTCTGTTGTGCCTCTTTGATCTTTTCCAAAACCGTTGGTTAAATGGTCAAATCGGCAAGCAAGGTTGATAACTTTGGTACTATCTCCAATTCAAATCTCTGAACTTCTGTCCTCAAAGGTATAGACATAGTTGACACTATGGGTAGCATTGTTGTTGACATCCTGCTCAAAGCGTCAGCCACAGAGTTAGCCTTACCCGGGTGGTACCTGATCTCAAAGTCGTAATCCTTAACAAATTCCAACCAACGTCTCTGTCTCATGTTCAATTCCTTTTGTGTAAAAAGGTACTTCAGACTTTTATGGTCATAAAACACCTCACACTGTTATCCATATAAATAGTGTCTCCACATCTTCAAGGCAAAAACAGCAGCGGCTAATTCTAAATCATGGGTGGGATAGTTCTGTTCATAACTCTTTAGCTGCCTAGAGGCATACGCTACAACTTTACCCTCTTGCATCAAAACACAGCCCAAACCAACTTTAGATGCATCACAGTATACGCTAAATTTTCCTTATTCGGTTGGAAGAGTCAATACAGGGGCTGTTGTTAACTTCAATTTCAATGTTTGGAAGCTATCCTCACAAGCTTCGGTCCAAGAATACTTATTGTCCTTCTTTGTCAGATTCGTCAGAGGCTTAGCTATTAAAGAAAATCCTTTGATGAACTTCCTGTAATAGCCTGCCAATCCAAGGAAACTACGGACTTCACTGGCGTTCTTTGGCTGTGGCCAATCCTTTACCGCCTGAATTTTGGTCGGGTCCACTGATATGCCATTAGCAGCAGCTACATGGCCAAGAAAATTAACCTTGTTCAACCAAAATTCACACTTGGACAACTTGGCATAAAGCTGGTGCTCCTTCAATGTCGTCAAAACTACACTTAAATGCTCTGCATGGTCAGCTTCAGTCCGCGAGTATATCAAGATATTATCTATGAATACAATTACAAACTTGTCCAAATACTCACGAAACACCCGATTCATCAGGTCCATGAAGGCTGCAGGTGCATTTGTCAGTCCAAACGACATTACAAGGAATTCATAATGTCCATAACGGGTTCTGAAGGCTGTCTTTGGTATATCTCCCTCTTTAACCTTCAGTTGGTAATAACCCGAACGTAAATCTATTTTTGAGAATACCTTAGCTCCTTGCAATTGGTTAAACAAATCCTCAATCCGGGGTAAGGGGTACTTATTCTTAATGGTTAACTTATTTAGCTCTCTATAGTGTATCACATTCTGAGGTAACCATCTTTCTTTTTAACGAATAAGACAGGTGCACCCCAAGGAGAACTGCTAGGGCGTATAAATCCCTTGTCTACTAATTCCTGCAGTTGGACTTTTAATTCCTTCAACTCAACAGGCGCCATGCGGTATGGATTCTTAGACACCGGTAATGCCTCGGGGTACATATCTATTACAAACTCTATTTCCCTATCAGGTGGCAAACCAGGCAAATCATCCAAAAATGCCTCAGGGAACTCTCGGACTATGGGAATATCCTGTAATTCTACCCTATCCTTCATCCGAACATCCATTACACTAGCCAGGTAACTCTCACATCCATTTTTCAATAATCGATGAATCTCTAAGGAGGATATAATCAGCATTTTACTTATCTTAGAAATAGCTTGGAAGGAATAATGATCACCATTTGGGGGTCGAAAATCAACCATCCCAGATCTACAACTTATTGTGGCATAATGCCTGAATAACCAATCCATTCCTAATATCACCTCATACCCTTTCATGTCGATTACAATCAGTTCTACATATAGTTTCTTACCTCGTAAGGACACAACATCACCTTTAACAATCTGTTCAGAACGTAGGGACTTCCCTGATGGTAACATAACATTATATGACCTTTCGGCTAGTGAAAGTTCTAAGTTGTGATTGCATACAAACAAGGTTGATATAAACGAGTGTGTGGCTCCTGTATCTATAAGTGTGTAAGCGGCTGTCATGACCCTAAAATTGTACCCATTTTCCCATACATATATATTTTTTTTATACTTAACTAAACTCTAAGCGGAATTGAAATCGTTAGCGTTGTTTGTAAACCGTTTAAAACAAACTTAAAATAATTAAGATAAAACTATTTAAAACAATTAAAACTATTAAATAAAACTATAATTTTAAAACAATTTACAAGTAAAACAAAAGGGAGGACAGAATTGACATTCTGCCGAAAAAGGAAGCAGCGACCGATCGCTGCATCAGCGATCGGTCTCAGCGATTGATCGGTGCACATTGCAGCGATAAGCCGCTGTATTGAGACAAGGAGGGGCGATCAGTCGCCCCTCATCTCGGCGCCCGGTCGCCAACCAAGAAGAGGGGAGGGGCGATAGTCGCCCCTCACACTGGCGCCCCATCGCCTTTCATTTTACAATACAATTTGCTCTCTGGAATTCCCAGAGAGCAAACACTTCAATACGCTCTCTGGAATCCGATTCCAGAGAGCAAAACTTCCTATATTTTTACACCATATCCTCATCCCCTTTCTTACCACTTCTATACATTCTTCATCAATAAACACATAGACTTGTAACTTAAACTCAACCAATTTGCAGCGGACTTTGCGAAATACAACTGCGTGGATAGCTCTAAAAATCGAGCATATCCATATCGAACCTAAAAACATTTCAAACGATTTCCATAGCGTGCAATTAAAAGATTCAATAAAACATTTTTCAAATACGGTTTATAAAACATGGAAAACATCAGTCTATCACCTAACCAGAACTAAGCATCTCAAAATGTCTATACAACCATCAGTCCAAAACATTCCAAAAACCCCAAAACCTATACATACATCCCCACGGGTCAGGTAAGCGTCGACTGCGCCAGCACACCACCCGCAACCATCCTCCGTCAACTGGATCACTCCTCAGGAGGAGGAATCTCATCCTCACTTATTTCCTCGTAATCACCTACACCATACAGACATCTATGAGATAAAAATCTCAGTAAGCTCTAGTAAATGTACATGCATGCTATGCGTATGAGTTCAGAAATCATGCAGCATTTTCTTTATCTTTACTCTGTGGTGTCACCGAGATCTCAGCCTCCTAACCAGAGAGAGCCCATCCTACAGTCGGACTACTCTTTCCAGCTAGACGGGGGGGGGGGGGGGGTACACGCTTACAACACGTACAACCGTGCCTGAGCCCCATCTCGCATGACCTGTAACTGTATAACTGTATGAGTATGCAATAGATGTGGTATTGTGACAAACCCGTAATCGGTCTCCACTATATGTCGTGCCCCTCTCCAGGCCACATCGCCATTCTCTTTAAAACATCACGCAGAAATTCATTTTCTATGTTCTTTTAAAACACGTGATGCGTGAACAGTTCAATATGACAGAAAGTAAACATACGTACAGAGCATACCATCAAAACACAAAATCAACCTAGAAGACAATCAAACCCTAACTACCCAACCAAAGCGAGTAAATAAACGCGTCACCAAAACTCCTCGAGACGACCTCGACGTACGGTGTAGGCCAATCGGCCATAGAAGATCACGAGAACTTACCTCGTATGCAAAGCAGCTCAAGCTCCGTCTACGAGCGTTGTTTGTCTGAAGCAAAGCACAACATTTACGTTAAAACTAATTTAAGCTATCGACCGTCCAAATTTACAAAACCTTAACTAAGGAAACTTCCTAAAGTTCTAATCCAATTCATTGAGCTGTTTATTCGAGCAATTTACGCTCGGCACCTCAATTCCCAATTTACGAGTTTTCCTTAAAATCTCAAAATTTCACAAATTCTAATATTTTTCCTAAATCAATTAGATTCGTCCCAATAACGTCCAATACGTTCAAAATATACTTAATTACAGTAAATCTATAAATTTCGAATTCTAAATCTCGTTTTTAATCGAAACCCTAAACGAACCCTAATTGGTTTAACTCTACGAAACTCGAAATTTAACGCTCTAAAACTATAGAATCATACCTAGAGCGTCGATTGGAGGAGAAAACGTGAAGAAAACGGATCAAACGGAGGAAGAAACGGAGGTCAGAAGTGGAATCGGCCGCGGGCAGAGAGGAAATGTCGAGAGGGTGAGGGAGAGAAAACCTAAAAATCGTAGAAGTGATTCTGGAGAGAGGGCTGTGATGTTTTTAATTAAAATTTACTTGGAAAATGACCGTTTTGCCCTTCTTTTGATTTTCTATTTGTTTCGTCCTTCGTTTCGTTAATTGGCTAGCGATTCGGTTTCTCCAAATTTTCTTATTTCACCAATAAGTCCAACTTATTATTTGAGATTTATTAAACTTGTCCGTTCGCAAATCGGACCTCGTTTACTATTTTTACTAAAACATCCTTTATATTACGAGAAACTTATGTAACGCCCCGAGTTATCTGAACCCGGTTTGCTACTCATAACGCTGAACCGAACCATCACGTCTTGATGCTAAATTTAAAATTTCACTCGACAGCCAAAATTTGACTTTTTCTAAAACTGAATATATTTAAAAACTTGCAGCGGAAAATCAATTGAACATCAATGAAGCTAAGTAACCTGTGAAAACATTTTAAAATGACTGTTGGAAGTGTTAAGAGTAATTGGCCAAAAGACGTAAAGCTTAAAAAAAAACGCGGAATGCCCGTGAAGTTGCCGAAGTCGAACACATCTGCCTACGACAAAGTCAACGGAAGAAGCAGAATTAGGAATAGGAGGTTTCTACAGATGACGTGTACAAACAACGCACCACCATCTACCGACAAGCCAACACAACTACATCTGCCGATGAAGTCAACATAACTTCATCTGCCGATGAAGTCAACATAACTTCATCTGCCGATGGAGTCAACATAACTTCATCTACCGATAGATTTCCATCTGCCGATAGACAAGCACGCGACATCCACCGACAACGACATTACGACTCCTTCCGATAAGATTAAAATATACGCTACATCTGCCGATAGCAAAACTACAGGTTTTGCGACTTGCACCTGCCGATGACGTCAGCCGGATGTTCTCTCTCTCATCCAACGACTTTACTGAAAGCACCTTCCGATAGGCAGAACGACAAAACTAAACATCAAGAAACAAACCAAATCACTGCCCTTCCCAAATTCAGTAAAAACAATGTTTTCAAAATCCAACAGAATACCAATATCAGAAGATTCTCAAAAATGTATTCAAAGCTTTGAAACCACTATTGTCATAAAATCTTCGGAAAAACATCTATACTGAACTAGTTACCCTCAACTCAACACCTGCAGCCATGGATTAAACCGCCTCAACAGATGACCAAACCGATGCCTGAAAATGCTCCTCCAACCAGCCTATTCCTCATGTTGGTCGGTAGACATACCTTCAGTAACTTCTTCACCTACATCACAAAACTCATCTATTAGCCTAATGCTAAGCAAGTAGAGCGATGAATGAAATGGATCAATGAAGCAATAATTTCCCTAAACATGCGGTCTCTACTTTCTCATCTCAGTTGTATTCAAATTCGTTCTCTGTTGATCCCTCTGTACGATGGGAAAGTGGATCAGTCATTCCCCAAAGCATACATCCTCTGATCTCAATTAAGGGGCGGATTAATTCCCTTAACAGTTAACTGGTCTGATCCCCCTGTAGGATTGGGAAGTGGATCACTTTTCCCAAAACCTCAATCCTCTGTTCTCAGTTAAGGGGCGGATTAATCCCCCTTAACAGTTGTTCTGATCATCCTGCTCACACTTACCATGCGTTTCATGTAAATTCATTTTCGTAATCTTTCAAAAACATGATGCATGACAACTGGAAAATAAACATACAAAACATACATAAATCCTACTGTTTTGTGATGTAGGCCCGAAGGCACAAACAAACTCTACTTACCTGGATCCCTGGAAATCGCTCGGCCAAATGCTACTTCAGAAGCTCGCTCACCTAAAATCATAATAGTACATATATCAAACTTTCACTAAACTTCACAGAATCAATACAGGAGTTTGAGGAACAAAATTTGAAACCCCACAACTCGGGTATTCTCAATAGTCGCTCAGCCCGAACCTACTCTAAATCACAACATTCCTCGAAACTCCTCACATTGTACTCCCTCAGCTATCTAACTACTAAAATCGCAAGAAAACAAGGAGGGCTTACCTAGGTTGAAGGAGAATCGGGCAGGAGAATCGCCTAGAGATTTCTACCGTTCGAGCTGAAGACCGAAAGGGAAAAGAAAATGAGTAGTGGTGGCGGCTACTCTAAACTTTTGCCTTACATACCTTATCCACTTTCAAATTTGCCAATTACCCTCCCTTACTTACTCAATCTTCAATCTAACCTACATTATACTAAAATTTCATTCATCGATTATACTTAATAGATTTATCTGTTATTTTAAATTTTTAATTAAAGTCGGGTGTTACAATCTACCCTCCTTAAAAGAATTTTGTCCTCAAAATTCAGTACCTGAACAGTTCTGGATGTTGGTCCATTATGTCTTGTTGGCGCTCCCATGTTGCCTCCTCTGTGTTCTGATTGTGCCACAAGACTTTCACCAGCGGCACTTCTTTGTTGCGTAGTACCTTTACTGCAAAATCCAGAATCTTTACTGGCTTCTCCTCGTAGGTAAGTGTAGGTTGAATTTCAATGCTTTGCTGTTCAACAACTTGGGACGGATCCCGCACACACTTCTTCAACATAGAGACATGGAACACATTGTGGACTCCTTCCACAGAAGCTGGTAGCTGTAACTGATAGGCTGCCTTCCCAATCCTTTTCAGAATTGAGAAAGGACCAACAAATCTAGGATTCAGTTTGCCTCTCTTTCCAAATCTCACAACTCCTTTGAATGGTGATACCTTAAGAAAAACTTCATCGCCTACTTCGAACTCTAATTCTCTGCGTCTTCTGTCAGCATAGCTCTTCTGTCGGCTTTGAGCTGTTAAGATCCTCTGACGGATGAGGGCAACCTTCTCAATAGTCTGCTGCACGATGTCAGGACCAAGCAACTGTGCTTCACCAACTTCGTCCCAATACAAAGGAGATCTACATTTTCGTCCATACAAGGCCTCATACGGTGCCATTCCTATTGTTGCTTGAAAAGTTTTTTTATAAGAAAACTCCACCAAAGACAGATACTTGCTCCAAGAACCTTGAAAATCCAAAACACATGCCCGAAGCATATCCTCTAATGTTTGAATGGTTCTTTCCGATTGTCCATCTGTTTGAGGGTGAAAGGCTGTACTGAAGTTTAGCTGTGTGCCCATGGCTTTATGTAAACTCTTCCAAAATTTGGATGTGAATCTAGAGTCTCGGTCCGAAACTATAGTAGCTGGAACTCCATGTAGTCGCACAACCTCATGCACATACAATTCGGCTAGCTGATCCATAGAGTAAGTCATCTTGATGGGTAAGAAATGGGCTGATTTGGTTAATCGATCGATTATCGTCCAGATTGCATCATGTCCTTTTGCTGTTCTGGGTAATCCTACAACAAAGTCCATGGTTATCTGCTGCCATTTCCATTTAGGGAGTGGTAATGGCTGCAACATTCCTGCAGGTCTCTGATGTTCAGCCTTAACCCGCTGGCAGATCAAACATAGTCCTACATGTTCAGCAACGCTCCGCTTCATTCCTGGCCACCAATAAGTCTGCTTAAGGTCTCTGTACATCTTTGTACTACCAGGATGAACGGAAAATCTAGAAGAGTGAGCTTCAGAAAGGATTTCATCACGAAGCTCTTTATTGGCTGGCACAAAATATCTATTCCTGAACTTAAGTATTCCATCATCAGTATAATTGAAGTCCAAATTGTCAGTAGAATCCATGCTCGACTTGAACTTTTTACACTCCTCATCAATGTCCTGGGTTTCTTTTATATTTTCTAGAATGGTAGGTTTCAAGGAGATGGCAGAAAGCATAGCTGCTACATTGGACACAGTTTCTAGGTTAAACTTATGAAATTCAGTCTCTAAGGCCACCAGCATATCCAGAATCAAAGCTGAGGCTGACGCTATTACTCTACTTAATGCATCAGCCACCACATTGGCCTTACCAGGGTGGTATTTAATCTTAAAACCGTAGTCTTTAACAAACTCCAACCATCTACGTTGTCTCATGTTTAATTCCTTCTGCGTGAAAATATACTTCAGACTTTTATGATCCGAAAATATTTCACAAGTCTGTCCATACAAGTAGTGCCTCCAAATCTTTAATGCAAAAACCACCGCAGCTAATTCTAAGTCATGCGTAGGATAATTCTTCTCATGAGTTTTCAATTGTCTAGAGGCATAAGCTATGACCTTACCATCTTGCATTAACACACATCCAAGACCAACCTTGGAAGCATCACAGTAAATACTAAATTTACCATCCACAGCTGGAAGGGTTAAAATTGGAGCATTGGTTAGTTTCTGTTTTAAGGTCATGAAACTATGTTCACATTCATCGGTCCATATATAATTCACATTTTTCCTGGTTAACTTAGTAAGGGGTGTAGCAATCTTTGAAAATCCTTAAATGAACTTTCTGTAATACCCTACTAACCCGAGGAAACTCCTAATATCAGAAGCACTCTTCGGTTGGGGCCACTCCTTAACTACTTGAACCTTTGCTGGATCAACAGATATGCCGTCCCCAGAGATGACATGTCCTAAAAAGTGAACTTGGTCCAACCAGAACTCACACTTAGAAAACTTGGCATAAAGTTGGTGCTGCCTTAGTAATCCTAATACCAAGCTTAAATGCCTTGCATGCTCATTCTTAGTTCTAGAATAGATCAGAATGTCGTCTATGAATACTATGACAAACTTGTCCAAATACTCATGAAACACCCTATTCATGAGATCCATGAAGGCTGCTGGTGTATTTGTCAAACCAAAAGACATAACCAAAAATTTGTAATGTCCATATCTCATACGAAAGGCAGTCTTTGGTATATCCTCAGACTTAACCTTCAATTGGTAGTACCCCGATCTTAAGTCAATCTTAGAGAAAACTCGTGCACCTTGAAGTTGGTCAAACAAATCATCGATCCTAGGTAATGGGTACTTATTCTTGATGGTTAACTTATTTAATTCTCGGTAGTCAATGCACATGCGCATTGATCCGTCCTTTTTCTTAACAAAGAGAACTGGTGCACCCCACGGTGAATAACTTGGCCGTATGAATCCTTTTTCCAATAGTTCCTCTAACTGTTTCTTTAATTCCTTGAGTTCTGTTGGTGCCAATCTGTATGGATTCTTAGATATAGGTTCAGCACCAGGATAGACATCCACCACAAATTCGATCTCTCTATCAGGTGGTAAACCAGGCAGGTCATCAAGGAAAACTTCAGGGAAATCTTGAGCTATTGGAACCTTTTGGAGACTCGGTTCTCCTACCAGCTTTGTGTCTAATACGCTGGCCAGAAAGCATGAATACTCACTACAAGGGAAAGGTTTAGCGTCGGCAGAGGAAAAAACAGACATTCTTCTGTCTCTCCTTGAGGCTTGAAAGGTGTGTTTCGAACCACCAAGGGGTTGGAAACTAACTATTCAAGTTCTACAGTCTATTGTGGCATAGTGCTTAAACAACCAATCCATTCCTAAGATTACATCAAATCCCATGATCTCTAAAATAACGAGATCAGCAGGTAGGTTCTTATCTCCTACTGTCACTACACTATTAAGCAGCACACGGCTAGAGCGCATGCGTTCGCCAGAAGGTAAAGCATCATTAAACATATGCTCAGAAAGTGAAGACTTAACGTCTAATTTATCAGCAAATGCAGACGCTATGAAGGAATGTGTTGCACCTGAATCTATTAAAGTAAAAGTAGGCATAAAATTGACTAGTATGGTACCTGACACAACAGCAGGCTGATCTTCATCACCCGATTCTACCATGGAGAATATTCTGGGCTTAACATTCACAGAGCCATTCTTCAGAGCTGGACAATCCCTACTCATGTGGCCAACTTTATTACAATTATAACAGCGAAGGACTCTGGGCTTTGGGCAATCCTTATGCAGATGCCCGTTCTCCTCACAGTTGAAACACTTCCCCGCGCTAATTCTACATTCTCCCGGGTGAAATCTTAAACACTTTGGGCATTGAGGGAACTTCCTAGTATCTGGTGTCTTCTTCTCCTTCCCTTGACTGCCCTGGCCCTCACCGGGCCTCTTCGTTCCCCTGTGATGGTGTGGCTGGGTGAACTTTCGTGGAGCCGCACTAAACCCAGCACACTTCATCTCCGCCTACTCCACTTCTAATGCCGTGGACACTACTTCGCTGTAGGACAATCCTTTTATACCCGAGAACTTGACTCCTCTATAAATCTCAGGTTTCAGCCCATGCACAAATTGGAACACTTTATCCTCATCTCTGCGTGCGAGGTGTCCGGCAAACCTTGATAGGGATTCAAACTGTCTGCTGTATTCAGCTAGGTCCCTGTCTGTTTCAAGTTCATGAACTCCAACTTCTTTGTGGTCTGTACAGTACTGTTAAAATACTTCTCATAGAAAATCTCCTTAAATTGCGTCCAAGTCATCGTAAGAACATCATGGGTGGTCTCCATCGTTTCCCACCAAAGTTGAGCATCACCGGAAAAGTGGAAGGTTGCCAAAATGACCTTTTCTCCTTCTCCCACATTTGCACACCTAAACATGCTTTCAATCTTTTTCAACCATTCCTCGGCCACAATTGGATTAGCTGACTTTCCATCAAAAGTGGGTGGTCGCAACCTCCTAAACCTCTCTCCTGCCTGTTCATTGTTGGAACCCGAGTTGGCACTTCCTTGTACCTCTCGGTTCAGTAGCAGTCCCAACTGATCGGACTGCTGGCGCATCATATCAGATTGCTGGCGTACCAAGTCTGTCAGCTGCCTGATCACACCAGAATTCTCAGTACTCTCCGGGTTTGGTGTCCCCCTCTGTACTCTCGGTCTACCTGGTCGTCTATACATTTTACTATATCCCTGTAAAAGGTTAACTATTCTCATAAATATCTAATAACTAAAACTAACATAAACACTTACAGTTGTTGGAGTACTTCCATGCAACGATCGGCACTGTTGAGTAATTCTTTGAACGGTTTAACCAAATGGCTCTGATACCAACTTGTAACGCCCCGAGTTATCTGAACCCGGTTTGGTACTCATAACGCTGTACCGAACCATGATGTCTTGATGCTAAATTTAAAATTTCGCTCGACAGCCAAAATTTGACTTTTTCTAAAACTGAATATATTTAAAAACTTGCAGCGGAAAATCAATTGAACATCAATGAAGCTAAGTAACCTGTGAAAACATTTTAAAATGACTGTTGGAAGTGTTAAGAGTAATTGGCCAAAAGACGTAAAGCTTAAAAAAAAACGCGGAATGCCCGTGCAGTTGCCGAAGTCGAACACATCTGCCGACGACAAAGTCAACGGAAGAAGCAGAATTAGGAATAGGAGGTTTCTACCGATGACGTGTACAAACAACGCACCACCATCTACCGACAAGCCAACACAACTACATCTGCCGATGAAGTCAACATAACTTCATCTGCCGATGAAGTCAACATAACTTCATCTGCCGATGGAGTCAACATAACTTCATCTACCGATAGATTTCCATCTGCCGATAGACAAGCACGCGACATCCACCGACAACGACATTACGACTCCTTCCGATAAGATTAAAATATACGCTACATCTGCCGATAGCAAAACTACAGGTTTTGCGACTTGCACCTGCCGATGACGTCAGCCGGATGTTCTCTCTCTCATCCAACGACTTTACTGAAGGCACCTTCCGATAGGCAGAATGACAAAACTAAACATCCAGAAACAAACCAAATCACTGCCCTTCCCAAATTCAGTAAAAACAATGTTTTCAAAATCCAACAAAATACCAATATCAGAAGATTCTCAAAAATGTATTCAAAGCTTTGAAACCACTATTGTCATAAAATCTTCAGAAAAACATCTATACTGAACTAGTTACCCTCAACTCAACACCTGCAGCCATGGATTAAACCGCCTCAACAGATGACCAAACCGATGCCTGAAAATGCTCCTCCAACCAGCCTATTCCTCATGTTGGTCGGTAGACATACCTTCAGTAACTTCTTCACCTACATCACAAAACTCATCTATTAGCCTAATGCTAAGCAAGTAGAGCGATGAATGAAATGGATCAATGAAGCAATAATTTCCCTAAACATGCGGTCTCTACTTTCTCATCTCAGTTGTATTCAAATTCGTTCTCTGTTGATCCCTCTGTACGATGGGAAAGTGGATCAGTCATTCCCCAAAGCATACATCCTCTGATCTCAATTAAGGGGCGGATTAATTCCCTTAACAGTTAACTGGTCTGATCCCCCTGTAGGATTGGGAAGTGGATCACTTTTCCCAAAACCTCAATCCTCTGTTCTCAGTTAAGGGGCGGATTAATCCCCCTTAACAGTTGTTCTGATCATCCTGCTCACACTTACCATGCGTTTCATGTAAATTCATTTTCGTAATCTTTCAAAAACATGATGCATGACAACTGGAAAATAAACATACAAAACATACATAAATCCTACTGTTTTGTGATGTAGGCCCGAAGGCACAAACAAACTCTACTTACCTGGATCCCTGGAAATCGCTCGGCCAAATGCTACTTCAGAAGCTCGCTCACCTAAAATCATAATAGTACATATATCAAACTTTCACTAAACTTCACAGAATCAATACAGGAGTTTGAGGAACAAAATTTGAAACCCCACAACTCGGGTATTCTCAATAGTCGCTCAGCCCGAACCTACTCTAAATCACAACATTCCTCGAAACTCCTCACATTGTACTCCCTCAGCTATCTAACTACTAAAATCGCAAGAAAACAAGGAGGGCTTACCTAGGTTGAAGGAGAATCGGGCAGGAGAATCGCCTAGAGATTTCTACCGTTCGAGCTGAAGACCGAAAGGGAAAAGAAAATGAGTAGTGGTGGCGGCTACTCTAAACTTTTGCCTTACATACCTTATCCACTTTCAAATTTGCCAATTACCCTTATGCCCTTACTTACTCATTCTTCAATCTAACCTACATTATACTAAAATTTCATTCATCGATTATACTTAATAGATTTATCTGTTATTTTAAATTTTTAATTAAAGTCGGGTGTTACAACTTAATTACTCAGAATATAGCATTATTACTCCGAAAAATCCCGTATATTCCTTAAAATTCTAATTAATCGTTAGGATCGAAATGACGCTTTCTTTTCGTAAAACGGGTTTGATTTGACATATTTATGAAAATATCAATATATATTATAATATAAAATTCCGTACAGGACGGATATTACAGCGGCAAAACCACAGATCATAATGGTACCTGTTATGACTTTATGCTGCACTGCTTCCTCATCTTCCATCATAGCATAAACTCTAGGTGCTATCCTTGCACGGTTCTGATCTGGCGGCATGGGGCAGTCTCTAACTATATGTCCAACCTTATCACATCTGAAACAGTGGCCAAAATGCAACTTGCATTCGCCAGGGTGGTTCTTGTGACAGGTGGGACATAAGGGTGCCAGAGGCCTCTTTCCTTTTCCTTGGTCATCATTCTGGTTGTAAGGCCTCTTCACACCTTTCTGCTGCTGTGGTCCCCTGTTCTGCTGTGACTGCCAGCCCTTGTTCTGTCGTGGTGGCTGTTGAACATCCTTGGTAGTATTCTTTGACTGATCATGCTGCTCATACACTATTATTTCAGCCTCCTCCATTTCCAAGGCCTTAGCTGTGACTTCGGTATACGACACGTTGTGGATACCGGTAGTTTTCACCTTCATATACAAGCTTGGCTTCAGTCCCTGGACAAACTGATAGATCTTATCCTCCTCATCCTCTACCAGACGGGATGCAAACCGAGACAAGGTCTCAAATCTGCATATGTAATCTGTTACTGAACCAGTCTGTCGTAGATTCATAAACTCCTTTTTCTTACTGGCCCGAACAGTTCGATTAAAATACTTGTCAAAGAAGGCAGTCTTGAACCTTCCCCAGGTCATAGCTCCTGCGTCAGTCGTGCCCTGGATCGAGTCCCACCAATGCCTCGCATCCAGTTCCAAATGATAGACGGCACATATGACCTTATCTCCCTCGTCCACCTTTACATACTTGAACATGTCCTCCATCTTTCGAATCCATTCTTCAGCAAAAACAGGATCTGAAACTTGACCATTGAAAGTCGGGGGTCGAAGTCGGTGAAAACGCTCATCCCCATGTTCTCGGGCAATATTCGTACTCGAATTCCCTTGTTCTTCCCTGGTGGTCATGAGCTGCTCAACTTGGCGGGATTGGCGAATTACTAACTCAGTTAGTTGAGCAATAGTGTGACTATCCACGTTATCATCTCTCTGTTGACCTCTCACCATCTTGGGATTCCTGAACAATTAGTCATAAACACATCTTAACTTAACGACATTACTAGAATCATAAACACTTACAGTTGCTGGAGTGTGCTCATGTGACAGTCGGTGCTGGAAGGCAGTCTGCAGAATCGGTTTTAGAACCCGGTTTTTCTCTGATACCATAATTGTAACGACCCAGACAGGAGCCGTCACTTAGTCATAATCTTTCATTAATTATTGACTCAACTTCTAACTTTTCTGCTCTATTTCCCATCTAGCATTTGCATACTTTTTTTTTGAACTCACCCTTAGACTGATAACAGAGACGTTATATCATCAATGGAACCGCACCCCCTTCGAAACTCGATTTTTCCTTAAATCCTGTCGGCTAAATCTTACACAGAGTCGAGCAACTAAGCTCAGTCATTTGATCAGTGACTTAACCGGGTAGGGAAGAAAAATGCCCCAGCCCACTCGACATTAATCAGATCGGTTTGCATGGGTTCGCATGCAGCGGGCGACGAAGTATATAACACCCGATTTGTCACGTGTGCCCTACGTGACTCAGTTATAGACGCCCAGTAGAAAACATCTACCGGTGGTCACGTGCGCCTCGCATGACTAATTAAAACATTACTCGAGTACTAAACAACAAGAAAATACTCACATCATCCGGTGGCTAAACGACAAAACCACATTTTCATCATCCGGTGACTAAACGACAACTACATTCCCATCATCCGGTGACTAAACGACAACTACATTCCCATAATCCGGTGAGTAAACATACTACATCATCCGGTGAGGAAACATACTACATCATCCGGTGAGGAAACATACTACATCATCCGGTGAGGAACATACTACATAATCCGGTGAGGAAACATACTACATCATCCGGTGCGGAAACATACTACATCATCAGGTGAGGAAACATACTACATCATCCGGTGACTAATTGTTCAACTTCTATCATTGACATCTGCCGATGACGTCAGCCATATGATTGCCTCATCCAGCTTCTATCATACGGCAGTAAAACACTATAATCATCAAACAACTTCCTCCAACAGAAAATACCACAACTCACCCAAATCTTAACTTCGTAACTATAAACCTCAATGAGTAAGAATCATAAACTCATCCAGAATACACATAGCGGAAGACTTAAGCAAAACAGACCATTCAATAATCTTTAAAATCATTATCAGACTCTGAAGTCTAATCAATCAAATCTGAATCTTATTGTTATAAGAAATTCTATTCTAATTAGACATCTGTTTATCATAAACTTCACTGACATACTATGAGCATAACCAGGGGACTCAATCGCCTGTCCAGCCTTGCACTGTCATACTGAGCATCCTCCAGCAACCAGCTTTAAACATCATCTTTGGATTGGAAATCCTCACCTATTAGCTCTTCACCTACATCATAAGGTTTTACTATAAGCCTAATGCTTAGTAAGGAATGCAACACTAACACGGATGCATGAATGCAAAATTCGATAAACACATGCTCATAAGTCTTTTGTTGTTCATATCTTTGCGCGTAATCATCATTCATAGTCATGGATCATATTCATCATTCATAATCATTGATCATATTCTTCATTTAAGTTGTGTGGATTAAGAGAGGATTTGTGCCGGTAAAGGGGGTTCGACAGTGAGTTTGGTCTTGGTCCCTACTGCGGGTCGTATTCATCTGTCCCTCTTTTGGAATGTGATATACGCGAAACCGCCCCCAACCCTCACTTAGTCCACGTTGCATAAGTTTTATCTTCTTACTTTGTTCATGAGAAAACCATGCTCTTAAAACATTTTCATATGCATAAAATAGTCATGATGCATGTACATGAAAATTCTTAAATCATCAAGCTACAGAACAGAACACTATCCAACACGAAACCTTACCATTGAACTAATCATCAACATAAAGGAACTTCTAATCATCGTATGAGTTTCTACCTAGCATCCTTTGATGTAGGGTCCTAATGACCGAGAAACCTGTACATTCACTTACCTGGTCTCCTTAGCAAAATCTGAGTCTCTTCTCTTCGGACTTCTTCACCTAAAACATTTACATAGCAGTAGTTAAAACAAAAATCCTATTAGTTCTAATCACAAGTCATCCTAGGGTCTAATAGCTAAAGTCATTCCCGAATCCTTAGTCTAATACTCTGTGCAGTTTGAAATCCAAAAACCGAAAAGGACAGACTCAACTATCGTTTACTCGGGGTTGGTTGTTTTTAAATGTCAAGAATCGATTCAGAATGACATTACCACTCTCAGATTCTAAAATATCCTTATTAATACTCGGCCATTAAAGAATCCGAAACTCCAATACAGAGCTTAACAAGTAACAGATAACTACCTTGCCTATTTCATACCTTGGGCGTGGATTCGTAGGGAAAGCAGGCCTGAAGCCAGTCGTCGACGAGAAGGATCACTGGTAACAGAGAGCGAGAGCTCAGGAGAGAAGAAATCGAAGAGAGTAAAAGATGTCGGCTACAGTGGTTTAAATGAAGTTTGAACCCTTTCCATTTTCTTTAAATACCGGTCTCAAACCTCCATTATTACAACTTTGCCACATAACATAGTTTAAATCCACATGTAATTAATTAAGCTCTGCATAAAATTCTAAACCAGGAAAAATTAACTAAACACGACCGTTAAAACGGTTAAGGAAATCACCTGGTCGTTATTTCGGGTGTTACATGAGATCCCTCCACCCGAGGAGTGATGCAGTTTGCAGAGGATGGTTCGCGAGGTATGCTGGCGCAATCGATGCTTAACTTGACCCGTGGGGGTGTATGTATGTGTTTTGAGGGTTTTGGGGATATTTTGGATTAACGGTGGATTAGATAGGTTAAATGTATAGCTAAATAAATTTTAGGTTGTTTGGATCTGGATAATGATTGATAGCTATAAATGATTTTGTTAAAAATTGTCGTTTGATGAACTGCTGGATCATTGAATTTCATAGGGTTTTGTTTAGGTTTTAAGCATATCCACGCAGTTCGTTTTCATGAAAATGTATTTTGTTGAAATGCGTTTCGAGTCGGTCTTGAACGAGGTTTATAGGTACAAGTGCTGGGTAGTTTATGTTAAATGGTATGGTGAAGATACATGTATGTTTAGTATTAATTGAGGATGAAGTAATGTTGTGTTTAAACATGGAAATGAATGAAAGAAGAAGGAGAAAATGGTGGGAGGCAGAGGAGTTGGCGACTGATCGCCAGGAGCGGCGATCAGTCACCGTGAAGGATCGCCACGCTCTGGAAAAATTCCAGAGCATGTGGCGATCGATCGCCTGGTTTCGGGCGATCGATCGCCCCTCCTCGGTGGTTGGCGATCTGCGATCGCCTGGAAGGCGATCGCTGGGCAAAAAAGGCAATCACCGAGGGGCCATCGATTGCCTGTTTTGGGCGACCGATCGCCCCATCATTTTAGGGACAAACGTCCCTTTTTTCCCCGCGACTGGTTTTAATTAAATTTTAATTGTTTTAATTAATTGTTTGAGTTTTATTTAAATTGTTTTTAAGTTTTGTCAAATGATTTGAAAGCATAAACTTTCGATTCCGACTTCAAAAGTTTTAATTCCGCTCAAACGTTATGTTTAAAGTTTAAGTAATAAAATGAAAAATTTATGCGGTAAAATTAGGAATAGTGTAAGGGTCGTCACATCATGAATTTCCAAAACTCCATTAATGGAGATTTCTCAAAGATTCAACCCGACTTTTCAACCCAAGCTTCAAATACACCCTATATTTCACCAAATAACGCTCTATACGTCCATTATATTCACAAACACGGTAAACCTATCAATTTCCAACCTTAAACCATGTTTTTAACAAAACCCTAAACGAAACCCGAATCGTTAAACGACTCGAAAACTACGAATAAACTTTCCAAAACCGTAGAACCTTACCTAGAATGTCGTTTATGGAAGAAATCGTGAAGAAACCCGAGTCACCGGAGGAAGAATCGTCATCGGAAGGAGGGAGTCGCCGTTGAGAGGAGAGCAATCGCTGAAGGAGGAGAGGGAGAGGAAATCGCATGAAGTGTTCTGGAGGGAGAAGGGTATTGTGATTTTTATTAAATTTTGATTTTGCAGATTACCATTTCGCCCTTCCTTTGTTTTTATATTTGTTTCGTCCTTTGTTTCGTTAATTCGCTAACGATTCGGTTTCTCCAAATTTTCTTATTATGCCTATAAATCCAACTTATTACTAGGGTTCCATTAAAACTTTCCGTACGCAAAACGGGCCTCATTTACTATTTTTACCACAACGTCCTTTATATTACGAAAAACATAATTCTCTTAAAATTAGCGTTAAAACTCCTAAAATTCCTAAAATTTTCTCAAAATCCATATTAATTATTAGGATCGTAATAACGCTTTTCTTTTCACAAAACCGACTCAACTTGACATATTTACAAAAATGCCGTTATACTCATATTTTCGAAATCCCGTAAAGAACTGGGTGTTACATTCCATCCACCTTATTTAAATTTTGTCCTCAAAATTTGATTATACAAACAACTCAGGATACTTAGACATCATATCCTGCTGTCGCTCCCAGGTAGCTTCTTCCACGTTGTGGTTCTGCCACAAGACTTTAACTAGATGGATTTCTTTATTGCACTACACCTTGATGGAAGACTCTAAAATACGTACCGGCTTCTCCACATAAGTCAAGATAGGCTGTACCTCAATCTTTCTTGCCTCCACAATATGCGATGGATCGCACAAACACTTTCAAAGCATAGACATGTGAAATACATTGTGGATACCTTCCATTGAAGCCGGTAGCTGTAGTCGATACGCCATCTTCCCGATCTTCTTCAAAATAAGGAAGGGCCCCACATATTGAGGGTTTAGCTTGCCCTTCCTTCCGAATCGCATAACTCCCTTGAACGGAGAAATCTTTAAATAAACCTCATCACCTTCTTCAAATTCCAGTTCCCTCCATCTCGTTTCAGCATAGCTCATCTGTCGACTCTGAGCTATCTCGATACGCTGTCTAATAACGGCAATCTTCTCTGCCGTTTGCTGTAGAATCTCGGGACCAACAATACTAGCTTCACCAACCTCGTCCCAATGTAACGGAAATCTACACTTTCGCCCATACAAAGCCTCGTACGGAGCCATACCGATGGTAGCCTGGAAGCTATTGTTGTAAGAGAACTCGATCAGTGGCAAATACCTGCTCCATGATCCCTGAAATTCCAACACACAAGCTCTGAGCATATTCTCCAGAATCTGATTCGTTCTCTCCATCTGACCATCAGTCTGAGGATGAAATGTCATGCTGAAATTTAGCTGAGTTACCATAGCTTTGTACAGACTCTTCCAGAACTTCAATGTAAATCTCAGATCTCAATCTGAGACAATAGAAACTGGCACTCCATGCAGCCTAACAATCTCCTGAACATAAAGCTCGGCGAGCTGATCCATAGAAGATGCCATCTTCACAGATAAGAAGTGAGCCGACTTTGTCAATCGGTCCATAATCACCTAGATGTCGTCATGTCCTTTTGTCGTCCTTGGGAAACCCACAATAAAATTGTCACAACCCAGACACTGCACCCAATTTACCCGTACTATTTTTTTTTTACACTTATTATAAACTTTAAACCTAACCTGAAGCGGAAATCCAATCGGAATCGAAATCGAAAACCATGTTTTAACAATTTAATAAACTCAAAACAATTTAAATTAAAACCATTTAAAACTAAACAGTAAAATTAAAACATTTATCTAATCGACCAAGGGTAAAACCGGAAGACAGAGGCAAAAGAAAAGCAGCGACTAATCGCTGCAAGCGCTGCATTATGCAGCGATCAGTCACTGCATAATGCAGCGACTAATCTCATCTCTGGAATCCGAGATTCCAGAGAGCTAAACCCAACACTTCTCCAATTTCAACATTTTCATAAAAATGCTCTCTGGAATTCGAAATTCCAGAGAGCAAAACACCAAATCTCTTTCACCTTCCCTGCACACCACACACCTAAAATTTCAACACTTCAAACTCCTGTTAAACACGACCAGTTTTCCTAAAAATGAACAGCGTGGATATGTTTAAAAATCGACTAATCCACCTGTTTTAAATCCCGAGTCGTTCCGATGAAACATTACAAAAACACGGTTGATAAACCAGATTTATAAAAAACATTTAAAACCTATCAAAACGTGAACCAAACATTTAGCCAGAGCCAAGCATCCTAATATGTTCATCTATACATTTGTATCACCCATTAAATCCCCCAAATACTTACACAGACGTCCCCACGGGTCAAAACGCACCGACTGCTCAGCACACTCCCACGGGCCATTCTTCGTCAACTGCATCATACGTCAGGAGGAGGAACGTCGTCCTCACCTGGCTCGATGTCACCTAAAACGTCACCTACACCATACAGACACACTATGAGCTAAAAGCTTAGTAAATTCTACGTAAATGTAGATGCGTGCAGTGCATATGGAGTTCGGAAATCATGCATAACATACAGAGCGTCGCAGACAGTATATCGCCGAGATCTCATCCCCCTAACCGAAGGGGGCCCATTCAGCGGTCGGACTACCCCGTGCGGTTAGAGGAGGGGGGTACACGCTTACAACACGTACAGTCGTGCCTGAGCCCCACCTCGCATGACCAGATAACAGATTACGTTCATTAATTACAGTACATGAGATGTGGTATCGGCCAGACCCTTAATCGGCCCGCACGATAGATCAATAGCCCCCAATTTCTGGGCCACAACGGTTTTATGAAAACATCGTGTGGAAATTCATTTTCATGCTTAGTTTAAAATACGTGATGCATGAACAGTTCAATATAAATGTAAACAAACAAGCATGCGTACCATCAAGACTGTAAAGGAAATAACCTACAAAACGTTTAAACCTAACTACCCAATCAAAGCAATTTAAAACAAACAATCCACTAAGATCCTCGACGCTACATCGAAGTACGGTGTAGACCAATCGGTCAGAGTAAGTCACGAGAACTTACCTTGAGCGCGCTGAACTTCGAGCTCTGACCACGAGAGTCATTCACCTAAGGCAAAACACGACATTCGCCGTTAAAACCAATTTGAGCTATTAAACGTCCAATTAAAAAAATCTTAACTAAGGAACTTCCTAAAGTTCTAATGCAATTCATTGAGCTATTAATTCGAGCAATTCACGCTCGGCACCTCAATTCACAATTTACGAGTTTTTTCCCTAAAAACCAGAAAATCCCTAATTTTTAACTTTTTTACAAATCGATTTAAATTCGTCCAATAACGTTCAATATATCCTTTATATCCTTAAACACGATAAATCTATTAATTACGAACCCTAAATCGACATTTTTAACAAAACCTAAACAAAAACCCTAAATGTATAACTCTACGAAAACCAAAATCTAAAGTTCGGAAACTATAGAATCATACCTAGGGTTGAGAAAGGAGGAGAAAACGCGAAGGAAACGGATCAATCGGAGCATGAGTCGGAATTTGACGTGGAGAGAACGCCGCGGCCAGAGAGAAAATCGAGAGAGAAGGGAGAGAAACAGAGAAGAAGAAACAAATTTTCATTAAGTGCTGAGAGGAGAGAAAAGATTTTGTTTTTAAATAAATAATTGACTTGACCAAAAGACCATTTTGCCCCTCTTTGATTGTTATATAAGCTTCGACATTCGGTTCGTTAATCGTCTAGCTATTCGGTTTCATCAAATCTCCTCATTTCACCAATATGTCCAACTTATTATTTGGGATTTAATAAAACTGTCCGTTCGCAAAACGGACCTTGTTTACTATTTTTACTAAAACGTCCTTTACATTACGATAAAGGTAATTACTCGGAATATAATGTTATTATTCCAAAAATTCCCTAAATTTTCCTAAAATTCCAATTAATCGTTAGGATCATAATGACGCTTTCTTTTCGTGTAACGAACCTGATTTGACATATTTACAAAAAATGCCACATATATAATAAAATATTAATATAATATATTAAATCCAAAATCCGTACAAGCCGGGTATTACAAAAATCCATGGAGATTTGCTCCCATTTCAACTCCAGAATCGGCAGTGGCTGTAATGTTCCAGCCGGCCTCTGGTGTTCTGCCTTTACCTGTTGACAAACTAAACAGGTTTCTACGTACTTGGCGACTTCTCTTTTCATGTTCGGCCACCAAAAATGTTATTTTAAGTCCCGGTACATCTTGGTACTTCCTGGATGTACAGAGTATGCTGAAGAATGCGCCTCAGCCAATATTTCCCTTTTCAATTCTTCGTCACTAGGCACGTACCATCTTTGCCTAAACTTCAGAATACCGTCATCTGACAAGTTAAAATCTGACAAGTCTCCAGATATCATGCTCAATCGAAGCTCCTCACACTCCATATCTTTCTGCCGAGCTTCACATATCTTATCCAGAATAGTCGGCATGAGAGAAATGTTGGTGAGCATACTGGAAAATTCTGCAACAATCTCCACATCAAACTTCTCAATCTCAGACCACAACGTAACTGACATCGCTGCGAGTGAAGGCTGACTCGCCGTAGGCTTTCGGCTTAACGCATCAGCGACCTTCTTCGCCTTTCCCGGGTGGTACTTAATCTCAAACTTATAGTTTTTGACGAACTCTAGCCACCTTTTCTGCCGCATATTAAGCTCCTTTTGTGTAAACAAATACTTCAAGCTCTTGTGGTTTGAAAATATCTCGCACTGCTGCCCATATAATTAATGTCTCCAAATCTTCAGTGTGAAAAAACAAGGCTGCTAACTCCAGGTTGTGTGTAGGATAATTCTGCTCATACGGCTTCAACTGCCGAGAAGCATAAGCAATCACCTTTCCTCCCAGCATCAATACACAACGAAGTCCAACTCCAGGCGCATCGCAGTAAATACTAAATTTATTACCTTCAACAGGCAGCGTTAGAACTGGAGCTATGGTCAGCTTCTGCTTCAATTCCATAAAACTCCCGTCACAAGCAGCCGACCATATAAACTTCTCATTCTTCCGAGTCAACCGAGAGACAGGAACTGCAATCTTTGAAAACCCCTCTATGAACTTCCGATAATAGCCAGCAAACCCGAGAAATCCACGCACTTCACGCACATTTTTAGGCTGTGGCCAATCCCTGACCACCTGAATTTTACTCGGATCCACAGAAATTCCTTCTTGTGATATGATATGGCCAAGAAAACTGACTTTGTTCAACCAGAACTCGTATTTAGAAAACTTCGGATATAACTGGTGCTGACATAGAATCCTCAGAACTATCCTCAAGTGCTCATCATGTTCTTCCTTCGTCTTTGAATAGATCAAGATGTCGTCAATGAAAACAACGACGAACTTGTCCAAATACTCCTTGAAAACAAGGTTCATCAAGTCCATAAACGCTGCATGGGCATTAGTAAGTCCAAAAGACATAACAAGGAACTCATAATGCCCATACCTCGTTCGGAATGCCATTTTCTGAATATCTTCCTCCAGACCTTCAACTGATAATAACCCGAACGTAGGTCAATCCTGGAAAACACTCGGGCACCCTGCAGTTGATCAAACAAATCATCTATCTGAGGCAGTGGATACTTATTCTTCACTGTCAGCTTATTCAGCTCTCTATAATCCACGCACATCCTGAGAGTCCCGTCCTTCTTCTTAACGAACTGAACGGGCGCACCCCAGGGTGAAAAATTGGGTCGGATGAAACCCTTATCCAGCAACTCTTCAAGCTGAGTTTTCAACTCTCTCAATTCAGCAGGTGCCAATCTATATGGATTCTTAGATACTGGCGCGGAGCTCGGATATACATCAATGGTAAATTCAATCTCCCTGTCCAGCGGTAATCCGGGAAGATCATCAAGGAAGATCTTAGAGAACTCTCTGACTATAGGAATGTCACTCGGCTTTACTCCACTGAGCAACTGAGTATCAACTACTGTGGCCAGATAAATGGAGCATTCACCTTTAAACTGCTCGTTGACCTTCATGGAATAGGAAGTAGGAGACCCACTCAACCTAGTCATCGCCTGATAAGCAAACTCGGCTTTACCCGGGGGTCGAAAAGTCACAATCCCGGATCGACAATCGATGGTGGCGAAGTGTTGTGATAACCAGTCCATCCCTAAGATAAGATTGTACCGCTCTATGCTCATAACTATCAGACAAGCATAGAGGGTATTATCCCCCACTGAGACGACATTGCCCTGGAGAATACGATTTGACTGCATATGCTCTCCTGAAGGCAGCATCGCTCTATACTCGAACTCTGCTAACTCAGACTCTAATCACAATCTAGTCATGCAAGCAGTTGAGATAAAGGAGTGCGTAGCTCCCGTGTCTATCACAGAAAATATAGCTACGTCCATAATCAAAATAGTACCTGCTATCACTGAGGGCTGAGCCTCATCGTCAACATCGCCAGGTTTGATAAAGGCAAAGATTTTGGGCATGACCCTCCTCTGATCATAGTCTGACTGCTCACGGCCTTGCTTCGGGCAATCTTTAATGAAGTGGCTGACTTTTCCACACCTATAGCATTTATCAATGCCCACTCGGCACTCACCACTGTGCTCCTTCTGACACTTAGGGCACCGAGGCATCTGAAAAGCTCCTTGCACCTGTTTTCCCTTCCCTCGATCATTGCCTCCCTCTAAAGGCCTTTTAACACCCCGTTGTTGTTGCTATGGCTGTCCTTTCAGTTGCCAGCCTTTATTTCTTAGCTGAGGGTGGATCTCACGAATGAAGCCTTTAACTGGCTCCCTTGGTTTAACATAACTCTGATCAACGGCCTCTATCTCCAGTGCCCTTGCCACAATCTCATCATATGGCACATTTCGTACCCCTGATATGGTAAGACTCTTCTTAATTTCTTGACTAAGCCCTTGCACAAACCTATGTATCTTGTCCTCATTAACACTGACCTGACGCGGCGCGAATCGGGACAGGGCCTCAAACCTCCTCACATACTCGGCAATCGAACCAACCTGCCGCAGTTGCATGAACTCCACCATTTTCGCCTCTCGTACTGTATGGCTGAAGTACTTGTCATAAAATACCATCCTGAACTATTCCCAACTCATTATCGTCACGTCGGTGGTTGTCTTGATGGAATCCCACCAAAACCGGGCATCTAGTGCTAAGTGATAAGTCACTAACACAACCTTCTCTCCATCCTCTATACTTACGTAAGCCAGCATGTCCTCCATGGTTCGAATCCACTCCTCGGCTGAAAAGGGATCCGTAGAATGCCCGTTGAACACGGGAGGTTGGAGCTTCTGGAACCTCTCCATCCCCCGATTACAAGGAGTCGCTGTCTCCCGAACTCGAATGCCCTCACGGTCTATTAGGGTGCCCAACTGCTGGGACTGTCACTCCATTTGTTGAGCCTGTCGTTCCATGTGTTGGGACTGTTGGGCAATAAATTCCTTAAGCTAGTCTATCGTATCATCTCTGTCATCTCGGTCATTCCCTCGATGTACCATTTTTTTTATAACTCCTATATAAAAATTAAAACAAATACTATAAGAATTGAAATCAAATAAAGTATTAAACATACTTACAGTTGAGGAAGGATGTCCGCGTAGGGGCTGTGCCGTCGAGCAGTCTACAGAACTGATTTTAAAACCCGGAGGCTCTGATACCATAACTGTAGTGACCCAAACACTGTACCCTTATTTTTCCGTATTATATTTTTTTATCCTTATAAACTTTGTAACATTTGAGCGGAATTTAAATCGTAGATTAAATATTTAAAATCGTTCGAAAATTATTTTAAACCATTTGAATAAAACATAAAACAAGTTATAAAACAATTAAATACAACTTAAAATAACATAACATTAGGTGGAGGGCAAAAGGGACACTCGTCCCAAAAACTACAGGGGCGATCGATCGCCCCACATAGTGGCGATCGATCACCCATTTGCAAAACTGAGGGGCGACGATCGCCCCTCATTGTGGCGATCGATCGCCCATTTACAAAATTGAGGGGCGATCGATCGCCCCACATATGGGCAATCGATTGCCCCTGCTCTCTGAAAAATCTAGAGAGCGGCGATCGCCTGCCAATCGGTGGCGATCGAACGGCAGGTTCTCTGGAATTTCCATTCCAGAGAGCCACTTCTTCCTGTTTTCTTTCTCCCCTGCACACTTAACAACTTTCTTCATTTCAATACTAAATTTCAATAACATACTAAACATCTTAACATAAAATTGTTCATAATCTCACTCGCCTCTCATGTAATCAATCACTTAAAACTTACCCTAAACACATTTGAAAATGTGGTAAAACTTTGTGAAAACAAACTGCGTGGATCTGTTTGAAAATCGAACATATCCCTATAAAGTAAATTACCAAGCAGTTATAAAATAAGTTTTCAAAACGTTTAAAAAAAAACCCCTAAACATAAACCTATCCACTATCAAGATTCCCAAATATCCTAATATGTTCAACTACATAATTTTTTCTACGATCTAACTATTGTGTCCCCAAAATACTTACAACAGTCCCACGGGTCAAAATCACACCGACCGCACCAGCACACTCCCACAGGCCATCGTTCTTCAACTTGTCATTCCTCGGGTGGAGGGATCTCGTCCTCACCTGTATCTAGATCACCTACACCATACAGACAACTATGAGCTAAAAGCTCAGCAAGTTTCGTAAATGCAGATGCATGTTGTGTATATGAGTTTCGTAAACTATACAGACATTTTAATCATTTAGTGGCATAACATAACATCACCGGAGCCAACTCTCACCAGATGGAGAGGGCACATCCGGCGGTTGGACAGCCCTTTCCATCTACCGAGGGGAAAACATGCTTTCATCCGTAAACAGCCATGTCTGAACCCCACCCATCGTAACCAGATTACGTACATTAGTTTTCATTAGTTCATTTCATGTTTTTCTTAAACACGTGCAGAAATCTGTTTTCATGCTATTTTAAAAGACGTGATACATGAACCATTAAATGCGTAAAGTAAACATACAACATATATACCATCAAGACAATAAAAACATAACTTATGTAAACAACTAATCCTAGCTACCCCAACCAAAGCAATTAAACAACAAGCTCCAAGATTTTCTTAATACGACTTTGACGGACGGTGTAGGCCAATCGGCTATAGTAAGTCACGAGAACTTACCTCGCATCCGTTGCAATTCTAACTTCGTCCACGAGCATTGTTCACCTAAGGCAAATTCATAAGAATCGTCGTTAAAGCGCATTTAAACCATTAAACGTCCAAATTAACGAAACCTTAACTAAAGAAATTTCTTAACGAAACCTTAACTAAAGATATTTCTTAAAAGTCTAAAATACTTCATTGAGGCATTTCATCGAGCAATTCATGCTCGTGAATTTCCAAAACTCCATTAATGGAGATTTCTCAAAACTTCAACCTAACTTTTCAACTCAAGCTTCAAATACACCCTATATTTCACCGAATAACGCTCAATACGTCCATTATATTCACAAACACGGTAAACCTATCGATTTTCAACCTTAAACCACGTTTGTAACAAAACCCTAATCGTTAAATGACCCAAAAACTACGAATAAACATTCCAAAACCGTAAAACCTTACCTAGAATGTCGTTTAAGGAAGAAATCACGAAGAAACCCGAGTCACCGGAGGAAGAATCATCGTTTAGAGGAGGGAGTCGCCGTTGAGAAGAGAGAAATCGCCAAAGGAGGAGAGGGAGAGGAAATCGCGTGAAGTGTTCTAGAGGGAGAAGGGTATTGTGATTTTTATTAAATTTTGATTTTGCAGATTACCATTTCGCCCTTCCTTTGTTTTTATATTTGTTTCGTCCTTTGTTTCGTTAATTCGCTAACGATTCGGTTTCTCCAAATTTTCTTATTACGCCTATAAATCTAACTTATTACTAGGGTTCCATTAAAACTGTCCGTACGCAAAATGGACCTCATTTACTATTTTTACCACAACGTCCTTTATATTACGAGAAACGTAATTCTCTTAAAATTAGTGTTAAAACTCTTAAAATTCCTGAAATTTTCTCAAAATCTATATTAATTATTAGGATCGTAATGACGCTTTTCCTTTTACGAAACCGACTCAACTTGACATATTTACAAAAATACCTTTATTCATATACTTTCGAAATCCCGTAAAGAATCGGGTGTTACAAAACCCGCGGTGCTGATCTCGCCGGGGCTCTGCTCAGGGTCGAGCACTGTCTGGCAAAATGGCCTACCTCGTTGCACTGGTAGCATCGACCTGTCTTCGGACACTCTCTCGCAATATGGCCCGCCTCATTACACTTGAAGCATCTAGTAGAATCTGCTAGGCACTCACTAAAATGGTTCCTCTTACACTTAGGGCATAATGGCACAATACTCGACTCCTGAGGTTGTTTGCTGCTCCCTTGACTGTTCCCCTTGCTCTCACTGGGCCTTTTCTGCCTCCTCTGCTGTGGCTGCAGCGTGCCCCTCGATGACTGAGGCACTAATCCTTGGAGGAGATGTCGCGGCAGCTCCCTAGGCTGATCTCTATAGCTAGGAAGCTTCATGCTAGCCTCCTCAATATCCGTGCCTTGGCAACCACCATATCATAAGGCACATTCTGTGTTCCAGTTATCCTGACACCCATATATATCTACGACTTCAGCCCTTGAACAAACTGGTGCACCTTGTTCTCGTTTAGGCTCACCAGGTTACTGGCAAATCTCGATAAGGCCTCAAATTGCCGCACATAATCTGCCACCGTACCAGTCATCTTTAACTGAGAAAACTCGACCATCTTCGTGGTTCTGACCGAGTAGCTGAAGTATTTGCCAAAGAACACTGCTTGAAACTCCTCCCACGCCATCCTACTCACATAGGCGGTGGCCTTCACTGTGTCCCACCAGAATTGGGCGTCCACTGCCAAGTGGAAAACTGCACTACAGACCCTGTCCCGATCATCCACCTTGGCATAACCCATCATGTCTTCCATTCTTCGAATCCACTCCTCAGCAATGAGTGGGTCCAAAGATGATCCGTCAAAGACTGGGAGCTACAACCTATGAAACCTATCCCCCTCGCGGCCCACTGCAGCTGCTCTACCACTAGACTGCCCGTGATCCTCCCTACTTAAAAATTGCTCTAACTGTTGGGACTAGCACTCTAACTGCTGAGACTGGTGGGTGACCAACTCTGTCAACTGCCTGATAGCGTCGTCTCTATCGTCTATCTCTCTCTGTGGCTGTCCCCCAATCTCAACCTGGTCATCTACCCCCTCCGAGGTAGTCCCCGTCCTCTACGCCCTCTCGGCATATCTCTATATCCCTGAACAATTTAACACTATCATAAGTAAAATATACGAGGGTTCTAAGAAATACTTACAGTTGGCGGAGCGCTCCCAGGCAGCGACAGTGTTAGGTAATCCACTAAATGATGTCAACCCCATGGCTCTGATACTATAACTATAATGCCCCGAAAATCCATCTGGGTTCTCGGTGCGCACAGGGCCTACTCTGGTCTAAACGACTCTCTCTTTAGTACTATCTCATCCACATGAATTGATTTCCTTAATCAACTACATACTCCTAATCCCATTTGTTAAGCACCACAGCGTCCTCGACAAAAATTTCGGCACAGTGACGTCTGAAAATGCCGTCTCCAAAATGCTAAGTACCTGCATAACACCAATCCAGAATATCCCAATCCATCTAACCAATCTACGAAATCTCCAAACAATCATCATAACATAACGAAAATGCTATCGACCAAAATGAAGAAAGTCCACAGTATAAGGTGACATATCACTCTGAACAATGACTACATACAATTAATAATCAATGCCCCAAAACAAATAAAAAGAAATCCTAATCCCTATCATCACTATGCCACGGCTCCATGGGTTGTGTCGCCCTAACACTACCATCAGCCGGGGCCCTGGTCGTACAACACAAACTGTAACGACCCCAGCCAGGAGCCGTCACGTGATCATTATCTTTCATTAATCGTTTGCTTGACTTTTACTATTATTGCATTCACTTACTTTTTCTCGTCAGACATTTACGTCGCGTATATTTTGTTTTCTAAACTGGAAACAGAGACGCCGAACCATTAAGGAAAACGAACCCCTTTCGTGCTCGACTTCCTATACCACGTCGTTTCAAACATTCACAGAGTCGAGCGACTAGGCTCGGTCATCGGTTTCTGGACAAATTCGAGCAGGGAAGAAATGTCCCCAACCCTCTCAACATATTCCACTCGTGTTTGCATGGGTTGCATGCGTTGGCAACCCTCAGAAATTTAGTCGTCCGGTCGTCACGTGCAACGCGCGTGACTTGCTTACATCGCCTAATGGAAGAGATCTTCCGGTGGGCACGTGGGCCTCGCGTGCTCAGTTAAAATATCTTCTACATCATCCAGTGACATCCACCGGTCACTAGTCGACAAAGAACATTTACATCTACCGGTGACGTCATCCGAAGACTAAACAGCAAACTAACTCTAACATTCGGCATCTGCCGATGACATCAGCCGGAAGACTAAACCATCAAACTCTATCACTCGGCATCTGCCGATGACGTCAGCCGGAAGACTAAACCATCAAACTCTAACATTCGGCATCTGCCGATGACATCAGCCGGAAGACTAAACCATCAAATGACTTAACTCTAACATTCGGCATCTGCCGATGACATCAGCCGGAAGACTAAACCATCAAACTCTAACATTCGGCATCTGCCGATGACATCAGCCGGAAGACTAAACCATCAAATGACTTAACTCTAACATTCGGCATCTGCCGATGACATCAGCCGGAAGACTAAACCATCAAACTCTATCACTCGGCATCTGCCGATGACATCAGCCGGAAGACTAAACCATCAAACTCTATCACTCGGCATCTGCCGATGACATCAGCCGGAAGACTAAACCATCAAACTCTAACATTCGGCATCTGCCGATGACATCAGCCGGAAGACTAAACCATCAAACTCTATCACTCGGCATCTGCCGATGACATCAGCCGGAAGACTAAACCATCAAACTCTATCACTCGGCATCTGCCGATGACATCAGCCGGAAGACTAAACCATCAAACTCTATCACTCGGCATCTGCCGATGACATCAGCCGGAAGACTAAACCATCAAATGACTTAACTCTAACATTCGGCATCTGCCGATGACATCAGCCGGAAGACTAAACCATCAAACTCTAACATTCGGCATCTGCCGATGACATCAGCCGGAAGACTAAACCATCAAACTCTAACATTCGGCATCTGCCGATGACATCAGCCGGAAGACTAAACCATCAAACTCTATCATTCGGCATCTGCCGATGACATCAGCCGGAAGACTAAATCATCAAACTCTATCACTCGGCATCTGCCGATGACGTCAGCCGGAAGACTAAACCATCAAACTCTAACATTCGGCATCTGCCGATGACATCAGCCGGAAGACTAAACCATCAAACTCTATCACTCGGCATCTGCGGCATCTGCCGATGCACAGCCGGAACAAACCCAACTCTATCACTCGCATCTGCCGATACGCAGCCGGAATACTAACCATCAATCTACATTCGGCACTGCCGTGACATCCGAAGACTAACCTCAATGACTTAACTCTAACATTCGGCATCTTCCGATGACATCAGCCGGAAGACTAAACCATCAAATGACTTCTTCCAACAGAAAAATACCACAACCCATTCAGAATGCATATAGCGGAATATTTAAGTAACAGATCATTTATAAGTCTATAAAATCAATCCCTAACTCAGTGAATCAACTAGACACTCTCAAAGCTCAACATTATAAAATAATCTCATCCTACTTAATCTTTTATATCCTTTATTATACTGAAACAAAAGAGCATTAACCAGGGGTCATCAATCGCCTTTCCAGTCCTGCACTGTCATTTTGAGCTTCCACCAGCAACCAGCCTTAAGCATCCTCTTTGAACATAGTATCCTCACCTGAACCTTCTTCACCTACACCATAAGGTTCAACTATAAGCCTAATGCTTAGTAAGGAATGCATACTGACAGATATACATGAGTGCACAAATCAAAGAACACAAGTTCATAAACCCTTCTTCATTCACGTTCATTTTCATTATTTACATGACGTGTATTAAGGCAGGAGACGAGGGAGGAAGACAGGGGTACATAGTCATTTGCCTATCGCGGCAGTCATACATAATCATTTGCCTATCGCGGCAATTATAATACATCACTCGGCCTCCCCCAGTGGGAGAATTCGCGAGCCATACATATCATTAACTCGGCCTCCACCAGTGGGAGATTTCGCGAGTCATACATAACATAGTCTTTTCCCTGCTCTGCACTTAATCTTGGTTACCTTTGCTTTTCATGTTCTCAACTTAATAACAACATGGACACAGTGCATAGACATAAAGTTCATAGAGAGAAGTCATATCATAAGGACAAGCATAACATCTCGTAACCTAACATCTTCTTACTCCGATTCTTTATGTCATAGTAATAACTAATCATAGTCAACAGACTAACATCTCAATGATTTCCTAATACCCTTGCGGTGTAGGGCCCTAGTGGCCGGAAACCTTAATACATTCACTTACCTGGATTCCTTAGCAATCCGAGCTTCTTCCCTTTAAACTTCTTCACCTAAAACATGTACATTACAGTAGTTAGAACAAAGGTCCTAATAGTTCTAATCACAAATCGTCCTAGGACTCTAATAGCTAAAGTCATTCCTAAATACTCTGTTTGATACACCGTGTTGCCAGAAATCCAAAAATAGGCAGGCAGGTTCTACCATCGATTGAAACTGAGTTGATTACTCTAAGTGACCAGAATCGATTCGGAAATGACGTTACCACACTCAGTTTGCACAATGTTCTAATATCACACGACCATTGATAAAGACCGAAATTCAAATGCCGAGCGGAGAACAGGGTAACAACTTAATAGATAGCCACAATGTCGAAGTATACCTCGGATATGGAGTCGTAGAGGAAAAGCAAGCTGAAACCAGTCGTCGGTAAAGGAAAGTTCTGGTGACCGGGAGCAAGAACTTGGGAGGGAAGAAATCGCCGAGAGGGAATGTCGGCTACAGTGGCAACAAATGAGGTTTAAGGTTTCCATTTTCTATTTATACCTAATCCATAAATTTTAATTACAAAACTGCCACCCAACCTTGTTTTACTCAACTTGTAATAAATTTGTCTTAACATTAAATTTTAAATCATAAAGGTTAAGTAAGAGGGTGACAATGAAATAGTCAGAAAATCACCTGGCCGAAATGTCGGGTGTTACACAAACCACGCATCTACTCCTGAGCAGGCTCTCGATACTCACCCTCCTCCTATACGGTACCTGTAACATCCGGTTTTACGGGTTTTTAAATTTTTGCACAATGGCATTTTTGTGAATAATTGAAATATGTCCATTTTGCGAATTGGGAGTTCTAATGGTATCCTTATAATTAATATGAATTTTAGGAGAAATATGGAGAAGTAGAAATCAAAATCGAAAGTATAACGCTTGGATTTCTGGTTTTGACCCTATAGTGGTTTAATTCGAAAAAAAATAGATAATTAAAACCGTTCGATGAACGGAAAGTTTTATTAGAGCTCTAGTAATAAATCAGAATTATCGGTGAAATAAGGAAATTTGGAGAAACCGAACCGATGGTAGAACAATGAGTTAAACGGAAGATTTAACCAAAGAGCAAACTTGTAATTTGTCAAGCCAAGTTTAATTAAAATGCCAAAATCCCTCTTCCTCCCACACTTCACATTATTTTTCACTCCATCTCCCTCTCTGGCGATTTTCTTTCTCCTCAACGGCGATTATCCACCATTTCTTCACCGTTTCTTCTCCGATCAACTCGGTTCTTCACGTTTCCTTCCCCAATCACGATTCTAGGTAAGAATCTATGGTTTCCCGTCGTTAGTTCTCGACCTTTAGATTGTTTAACGGTTAGGGTTTTGTTATGTTTTGTCGAAAATAGTTGGGTTTTGTTAGAAAATGTTAGGTATTGCCGTATTTGTGATTATTGAGCGTTGTTGGGCGAAATAATGAGTGTATTTGGCGTTTTGGTTGAAAATAGGGTATTTAGAGTTTTGGAAAACTCCATTAGTGAAGGTTTATGATTTGTGAGCATAAATTGCTCGACGAAATGCCCGAGAGAAGTTTATTAGAATTTTAGAAAATTTTCTTTAGTTAGGAGTTTCGCTAGTTTACGAAATTTCATTGTTTAGACTCGATTTTAACAATGAATGTTATGGATTGACTTAGGTGACAAAGCTCGAAACGAGGAGCTCGGTGTGCAAAGGACGTGAGGTAAGTTATCGTGACTTACTTTGGCCGATTTGACTTACACCATAAGATTATGTTGATTGAGGAATTTGGAAATGTTTGATGTGTTGGGTAATAGGTTGGGTAGTTAGCTTAGTTTAAGTCGTGCAATGTTTATGTTCATCGTTGTTTATGCTTTGGTTGTATTTACGATATTGTACATGTTCATTCATCATTGTTTCTAAAAAGCATGAAACGGAAATTTCCATGCACGTTTTCATGAAAAGGAAAAGGATAATGAAAAGGGAAAATGTATATAATGATGGTCACATTGGGGATGGTGGTTCAAACATAGATGTCCTACAGGTGAAGCATGTTTTCCCCACGGGTAGATGAAAAAGGCTATCCAATCGCCGGATGTGCCACTTTTATCTACCAAGAGTGAAGCCCCGGTGACATATATGAAATGAAATGAATAGCGAATAAGTAGAAAGCATGTTTTACGAACCGCATATGCATAGCATTCACTTGCATTCATGTAGACTTACTGAGCCTTTAGCTCACAGTTCGTTTCTATGGTGTAGGTGACTTAGAGCAAGGTGAGGACGACGTCCCTCCACCTGACGAGCATGCAGATTGAAGGAGGATGCCCGTGGGAGCGTGCTGGGCAGTCGATGCGTATTTTGACCCGTGGGAAAGGATGATGCTATAGGTATTTGACACGATAGGTTAAGTGAATTGGAAAACATATAGATAGTGTATTTTGATGAAAATGGTTATTTTTGGATAGGTGGTGAACGAAAGTATTGAATGTCTAAGTGATAGTTTTCATTTTGGAAATCTTACTGGAACTGCTTGGTAACTTTTAAACTCGTAGGGATCTATCCAGTTTTCAAATGGAAACGGATCCACGCAGTTCGTTTTCATGAAATTTTATTACATTTATGTATACGTTTCAAGTCAAATTATAGTGATTTGGTGAATTAAGGAATGAGTGAGATTATGAAGGATGTGCGAGTGTTGAGTGATTTATGTTGAAAGATATTGTTATCATGAATGTGGTGTTGGTGTAATTTTATGGAGTTTAGTGATAAGTTATAGGATTAAAGAGAAGAAGAGGAAAGGAAGGAAAGAGATGAGGCAACAGCCCTCTAGAATTTGGATTCCAGAGGGAATGCTGATCGATTGCCAAAAGAGGCGATCGATCGGTGAGATTGGCTACGCTCTGGAAGAAATTCCAGAGCGCTAGCCGATCGATCGCCTGGGAAGGCGATCGATCGACTAGAGATCGATTACCAGATAACGGGGCGATCGATCGCCCCCCCATTTTTACTACTAGCAATTGATCGGCTGAAATGGCCGATCGATCGGCTCATGTTTTGTGGGCGAAATGCCCTCCTTGCCCCTGGAGATTGACTGAATGAAATTATTATTTTTATGCTGTTATTTTAAATGAATTTCCAACGTTTCAACTACTCTAGTAAGTGCCAGAAGGAACATTATAGTGATTGTCAGATGGGCACTGATAGATGCTACCGATGTGGTGAGGTTGGTCACTACGTCATGAATTGTCCGTTAATGAACCGAAGTCAGTCAGGCGGGGATCAAAGAAGAGTTGCACTGAGAATTTTTACCTTTATTGAGCCGGACGATGGTGACGACGAGGCCTGGCCCTCCGTTATAGCAGGTACTATTTTGGTCACGGGAGTAGCCGTATTTTCATTGATAGACACGGGTGCTACGCACTCATTTATTTCCACTACATGCGTAGCTAGACTGAAGATAGTGCCTGAGTTAGCAGAGTATGAGTATCGAGTAATGCTACCTTCAGAGGAGTTTATGCAGTAAGATCACATCTTCCAGGGCAAATGTCATCTCTGTAAGGGACAATACCCTTTATGCCCGGTTGATAGTTATGAGCATAGAGCGGTATGATCTTATATTTGGGATGGATTGACTATCTCACCACTTCGCCACCATCGACTGCTGATCCAGGTTGGTGTCTTTTCAGCCCCCGGGTAAAGGAGTTTGCTTATAAGGCAATGAATAGGTTAAGCTGGTTACCGGCTTCCTATTTGATGAAGGTCAGAGAGTAGTTTAGAGGTGAATGCTCAGTTTACATGGTCACCGTGGTCGACACTCAATTGCTTAATGGGGTAACGCCAAGTGACATCCTGATTGTCAGGGAGTTCACGTAGATTTTTTGCGATGATCTTCCCAGATTGCCACCGGACCGGGAGATAGAGTTCTTGGTTGATGTATACCAAGGTTCAGAACCTGTATCAAAGAATCCGTACAGATTGGTGCCTGCCAAACTGAAGGAGTTTAAATCTCAGCTAGAAGAGTTGTTGGATAAGGGGTTCATCCGACCTAGCTTTTCTCCTTGGGGCGCGCCGGTTTTGTTTGTTGAAAAGAAAGACGGAACTTTTAGGATGTGCATCGACTATCGAGAGTTGAATAAATTAACAGTGAAAAACAAGTACCCGTTGCCCAAAATAGACGATTTGTTTGACCAACTACAGGGTGCCCGACTATTTTCGAAGATAGACCTACGCTCAGTTTATTATCAGTTGAAGGTCTGGAAGAAAGATATTCAAAAGACAGCGTTTCGAACGAGGTATGGGCATTATGAGTTCCTTGTTATGTCTTTTAGACTTACGAATGCCCCTGCAGAGTTATGGAATTAATGAATCGCATCTTCAAGGAGTATTTAGACAAATTTGTTGTCGTGTTCATTGACGACATCTTGATCTATTCTAAAACGAAAGAGGAGCATAAAAAGCACCTACGGATTGTTTTGGGAATTTTGCAACAACACCAACTTTACCCAATGTTATCCAACTACGAGTTTTGGCTAGATCGAATAAATTTTCTTGGCCATATCATATCTCAGGAAGGGATTTCTGTAGACCCGAGTAAGATTCAAGTTATAAAAGATTGGCCACAACCTAAGAATGTACGGGAGATACGCGGATTTCTCGAATTGGTCGGGTATTACCGTAAGTTTATCGAGGGGTTCTCAAAGATTGTAGTCCCTCTTTCACGCTTGACAAGGAAGAATGACAAGTTTACATAGTCAGCTGCATGTGAGAAGAGCTTTCAAGAACTAAAGCAGAGATTGACCACGGCTCCCGTTTTGACACTGCCAGTTGAAGGCAACAAGTTCAGCATATATTGTAATGCATCAAAGGTTGGACTTGGATGTGTGCTTATGCAGGAGGGGAAGGTTATTGCGTATGCGTCTCGATAGTTAAAGCCGTCTGAAAGAAATTACCCGACGCATGACTTGGAACTGGAGGAAGTAGTCTTCGTATTAAAAATTTGGAGACATTATCTGTATGGACAACAATGCAAGGTGTTTTCAGACCACAGGAGCCTCAAATATTTGTTTACACAGAAAGAGCTGAATATGTGACAACGAAGGTGGTTGGAGTTTGTTAAGGACTACGAGTTTGAAATCAAATACCACCCAGGAAAGGCGAATAAGGTCGCAGATGCCTTAAGCAGAATGCCTTCTACGAGTCAACCTTCGCTTGCAGCAATGTCGGTAATGCTGAGGTCTGAGATTGAGAAGTTTGATGTGGAGATCGTGGCGGAGTTGTCCACTATACTCACGAACATTTCTTTTAGGCCGACGATGCTGGACAAAATACGAGAAGCTCAATGGAAAGATTAGTAGTGTGAGAAGCACCGTTTGAGCATAACATCTGAAGACTCATCTGATTTCAACTTGTCTGATGCATAGGTGGTACGTGCCTAACGATGAAGAGTTAAAGAGAGAAATCTTGGTAGAGGCACACTCTTCGGCTTACTCGGTGCATCAAGGAAGCACCAAGATGTATCGGGATCTAAAACAACATTTCTGGTGGCCTAACATGAAGAGAGAGGTTGCCAAGTATGTAGAAACCTATCTGGTTTGTCAGCAAGTTAAGACAGAACATCAAAGACCGGCAGGAACTTTGCAACCCCTGCCGATTACAGAGTGGAAATGGGAGCAAATTTCAATGGATTTTATTGTTGGGATCTCGAGGACGTCGAACAGACACGACGGGGTTTGGGTGATAGTGGACCGTTTGACGAAGTCGGCCCACTTTCTTCTAGTTAAAGCAACGTTTTCCATGGATCAGCTCGCCGAACTTTATGTACAAGAGATCGTTAGACTTCACGAGGTGCCTGTTTCAATAGTTTCAGACCGAGATCCAAGATTTACCTCGAGATTTTGGAAGAGTTTGCACAAAGCCATGGGAACGCAGTTAAACTTCAGCACGTCATTTCATCCTCAGACTGAGGGTCAGACAGAACAAACCAATCAGATTCTGGAGGATATGCTTAGAGCGTGTGTGCTAGAATTTCATGGATCGTGGAGCAGGTATTTTCCACTGATCGAGTTCTCTTATAATAACAGCTTCCAGGCTACCATCGGTGTAACACCCGAATTTTTGGAACTATGGATTTTATTTACGGGTCTACAATTTTGTCGTATAGTGTTCTTAATTCGTAGAAATAGTAAGTTAAGCCCATTTTGCACGCGGAAAGTTTTTGTGGGACCCCATGGATTTATGGGGATTTTGGTGAATTTTAGTTATTTGGAGGAAACCAAATTACAAGATAAACTAATGAAATTAGGTTAAGGGTTAATAGGAAGGGCGGATTGGTAATTGTGCATGTAAAATATTAAAATAAAACCTAAAATCTTTTCTCCCTTCACGTTTCTCCCTCGATCCAGCCGACTCCCTTATCTCCCACGACACTTCCTCCCTCTCTGGCGTCCTCCCTCTTACCAACAACCGAACCCTCTCCAACGAACAATTCTCTTCCCCGTTTTCTTCAAGATTTCATCCCTAGGTAAGTCTTAAACAGTTTATTTGGTGAGTTATGGTCTTGGGAATTGTTATTTATTAAGTTTTGATTGGAGTTGATGGGGGGAGTTATAGGTTTTGTTAGGAAACGTTTTGGCTATCAAATTTATAGTTGTTTATGATGTAGTATTGATGATCGTTGGTTGACTCATTGATTTTGGTGGTTGGGGTGAGTAAATGCTAATTATGTTAGGTTAGTTTTATTTATGCACACCAAGTGTTCGATAAAATGCCCAAATAGAATAAGTTAGATTTCTAGGAAACCTCTTTAGCTAGGATTTTGCTAGTTTTGAATTTAGATTATTTAGGGTTTATTTTAACATCGAAATATGAAATGTCATAGGTGAAAGAGCTTAAGGTGAAGACACGACGTCGCTAAGGAGCCCAGGTAAGTGAGTGTGTTAGGATTTTGGCCTTTAGGGCCCTACATCTCAAGGATACTATGGAGGTTTGTTTGGGTAGTTGTTTTACGATTATGACTTGTCATGCGCTATGTTATGATGAATTTGAGTAGAGTGATGTTATGATACGTGATATATTATTCGTCCTTTTAATATGTCACTCCTATGTGAACCCATGTCTGTGTATCATGTGCACGTCCTATATGAATAAGTTAAGAATATGAAATGTGCATGTAAACATGATTAAGTATGGAACGGGGTGAATTGGCCATGATTATGTTCACAAGATTTTTGTACGGTTCGCGGATCCTCCCGCTGGTGGGGGCCGGACTGGCAAGAAGGCTCGCAGATCCTTCCGCTGGTGGGGACCGGGTTGATACTGCACGATTGTTCGCGAATCTTCCCACTGGTGGGGGCCGGACTAGTCGTTATTTTTATTGTCCATTTGGACCACGATTATGATTCCCTTGCCCTTTTTTCTCGTGTCTTCCCTTAATTCATGCCAAGTAAAAGATGAGTAAGAGTATGATTACAAACAAGAATATGATTTTGTGATGTATGCATTCATGAGCTTTTATGTGTTTGTTGCACTCCTTACTAAGCATTACGCTTATAGTTTGAACCTTATGATGTAGGTGACGAGTTTGAAGGTAAGGACCTCAAACCGAATGACAAAGTTTAAGTTGAGTTGCTGGATGGTGCTCGTGGCGGGATTTGTGGCTGGGTGGCTTTTTGACCTGAGGGTGGTATTCTTAATAAGATTGGTAAAAGTTTACGCTATAGAAGTTTAAGTAAAAGGATTTCTATAGGAGTATCGTAGGATGTCAAGTACCATGATGTTTAATGGTTTTCCCTACATTTTAGGATGAATTTGTGACTAAAGGATTTTCACTTGTTTTGTCTCCCGCTACGGTCTAAACGTTTTGGTTCATGTTTGATACTCAATGATGGTTGATTTGGAGAATTTAAACTTCTCATTAGGATGATTTTAAAATGGTTTTTGATTGATGAAATTTAAGGGGTTGGAATGAGTTGCTGTATGCTGTTCTGGTGTATGTGAAGTTTTATTTCCATATGTTTGTTGTCGGCCAGAGAATGTGCCGATCAATCGGTAAGGGCTGCGATCGATCGGCAGATTGGTTTTGTCAATTTTAGAATTTCAGAAGAGGTGTCGAACGATCGGCGGAGTTCGCGATCTTTCGGCTACATGGATTTAGTGGGGCGATCAACCGCTCACCTTATGAGCGATCGATCGGCTGAGTAATATTTAGAGGGGGTGAACGATCGGTTATTTTAGCCGATCGATCGGCCCTGCATAATTCCCAATCTTGCCCCTTTTCTTTTCTCTTAAATCCGAGGATATCCTCCTCCAATTTTCCTTTGAGTTTTACGTATGTTTGAATTTAATTCCATGAGATTTCCAAATAAGTCTTATTTTGATTCTCGATGATTTTAGCAGGTTTTCTTCCAAATAGTTTTCTCTATGTTATGTATGTAAAAAAAAATGTGAGTCATGAATAGGAATAGGAACAAGTTTATGTGAGTCACGGCCCGCTGGGTTTTGGGTCATGACAATCGGCATGGCTCCGTCTGAAGCACTGTATGGACGGAAGTGCAGGTCACCGCTTTATTGAGATGAGGTTGGAGAGGCTAGTATTATTGGCCCTGATATTCTACCGCAAACGGCAGAGAAGATCGTTGTTATCAGACAGCGCATTAAGATAGCTCAGAGCCGTCAGAAAAGCTACGCCGACAATAGAATAAGAGAGTTGGAGTTTAACGAAGGTGATGAAGTGTATTTGAAGATTTCTCCATTTAAAGGTGTTATGCGATTCGGAAGAAAAGGCAAGCTAAGCCCTCGTTATGCGGGGCGCTTCCCTATTTTGAAAAGGATCGGAAAGATGGCTTATCGATTGCAGCTTCCGACATCTATGGAGAGCATCCACAACGTCTTTCACATATCCATGCTCAAGAAATGCGTGCATGACCTGTCGCATGTCGTAGCAGCACGAGAGATTGAGGTACAGCCGACGCTAACCTACGAGGAAAAGCCGGTACAAATTCTTGAATCCTCTATTAAGTGTTGAGAAACAAAGAGATCCCACTAGTCAAGGTTTTATAGCGGAACAACGACGTAGAGGAAGCCACCTGGGAAAGACAACAGGTTATGATGGCTAAGTATCCAGAATTATTTGTATAATGCAATTTTGAGGACAAAATTTCAATTAAGGTGGATGGAATATAACACCCGGTTTTACGGGTTTTTGAATTTTCACACAATGACATTTTTTTTAATAATTGAAATATGTCCGTTTTGCAGAGTTCTAATGGAATCCTTATAATTAATATGACTTTGAGGAAGAAATTCCAGAGCGCTAGCAGATCGATCGCCCCCCACCCCCCCCCCCCCCAATTTTTACTACTGCCGATCGATCAGCTGAAATGGCCGATCGATCGGCTCATGTTTTGTGGGCGAAATGCCCTCCTTGCCCCTGGCGATTGACTGAATGAAATTATTGTTTTTATGCTATTATTTTAAATGAATTTCCAACGTTTCAACTACTCTAGTCAGTGATTTAAATTTACCAAAGTTAGAACTTACATAGAATGATATAAAAAGAAAAATTTATACGGGAATTTTGAGGTATAGGATTAGGGGACGCTATAGTACCTACACCACATAATACACAGTAAGCTCAAAGCTTAGTAAATATGAAGTATGAAAATCAGTTATGCAATCCTAACACATGTACGACTCTACACACGGTGTCATCACCTCACCGCATCGCATCTCACCGAGGTTTGGGATGTAACCGCACCGGGCAGTCAGCCCGTACACCGCACTGTTTACCATCACGTCATCGCCGTCTCAGTTCCTCCAGGAATGGGGTCCATAAGTCACACCCAAAACCCCCTGTCCCGACTCGAAATGTAACCGCCCGAGACAATCGGACGATACACCGCACTGCCATCGGCACGTCGCCACCACTCCAACTCGTCCAGGAAGCGGGGCCCACAGTTCACATTCCAGCCACTGTCTCGACTTGAAGTGCAACCACCCGAGGCAGTCGCCAATACACCGCACCACCACCAGCACGTCACCACCGCTCTAGCTCGTCTCGAAAGTGGGGCCCACTGTCCCACTCCAGCCCACTGTCACTTGTCCACACCGTACCTCACATCCACTACTCTCCCTCCGTGCTTAAAAACATGCTCAAAATATTTTGCGTAGCTTTTAAAACATGATGCATGCTGACCATAACCAACTAACTACGACTCCACATGCGCATCAAATCACAGACTTGCCTATGACCTACAACATGCACAAGACTCACAACATACATACAATTGTGGTGTAGGTCCTTCTGGGTGACTCTCAAGCATTTACAACCACAGTACTACTTACCTGGTGTCCTAGCTTACTCGGGTTTGGCACATAGCGTCACCTACGGCTTCACCTAGCATAATTAAAAATCCTCGTTAATACTTTGGCTGAAACTTGCCAATTCAATCTAAAACTAATGTTTCTAACTTAACCAGACTCATACCCAACTAAACGGGTCACTAACTTGGTTTGGTTAAAAAAAATAGCCCAAAACTTTGAACGCGCGTAATTTTTCTACGCTTATCGAAATGACTCGATTTTGGCAGCCACGTACTCCCCTAACAACCTAGTTTAACATGCCAAATGAGAATTTAAAACTAATAATCATTGCCAGGTCAAAACTCTCAAAAACAGAACCGGTTTTTAGGAATTCCAATTTCCCAATTTTGGTTTTTCAACAAACTCATTCAATCCATCACCAATTTATCACATTCTAACCTATTAAGCATAATTTAACCTATTAAGAGTGGGGTTTCAGTTCGCCGGAGTTCGCTCGTAGGAATGGTGGCCAAAACGTCAAGGTTGCCGGAAGCAAATGCCAGACTCTCTCTTTCTCTCTCGTCGGGGCTCGGGTTGCAAACAAACTGAATGGCTTCTTCGCGAAGCCATTCAGTTTAAAATGTATTTTTTTTATTATTATTTTTTTTTTTAATTAACTAATTTACTACATTGCCCTCGCGCGTTTGAACTTCCGTATTTCCATTAAGTTCGCGCCCTCTCAACCTAATCTTTTGGAAAATTCTCTTCCAAATAAATTTCTAAGCTTTATTAGGCTAATTAGCTTGTTCAAATCTTTCACGGAACTCTAACAGGACTTAAATTTATTCGGTTAATTTTTTGGGTTATTACCTAAAAAGACTCACTATGTACAACGAGAAACTAGAATAATTAATTTTTGCATATTTGAAAACATATAGCTAGCGCCCTTCTTTATTAAAGATGTTTCCACTTAGGTTCAATTGAAATTGAAAATATAGTTTGAAATCACAAATCTACAGTATATTTATTTGATTTTTCTATTTTTTTTTATACATGCAAACAAAATGAAATTCAAACAAACATCACATCATAACCTAACCAATTTTTTTATTCTTTTTCGTCCTTAATGTGTATATTTTTCATATCATGCATAGTTGAATTGTAAAAGCCTACGTACTCAGATGGTTTACTGTCAAAATAAATTTAACACAACAGTTAATTCCAACTAAATTCCCAATATATAGAATTTATCAAAACTGTATTTCAATTCTAACAAGTTACTATCACATGCTCAAGTTATTAAGTAAAACATTCGCATGTTTATCCTAAAACCTACCAATGAAACAAAGAAAACTATTATGCTAGAAAGTTGCAATTTTTAACAACTTTTTGAACGACTTTCACCATTTTGTCCATATCTCAGCCATCCCTATGAATTTGACTACAAACATTTTAGGGTCATTTCATCGTCCATTCCTTGAGATCGTGTTAAAATTTTATCTTAAAATTCGTCCATTATAGTAGTTTTCGTTGAGGTCAAAGTTTTCCCAAAAATTTGTGAAACTCCGAACAACAATCATTTCTAATGCTTCCAAACTCTATCGTTAGTGTGTGAACTTATTAGGAGGCAACCAAATTTCCTTCTCTTTCCTTTTTTTTATATTTGATTTTCGCATATTAATTGTTTGATTGCATTGTTTTCACTTTTTTGCAAGCTAAGTTTTGGGAGTTGTTGAATTTGAAGTAAACACGATACTAATAAACATTCTCCAGGTTTGTGATTTTAAATTAAATTCCACCATTCAAGGTATGTATCAAGTGTTATTGTCTAAAAAAAAATTGAGAAACAACTACAATCGTTACAACATTTGTCAAGAAGATCACGTCATTGATGGTCATATTATTGTTGAATTTCACTCTTCCCATTTCTTAATCAAAGATGCTTTCACCAAAGAGACAGTGCTTTTTGGCCCTTGTGCTAAATGCTCTATACAAATTTCTGTCATCAATACCTTCCTCCATAAAAGCTCTACATCGTTTTGTAATATTTGCCCTCTTGGAAAAAGTCACTCTCTACCTTTTTCTCTTTCAATTTCTTGTGCAACTTGTCCTTTTGAACTATTGCAGTCTGATATTCGGGGTCCTTCCCCTGTTGCTTATGTATTTGGTGAACGATATTTTCTCACAATTCTTGACGATTACAGTTGCTTTACTTGGTTGTTTGTTTTAAAATCTAAATTTGATGTTGCCTCGATTTTTAGTTCTTTTCTGGCTATGATTCATACTCTATTCGAATCTTAGATAAAGATTTTTCAATCATATGGGGTTGGCGAGTTGAGAGCTCTGTCACCTCTTTCCATTAAGCTTGAAGTAAACCACCCCCCCCCCCCCCCAATGCCATTGAAATTGGACTCTGCTTACTTTTCAATTCTCACGTTCCATTACAATATTGGCTTTACAGCTTTCATACAACATCTGATATTATGAATCATTTGCATAAGTTGGAGTTTGTAGGATTTGCCAGAAGAAGGAAATGGAGAGGAAGAAGAAGACGAAGGCGGCAAAACAAAAATGAACTCTGATTCAATTTCTCAAGAGAAAAAGTTTACACTATATATGTACAGTAAATCATGATGAGCATCGGAAAGAGGTAAACTAAAACACTCTAACAAATAGTCATACTCTAACATTCCCCCTCAAGATCAAGTCTGGAGGCCAAATGTGACACCCGGTTCTTTACGGGATTTTATTATTTTATTATACAATGACATTTTGTAAATATGTCAGATTAAGTCTGTTTTGTTAAAAGAAAGCGTTATTAAGATCCTAATAACTAATATGGATTTTAGGAGAAATTCGGGAATTTTTGGAATTGTAACGCTAAATTACGAGTTTTGTGATTCACGCAATATAAAGGATATTGTGGTAAAAATAGTAAACGAGGTCCGATTTTGCGAACGAATAATTTTAATAAAGCCCTGATAATAAGTTGGATTCATTGGAAAAATAAGGAATTTTAGAGAAAATGAATCGTTAGCTAAATAACGAGTCAAAGGACGAAACAAATATAAAAACAAAGGAAGGATGAAATGGTAATTTGCAAAGTCAAATTTAATTAAAAACACACTTTTCTCTTCTTCTCCAGCACTCCACGCGAAATTCCTCTCTGCATTTCTCCCAGGCGATTTCCTTTTCTCCTCCTCTCGGTGTTTCTCTCTTCTAGTGATGGGATCTCCTCCAGCGACTCGTTTTCTTCATGATTTGTCCTCCGAATAACGCTCTAGGTAAGATTCTATAGTTTCCGAACATTAGACTTTGGTTTTCTAGAGTTAAAATGATTAGGGTTTTGTTTAGGGTTTTGTGAAAAACCTGATTTAGAGTTTGAAATCGATAGGTTTGCTGTATTTATGAATATAATAGATGTATTGGATGTTATTGGACGAAGATTTATCGATTCGTTGTGGAATATTAGGGTTGTGGATTTTGAGGTTTTGGAAAAACTCCGTTAATGGAGGTTTTGAGGTGTCGAGCGCGGATTGCTTGATAAAATGTCTCAATAAGTTAAATTAGAGTTTTAAGAAATTTCTTTAGTTAAGAGTTTCGTTAATTTGGACGTTTAACGGTTTAAACTCGTTATAATGACAAATGTTGTGGTTTGCCTTAGGTGAACAACGCTCGTGAACGGAGCTAGAATTGCAACAGACGCGAGGTACGTTCTCGTGACTTACTAAGGCCGATTGGCCTACACCGTACATCGAAGTCGCGTCGAGGAACATTGATGATTCGTTTATTTAAATGCTTTGGTTGGGTAGTTAGGATTAGTTCTTTTTTTAGGTTATGCTTTTATCGTCTTGATGGTACACATGTTGTATGTTTACTTTATGCACGTAATTGCCCATGCATCATATATTTTTAACATGCATAGAAAACGAATTTCCGCACTACGTTTTCAATAAAAGAGATGTGGCCCGAAAGGGGGCTATTGATCTATTGTGAAAGCCGAGAGAAGCTTGTCACAATACCACATCGCCTAAAATGAAATGAATCTATGTAATTTGTTATCTGGTCATGTGAGGTGGGGCTCAGGCACAGCTGTATACGGATGTTAGCGTGTACCCCCTGCTAGGTAGAAAGGGTTGTTTGACCGCCGGATGTGCCCTCTCCAACTTGCAGGCTGAGATCTCGATAATATTCTATCTGCGACGTAAGGATAAGAAAATGTTGCATGATTTCCGAACTTCATTTGCACAGCATGCATCTGCATTTACAAAACTTGTTGAGCCTTTAGCTCATAGTTGTCTGTATGGTGTAGGTGATATAGATATAGGTGAGGACGAGATCCCTCCACCTAAGGAATGATCAGTTGAAGAACGATGGCCCGTGGGAGTGTGCTGGTGCAGTCGGTGCGCTTTTGATCCGTGGGGATGTTTGTAAGTATTTTTGAGGACGTGATAGTAGATTAGATTTTATAGTTGAACATATTAGGATGCTTGGGAACTGGCTAGTAAAGAAAAATAATGTTTTGATAAATTGGTGTTATGAAACGTTTTGTTAAACTAGTTATTTTAATGATATGGAACTGCTTGGAATTTTCTTTTAAACAGGAGGAATTGTTTAGGATGCACGCAGTTCGTTTTTACGAAAGTTTATTATGTTTTCAAGCAGCCGATGATCACCCCATGTTTTCATGGCGATTTGTCATTTTTGCCCCTTGGTTCTTTGGCTCATTGTTTTCCATTATAAATAAGTTTTATTTAATTGTTTTCTTTTTCTTTAAAAACAATTTCAACTACATGGTTTTGATTTAAAGTTTTAGAGATAACGTTACTTAGGGTTTATAAGAATAAAAGAAAAATTTATACCGTAAAACTTAGGAACGGGTAAGGGTCGCTACAGTTATGGTATCAGAGCCCCCGGGTTTTAAAAATGGTTCTGTAGACTGCCGACTGCATAGCCACTACGCGGACATCCTTCATCAACTTTAAGTATGTTTAAAAGTTTTATTTGATTTTGATTTCTTAAGGTTATTTGTTTTTAACTTTTATAGGAGTTATATAAAATGGTTCGAGGAAAAGACCCTAGGGATGAGGCTTTAGATCGACTTACTGATTTTCTAGACCGTCAGGCCCAGCACATGGACAGGCAAGCACAACAAATTGAGCGTTTAGTAAATCGAGAGGATCGTCAAGCCCGAGACGTGGTCGTTCCAAACGATCAGGGCAAGGAAGGAGTTTCTTTTGATCCGAGTAAAATTCAGGTGGTCAGGGATTGGCCACAGCCTAAGAACGTGCGTGAGGTAGGTGGATTTCTCAGGTTGGCTGGCTATTATCGGAAGTTCATAGAGGGATTTTTGAATATTGCAGTTCCTCTCTCACGCTTGACTCGGAAGAATAAGAAGTTTATATGGTCGGCTGCTTGTGACAGGAGTTTTATGGAGTTGAAGCAGAAGTTGACCACAGCTCCAGTTCTAATGTTGCCTGTTGAAGGTGATAAGTTAAGTATTTATTGTGATGCGTCGGGAGTTGGAGTTGGACTTGGTTGTGTGTTGATGCGGGAAGGTAGAGTTATTGCTTATGCTTCTCGGCAGTTGAAGCCGTATGAGCAGAACTATCCTACACATGACCTAGAGTTAGCAGTCGTGGTTTTCGCACTGAAGATCTGGAGACATTATTTATATGGGCAGCAATGCGAGATATATTCAGACCACAAGAGCTTGAAGTATTTGTTTACGCAGAAGGAGCTAAATATGCAGCAGAGAAGCTGGCTAGAGTTCCTCAATGATTATGAGTTTGAGATTAAGTACCACCCGGGAAAGGCAAACAAGGTCGCTGAGGTCTGAGATTGAGAAGTTTGATGTAGAGATTGTGGCAGAGTTGTCCAGTATGCTCACCAACATTTCTCTCTGGCCGACTATTCTGGATAAGATACGTGAAGCTAAGCAGAAAGATGTGGGGTGTGAGGAGCTTTGATTAAGCATGACGTCTGGAGACCTGTCTGATTTTAACTTGTCAGATGATGGTATTCTGAAGTTCAGGCATAGATGGTACGTGCCTAACGACGAGGAGCTAAGGATAGAAATATTAGCCGAGGCGCATTCTTCAGCATACTCTGTGCATCCAGGAAGCACTAAAATGTACAGAGATTTAAAGCAACACTTCTAGTGGCCGAGGAGCTAAGGATGGAAATATATTAATTTAATATACAATTGCATTTTGTAAATATGTCAGATTAAGTCCGTTTTGTTAAAAGAAAGCGTTATTAAGATCCTAATAATTAATATGGATTTTAGGAGAAATTCAAGAATTTTTGGAATTGTAATGCTAAATTACGAGTTTTGTGTTTCTCGTAATATAAAGGATATTGTGGTAAAAATAGCAAACGAGGTCCGATTTGCAAACGGACAGTTTTAATAAAGCCAGATAATAAGTTGGATTCATTGGCAAAATAAGAAATTTTAGAGAAAACAAATCGTTAGCTAAATAACGAGTCAAAGGACGAAACAAATATAAAAACAAAGGAAGGACGAAATGGTAATTTGAAAAGTCAAATTTAATTAAAAACACACTTTTCTCTTCTTCTGCAGCACTCCACGCGAAATTCCTCTCTGCATTTCTCCCAGGCGATTTCCTTTTCTCCTCCTCTCAGCGTTTCTCTCTTCCAGCGACGAGCTCTCCTCCAGCGACTCGTTTTCTTCACGATTTCTCCTCCGATTAACGCTCTAGGTAAGATTCTATAGTTTTCGGACGTTAGACTTCTGTTTTCTAGAGTTAAAACGATTAGGGTTTCGTTTAGGGTTTTGTGAAAAACGTGATTTAGAGTGTGAAATTTATAGGTTTGCTGTATTTATGAATATAATGGATGTATTGGATGTTATTGGACGAAGATTTATCGATTCGTTGTGAAATATTAGGGTTGTGGATTTTGAGGTTTTGGAAAAACTCCGTTAATGGAGGTTTGGAGGTGTTGAGCGTGGATTGCTAGATAAAATGCCTCAATAAGTTAAATTAGAGTTTTAGGAAATTTCTTTAGTTAAGAGTTTCGTTAATTTGGACGTTTAACGGTTTAAACTCGTTTTAACGACAAATGTTGTGGTTTGCCTTAGGTGAACAACGCTCGTGGACGGAGCTAGAATTACAACGGACTCGAGGTAAGTTCTCGTGACTTACTATGGCCGATTGGCCTACACCGTACGTCGAAGTCGCGTCGAGGAACATTGGTGATTCGTTTGTTTAAATGCTTTGGTTGGGTAGTTAGGATTAGTTCTTTTTTTAGGTTATGCTTTTATCGTCTTGATGGTACACATATTGTATGTTTGCTTTATGCACGTAATTGCCCATGCATCATGCTTTTTTAACATGCATAGAAAATGAATTTCCGCACTACGTTTTCATGAAAAGAGATGTGGCCCGAAAGGGGGCTATTGATCTATTGTGAAGGCCGAGAGGGGCTTGTCACAATACCACATCGCCTAAAACGAAATGAATCTATGTAATCTGTTATCAGGTTATGCGAGGTGGGGCTCAGGCACGACTGTATACGGATGTTAGCGTGTACCCCCCCCCCCCCCCCCCCACTAGTAGAAAGGGTTGTCTTACCGCCGGATGTGCCCTCTCCATCTTGCAGGCTGAGTTCTCGATGACATTCTGTCTGCAACGTAATGATAAGAAAATGTTGCATGATTTCCAAACCTCATATGCACAGCATGCATCTGCATTTACAAAACTTGCTGAGCCTTTAGCTCATAGTTGTCTGTATGGTGTAGGTGATCTATATACAGGTGAGGACGAGATCCCTCCACCCGAGGAATGATCAGTTGAAGAACGATGGCCCGTGGGAGTGTGCTGGTGCAGTCGGTGCGCTTTTGACCCGTGGGGATGTTTGTAAGTATTTTTAGGGACGTGATAGTAGGTCAGATTGTATAGTTAAACATATTAGGATGCTTGGGAACTGGTTAGTAAAGAAAAATAATGTTGATAAATTGGTGTTATGAAACGTTTTGTTAAACCAGTTATTTGAATGATATGGAAATGCTTGGAATTTTCGTTTAAACAGGAGGAATTGTTTAGGTTTTAAACGGATCCACGCAGTCCGTTTTTACGAAAGTTTATTATGTTTTTAAACACGTTCTAGAACAGTTTCGGGTCGTTTATTTTGGGGTTGACGAAATGCGAAATGAGTGAAGTTACGAATGGTTTTATGTGGAAATGTTTTAGTGCATATGCGTGGTAAGAAAATTATGCAGGAAAGAAGGAGGAAAGAAAGAAAGAAGAGAGTGGCAAACTCCCTGGAATTTCAGATTCCAGGGAGGTTGCCAATCGATCGCCTGAGGAGGTGATCGATCGGAAATTATGGTCGCCACTCTCTGGAAAATCCAGAGAGTGTGGCGATCGATTGCGCAAAGGTTGGGCGATCGATCACCTAATGTGGGGGCGATCAATCGCCCCCTTTTATTTTGGTACAGTCGATCGATCGGCTGTCAAGCAGTCGATCGATCACCCCATGTTTATGTCAATTTGTCATTTTTGCCCCTTGGTTCGTTGGCTCATTGTTTTCCATTATAAATAAGTTTTATTTAATTGTTTTCCTTTTCTTTAAAAACAATTTCAACTACATGGTTTTGATTTAAAGTTTTAGAGATAAAGTTACTTAGGGTTTATAAGAATAAAAGAAAAATTTATACAGTAAAACTTAGAAACGGGTAAGGGTCGCTACACCGAAGATCTTGGAAAGAAAAATAGAGAAGGTGGAAGGTGAAAGCGGCTTGGTGAAGGCATCGGCTAATTGATGATCTGAAGGAGTTAATTTCACCGACAAGGTCTTCTGGAGAACTTTTTCAGGCATAAAGTGAAAATCAACCTCGACATGCTTTGATTTAGAGTGTAGAACTAGATTTGAAGCTAGATACATTGCACTGAAGTTATCACATAAAATGAGAGGTACCTCGGTAGGGGGAAAACCCAATTCGTTGAGCAAAGATTGGAGCCACAAGAGTTCGGCGGCATCATTGGCTACACTGCGATATTCAGATTCAGTGCTCGACCTTGAGACAGTTTTCTATTTGGTGGAAGACCACGAGATGAGGTTGGAGCCCAAGAATATACAAAAGCCACTCGTGCTCTTACGGTCATCGAGATAGGAGGCCCAATCAGCATCTGTATAACATACCAAATTGGAGGCAGGAGATGATGAGAAGGATATACACAAAGGGGGAGTACCTTGGAGATACCGTAAAGATCCGTTTGAATGCCTGCTAATGTACGTCTGACGAGGAGTGCATGAATTGAGAGACCTTGTTGACAGCAAAAGCAATGTCAGGCCATGTAAGGCAGCAGTATTGCAGGCTTCCAACTATACTACAATAAAGAGAGCCGTCATGGAGAGGGATACAAGAATTCTTTGAAAGAATAGGGCCTGAAATCATCAGGGTAGGAACTGGTTTGCAGGAGACCATATTAGCTCTGTCCAATATTTCATGAATATATCTGGACTGTGAAAAACTCATTCCTATAGGAGTGTGAGTGACGAAAATCTCGAGAAAAAATGATAATGATCCAAGGTTACGCATCTTAAATTTAGAATTTAAGTACTAGAGAAGCTGATCGAGTAAATTAGCCGAGTTACTCGTGAGAATGATGTCGTCAACATAAACCAGCATAATAATAACAGAGGAGGATTGGCGACGGATGAAGAGAGAGGTATTGGAATTAGAAGCAATGAAACCCCAATCGAGGAGAGCTATGTATAGCTTTGTGTACCAGGCCCGAGGAGATTGTTTTAAGCCATAAAGCGCCTTTCGTAAGTGACATACAGCGGATGGATGAGAGGAACTCACAAAACCTAGAGGTTGCTGCATAAATACTATCTCAGTTACATCACCATGTAAAAATGCATTACTTACATCCAGCTGTTTGATGATCCAGCTATAGGAGATGGCTAAGGCAAGAGTAGTACGGATGGATGCAGGTTTCACAACTGGGCTGAAGGTTTCCTCATAGTCGATGCCTTCTTTCTGATCATATCCCTTTGCTATTAAACGAGCTTTGTACCTATTGATCGTGTCATCGGAGTTGAGTTTAGTTTTAAAAACCCACTTACAGCCAATAATCTTGACTCTGGGAGAAGGAGGAGAAACCAATGTCCAAGTAGAGTTAGCAGATAGAGCCATCATTTCCTCATGCATAGCAGTTAACCAATGATGGTGTTTGGAGGCTTGGTTAAAAGTTTTGGGCTCAATGGTTGTTTCTACTGAGAAGGCTTTAGGCTTAAAGATACCATCTTTGGCTCGGGTGCGCATTGGAAGAGGAGGGGCTGGGATAGACATGGAAGTTGGGGTAGCAGAAGCAGGAGGTTGGGGAATGGACAGGGATGGTGGTGAAGGTGTAGATAGGGCGGATGGATTTGAAGAATTAGATGGAGAACGTGAAACCAGAATTGAAAGAGAAACATTAAAAGAAACTGGTGGGAGTGATGGGTGACTCAGGGTTATGGGAAATGAAAATGAGGAAGGAAGGGGAGGAGATAGCTTTAGAGAAGAGAAGGGAAAAATGGATTCGTCAAAAGTAACGTGACGAGAGATGTAAAGTTTGTGGGATCGAGGTTCGAGGCAAAGGTACCCTTTGTGATTAAGGTTAAGACCCAAGAACACACACGGAAGTGAGCGAGGCTTAAGTTTATTTTCATTGTAAGGACAGAGAAAAGGGAAACACAAGCAACCAAAAACACGTAGAGACCCGTAATCGAGAAGAGAAATGTTCAAACATTCGAAAGGTGAATTATTTTTAAGAACAGGTGTAGGAAGGACATTTATGAGTCTCGTAGCAGTAGAAAAAGCATAGGGCCAGAATTTTTGTGGGACGGAAGAATTGAAGAGGAGAGCGAGACCAATTTCGACAATATGGCAGTTTTTGTGCTCTACACATCCATTATGATTAGGAGTATACGGACAGGAGATCCGGTGGCGGATGCTAAGAGATTTAAAAAGAGGAGAGAGAGATTGAAACTCCCCGCCCCAGTCGGATTGAATGACTTTAATAGAGTACACAAATTGTGTTTGAACGTAACGATGAAAGTGCACAAAAGTAAGACGAACATCACTTTTAATTTTAAGGGAACATCTAGGTAAAACGAGTACAGTCGCCCATAAATAAAAGAAAATAACGATCACCAATAAAAGAGGGAAAATGGGATGGACACCACACATCAGTATGCACAAGCTCAAAAGAAAAATTAGAATGAGATTCAGCATTATGAAATGGCAATTTATGAGATTTACTCATTTGACAAGGAGTACAAAAGTTTGACATTTCATTGTGCACAAAAGGAATATTACAAATATTCATTACACTTTGCAAAATAGATCCAGAAGGGTGACCCAATCTTGAATGCTACAATTGGGTAGAAGATTGTTGTGACTGTAACACCTGGAAAATTTCTCATAACGTACGTAGCCCTAGAGTAGATTATGTTAAGAGAGTTTAACATTAATTTTAGAGTTATTCTAAGTATAAGAGTTAAGAGTGAAAGTTGAAAGAGAATTTGTAAAGAAAATTCTAGAGTTGGAATGAATTAGTGCTATTGTGGTTTAATATACAAACAATGAAATGATGGTGATGAGGAGTAAATAAATGAAGGGTGTCTTCACGTTGGAGATAAATAAAGGAAGAGAAAGGAGCGGTTTAATTTACAAATTTCAAAAGTGATGGTTTGAAAAGTCAAATAAGGAAAGGATGATGATGCCACGTTGAAGGGTGAGATAAAAAGGAGGAAGGACGGAAAAGTTAAAGGGGTTAAACTTGAGATATTGTTGTTTGAAGGGTAATTTTGGCAAAATTCTTGGGTTAGGTAAATGATACTTATCCTTTTAGGAGAAAACAAAGAGTCATTTTTCTTTTAAAAGCTCTTCCACGGTTTTTCTCTTCTTCCATTTGATGGGTCTTCTTCTTCTTCCCTTGCTGTAAACCTTCTTTCTCCCAAGAAATCCAAGGTAAGTTAAATGTATGGTATTAGTTTATAAAACATGTGGTTTAAAAGTTGATAAAGTATTGATTTGTGTTGGATTTGTGAGTGTTTGATGAATTATGTAGTGATGCACGAAAATGCTTAGGGTTTCCTCTCTTTCTTGATTTCTTGATGCTTACCTTGAATTGGAGAGTTGTTATGGTTTGAAATGAAGGAAAATGAGGGAGCTGTAAAATTTTTATGCAAAATCGTTGAACTACAGGGCAGTTGGCGATTCTGTAATTTTGGTTTCGTGAGTTACTTTTGTTTGATTAATTGAATTTTTCTTTAAAATAGACTCCTTAAGGAATCCATAGCCGTTGGAATCATCAAATTTGGACCTATATGCAATTTGTTACGAATTTTCGAACTTTGTTGATGTTTGATGTAAAACTGGAAATTTGAGAAATTTTTGGTGGAAAACCGATTTTTGAAACATAGGTTGCCAGTTCTGTTTTTGTAAATTTCGATCGGCCATGTTGTTTGGTTGCTAAATTGGTTTGATTCAATGGAAAGTAGACATATAGAGGTTTACGAAATAGGGTGGATTGTTGAAATCTGATGAAAAATGAGTAAGTTATGGTCGATTGAAGTTGGACAATGAAAAATGTAGAAAAATCAAGATTTTGGAGTTTGGATGCTTAGGGTTAACTAGTTGTTGAAAGAACTAGAGTAAATGTCCTTTAGGTTTAGTTGTATGATTACTAAGTGAATTTTCTTATATTTGTTAGGTTAACGAGCGAGTGAATTGTGTACTCGAAGTGGGCCAGCACGTGCCGAGTTACCAGGTAAGTAGAGGATGTTTGTGTTTTGCCTTCGGGCCTACACTATTGAACGGTAGGGATTTGTTTGTTTGGTTGCTTTATTTTGTTTTGTGGTTAAGCATTTGTGTGGCATGCATTATCGTTTTCGAACTACGAAAATATGAGTTTTAGCATGAAATGCAATGTTAATCCCGTTGGAGTCGGAGTCGCCCCGTCGCGTTAAGGTGGCACCTGCGAGGGACTCTATTGGAGTCGCCCTGTCGCGTTAGGGTGACATTTGTGAGGGACTCTATTGGAGCCGCCCAGTCGTGTTAGGGTGCTAGGTTAGCACTAACGAGAGGTTCTATGAAAGATTAATTAAAAGAAAACTAAACGAAAACAATAGAGTTAGAGTCGCCCCGTCGCATTAGGGTGACAACTGCGAGGGACTCTATTGGAGTGGGTGACACCTGCGAGGGAGTCTATTGGAGCTGCCCAGTCGTGTTAGGGTGCTAGGTTAGCACTTGCGAGGGGCTCTCTGATTGATTAATGAAAACAAAACGACACGAGAACAATAGAGTGAGTAGAAACTGCATGTGTTAGGGGTTGAGTATGCATTGTGTTTTGCATTCATTATTCCCTACTTGCTAAGCATTAGGCTTACGTTTTGTGTTCTATGGTGTAGGTGAAGACGAGCTCTCAGGTGAGCCATATGAGGGAGGCCAGAGCTTGTACGCAGTCGGCAACGCCCGTGGCAAGCCAGTGCGGGCAGTTGTTGGGGCGTCTTGACCATAGAATTGCTGGGAGGTATGAGATGTTGTAGTTTTGTTTGGATTTTGTTTATGTAAATGACGGTAGATTTATAATTCTTTTGGATGTCTGTTTTGGCAGTTTTTTTTATATAAAATATTTGGCTTTTAGGGTTTTGGTTTTAGAAAATTTAGCTGTTATGCTGCTCGGTTTTTCGTAAAATAAATGACGTTTGTTTTCACCCATTTTCACGTTTTCATTGACATTTTGGAGTCGGGTTTCTGGGATTTTTACGTTTTGAAAAGTGGAAAATATCGGGAAAAGTTTTAGGTGTTTTGGTTAGTGAAAGATTAAGAAAATTTGAAAAAATGGTGAAAAGGGTCGAGGGGGTGCGCTGGTGGCCGAGGAGGAGGCGCACAGGCTGCTGGGGGGAACGCTAGCGTCGGGCAGGGCGCGAGCAGCGTCTAGCGCCGATCGATCGGCCATTTCCACTGTTCATGATTGGGCAACCCGAGAGGTTGCTGATGGATCGGCGCTTGCGCCAATTGATCGGCATCTCACGGACAGGGTTGCGCACGGGTTGCCTGGGCGACGCGCGTAGCCATTGCGCGCGCGCGGCACCCATGGTGGCCACTTCGAATTTTTTTTAAAATTTTCCTATTTCAAATATGTTTTAACCCGATCTTTTCTGACACGTTTTTCACGTATTTTATGCACGTTTTCCAACCTTTGTTAGGGTTTAAAAAAATCAAAAATCGAGTCAAAATTTTATCAAAAACTATTTTAAACTTTGTTTTAATTGTTGTGAAGTTGTGCAATGTAGCGCACTGAGCCAGAGTGGGTTCGGGGGCGTTACAAGTTGGTATCAGAGAAAAATGGTCAAGTCATTCAAAGGATTACTCGACAATGCCTGCCGCCATGCAATGTGCTTCACAGACTGTAAGTATTTCTTTTAATTTTAGTTAGATTACAACTAAAATTAGATTGTTTTAACCTTGCTCAGGAATAGAACCAAGATGCCGAGGAACCCAGGACAGTCAAGAGAGGAACTTGAGAATTCAAATAGGCAGCTCAGAGAGTTAATTAATATACAGTCTCAACTGTTGGGGGCGCTATTGAATCAAGGAGGACAAGGAAACCTTGGAGCGGGTTCTAGTGGGGAGAGATTCAAAAGGTTGAAGACTCCAACGTTTGAAGGCCATTTAACGTGTAACACCCGACAATTTCGGCCAGGTAATTTTCTTAACCATTTTAATTGTCACCCTTTTTATTGACCTTTATGATTTTAAATTTAATGCCAAGACTTATTTATTACAAGTTGAGTGAAACTAGGTTGGGTGGCAAGTTTGTATTTAAGGTGGACTTCAATTGGTATAAATAGGTTATGGAAATTCCTAAACCTCATTAAAACCTCACTGTAGCCGACATTTCCTCTCTAGGAGATTCCCTTCCTTCCAGAGCTCCCTCTCTGCCAGCTATTCCTTAGACAATCCACGCACTAGGTAAGATTTAGACAATGTAGTTACTGGGTAGTTACTTAGAGCTTTGTCTTCAGCTAGAACTTGAAGTTTCAGATTCTTCACTAACAGAGTAATGGTAATGACAATCATGATCTGTGTTTAGTAATGGAATTTCCGATTCGATCCTGAACATTAAGATAACAGACCATGTTTAGTTGTTAGAGTTAATCCGGTTGTTTAGGTTCTGGAAGTTTAATCTGTACACACTAGGCGCTCGACTAGGAGGATTAGAAATATTTATGTTAGATACTATGATGACTTTTAGTTAGGTTTTGATTTAACACTGTAATGTGAAATGTTTCTAGGTGAAAAAGTTTGAAGAGAAGTGCTCAAGTTGCTAAGGAAACCAGGTAAGTGAGTGAGTAAGATTCCTGGCCATTAAGGCCATACATCACAAGGGTACTAGGTAGAAGTTGTCTATGAGGTTTAAAGATTTTCTGTGCTATTGTCTGTTTACTTATGGTACTCGAGTTGATGTTATGATCCTATGATGAATGAATGGCTTGTTCAGTAGTCTGATGAACTAAGATTACTCATGCTCATGCATCATGAATGTTTTCTCAAGCATATGAAAATGTTTTAAGTGCATGATTTCTCCCATGAACAAGATATGAATATGAAACTTATGAAACAAGGATTAAGAGAGGGTTGGGGACGGTTTGGCGTATGTCACTGTCCAAAAGGAGGACCATGAATACGACCCGCAAGGGACTATGTACACTCTCACTGTCAACCCCCTTTTCGGCACAAATCCTCTGTAACGACCCTTTTTTCCCAGCAAGATATTGTCCGCTCTGGGGATTGGGCCGCAGCCCAATATCCTCCCCTCACGGCTTTGTTTGGCGAGAACTTCCCAGAAGGTCACCCAACCTGGAATTGCTCTCGCCGAAGCACTTTTAACTTCGGAGTTCTTATGGGATCCGTTGTCAATTGTGCTCCAAAACGCGTCTTACTATCTTGGGAGGGTCTCTTTACATATGTTTCATTTCCATATACTTTCCCAAGCGATGTGGGATTGTGACGACCCCCTTTTTACGACCTGTCACCTTTCGGTTCACCCGCACAGATGTACAGCCATCCGGGTTCCGATTCGTACAGCCATCGTACACATACTTGCATATTCGGGTCATCACATCCTCCCTTAATCCATATGATGAAAACGATGAACATGAACAAGAACAAGAACACGAAAAGATCATGAACATGTGTTTCTTTAATTTGTGCATTCATGCATTGACACAAAATCCCTAGGAAAAGGATCCGTGTATAACCCACAAATGATAGGAAATGTGCTCGGGTGCAAGTGTTAAGCAAAACTTAAAAATAAGATAAGGAAATGGAAAAGAAAATGAAAATAAATGCAAGTGATGTGAGTGATGAGTGATGGCCGAATATTAAGAGATCAAATGGAAAGAAAATGCAAGGCATAATAAGTAAAAAAGAAGTGGTGAGATGTGTGTGAAAATCGTGGAGAGTAATATGGAGATGAAGAGAAGAAAAATGCAAGAAATAAATGGTGATGTGTGTGGAATATGTGTGGCCGAAATTTAAAGAGTGAAATGTGTGTGAAGTGATGACAATAAAATAAAGAAAATACCCTTGGCGGATCCGTAGAGCGATCTTACGGGTTAAGCTCTCGGATAAACATTTTCCGGGAGGAAAACGACCACCGTAGGTCGGGATTTTCGTCCTCGATCCTAATCCCAATGGAAAAGGTGAGGGAATAGCTAAGAGCTATCCTAGCAACCCAAGCTAGGTTAGCAATGGAGGGCTACTCCACTTGGTTCAAAGAACTAAGGAAAAAAAACTCTAAAGGTTACCCACCTTATAAGAGAGAAATAGAAATTTCATAAATGAGCAAAAATTGTCATACATGCACCAATGTCATGAATTTATAGAGTCCTAGGGTGGATTATTAGGGTTTCCATAAAGATGAATGAATGGCGGCCTTTGGATGAAAAAGGATGGATGGCCAAGATCAAAGCAAACAAGCACACATCCTAGGGAGGAGATGAATGTCATGCCTAAAGGGATCAATGGAGGGAATCTTGCCACATCATCAATCCATGTTGCCACTAACTCTTGTACCTGCAAAATCATACCTTTAAATGTAGACTTTTCTTTGGGCCATGGCTTCCTTTGAGCTCCATTTGTTGTAGACTTTTTCCTTGAATATTTGAGTTGAAATTCTTCAACCCATAATCCACCAACATTCATCTAACCCTAACCACACAATCTAATGCATGCAATGCAATTATAAAATCCATACAATAAAGGCGAATGTATGCCAAATAAGTTTGAAATAAAAATTACAAATTAAATTAGGCCGGGAAGACAAATTCCCATGGGCCAAAGGGTGACTCCTCCAAGCACTCCTTATGCATTCCTTCCAAAAATTATACCTACAAAAGAAAAATACGTAATAAGTAGGGAGATGATTAAAAGTTTGGGAATTTGCCAATTTTCTTTTAAAAATGCAACCCAAGGCATGTCATGCATACATGTTAGCATTGCACTCCTTACTAAGCATTAGGCTTATAGTTTGAACCTTATGATGTAGGTGAAGAACTACCAGGTGAGGATTTCAAGTCTAATGAGGATGATTAAAGCTGGTTGCTGAAAAGTGCTCAGGGTGACAGATTGGTAGATGGAAAGGCGATTTAAACTTCTGGTTACTACCTTTATCATGTTATTAAGGTTATGAATACTGAGGTCTATGTAGGGTGTTTTCTTAATACAATGGATACTGAAACCTGACTGACTAACTTCTGAATTTGAGAATGATCGTGAAATGATAGAATGATCTGTTTTGTTCGAGTCTCTCGCTACACGTATTCTAGATGAGATTATGGTCAAACTGTGTGTTAGTTTATTCAGTCATGTTGAAGTTTGTGTCATGTTGAAGTTTGTGTGTAACGACCCCTATTCCCAGCAAGATATTGTCCGCTCTGGGGATTGGGTCGTAGCCAAATATCCTCCCCTCACGGCTTTGTTTGGCGAGAACTTCCCAGAAGGTCACCCAACCTGGAATTGCTCTCGCCGAAGCACTTTTAACTTCGGAGTTCTTATGGGATCCGTTATCAATTATGCTCCAAAACGCGTATTGCTATCTTGGGAGGGATCTCTTTACATATGTTTCATTTCCACATACTTCCCCAAGCGAAGTGGGATTGTGACGACCCCCTCTTTACGACCTTTCACCTTCCGGTTCGCCCGCGCGGACGTACCACCATCCGGGTTCCGGTTCGTGCAGCCATCGTACATATACTTACACATCCGGGTCATCATAATCACCCCCCCCGGGGGGCCCAACGTCCTCGTTGGCCACATTTCCGGTTGGGTACAAGCTCTGATACCATTTGTGACGACCCTTATTCCCAGCAAGATATTGTCCGCTCTGGGGATTGGGTCGTAGCCCAATATCCTCCCCTCACGGTTTTGTTTGGCGAGAACTTCCCAGAAGGTCACCCAACCTGGAATTGCTCTCGCCGAAGCACTTTTAACTTCTGAGTTTTTATGGGATCTGTTATCAATTATGCTCTAAAACACGTCTTGCTATCTTGGGAGGGATCTCTTTACATATGTTTCATTTCCACATACTTCCCCAAGCGATGTGGGATTGTGACGACCCCTTTTTTACGACCTGTCACCTTCTGGTTCGCCCGCGCGGACGTACTGCCATCCGGGTTCCGGTTCATGCAGCCATCGTACATATACTTACAAATCCGGGTCATCACATTGTGAAAGTCTGAGAGTTTCCTGTCTATCGGATGATGTCTTCCATGGGATGAAGTCTTCCATCGGATGAAGTCTTCCATCGGATGAAGTCTTCCATCGGATGAAGTCTTCCATCGGATGATGTCTTCCATCGGATGATGTCTTCCATCGGATGATGTCTTCTATCGGATGATGTCTTCCATCAGATGAAGTCTTCCATCAGATGAAGTCTTCCATCGGATCATGTCTTTTATCGGAATGAAGTTTAATGAGTCACGTGTTGTGCGTGTGTCGATCGGTAGAAGTTGATATTAAGCCGTGTCGTTTTGTGATCGGATGAAGTTTAATGAATCACGTGATGCGCATGTGTCAATCGGTAGATGTAGGTTTTCCATTATCGGCATGAGTATGTATTAAGTCTTGTCGTTTTGTGATCGGAAGGAGTATAATGAGTCACGTGATGTGCATGTGTCAATCGGTAGAAGCCGATATTAAGTCTTGTCGTTTTGCAATCGGTAGATGTCCTTGAGTTTCCAATTCTCTTCGGCTAAGTGTCTTAACGTTTTGTCTAATTATAAACGTTGTCTACTTATTGAGTTTTTCGCTGTACAGTTGAGGATTAAAGATAGAATTATCATCACTGAGAGAAAATTTAAAATTTTCCGTAATTTCTCTTAGTTCAGTACAATGTTTTGGGTAGCGAAACCGGGTCTGGCAGACTCGGGGCGTTACATAATGGATCCCACAGCTACGGAGAGGTGGATTTATACTATTGAGAATATTTTTAAGTACGCCAATGTGGAGGAAGGAAATAAAGTGACATGTGTAACCTTCCACTTGGCCAACGATGCTCAGAGCTGGTGGAAAACGGTGGAGACTACCTTAGGTGCTCAAGGTCTGACTTGGAAGGAATTTAAGGACTTATTCTATGACAAGTACTACAACCGAACAGTTCAAGCTGCTAAGAGAATGAAGTTCTTACAGCTGAAGCAAACCAGATCTATAGGAGAGTATATCAGGCAGTTTGAATCTCTTTCACGATTTGCAAGCCACATGTTAAGCCGGGAGGAAGACAAAGTGCTTCAATTTGTGCAGGGCCTAAAGCCAGAAATATATAAGGGCGTGAAGATCTCAGGGAATGTAACACCCAGTTTTACGGGTTTATGAATTATGCGCGTAATGGCAATTTTGTAAATAATCAAAATATGTCCATTTTAAGAATCAAGAGTTCTAATGAAATCCTCATAATTAATATTAATTTTGGGAGAAATATAGAAATTTAGAAATCAAAATTGAAAGTGTTATGCCCGAACTTCCGTTTTTGACCCTATGACAATTTAATTCGTAGAAATAGTGAAATAAGTCCGTTTGACGGACAGAGAGTTTTATTAGAGCCCTAATAAGAAGTTAGAATTATTGGTGAAATAAGAAAATTTTAGAGAAACCGAACCGATAGTCGAACAATAGGATAAACAGGAGATTAAATCAAAGGGCAAATTTGTCATTTGCCAACTCAATTTTTATTAAAAGCCAAACATCCCCATTTCTCCACACTTAGGCGTTTTCTTCTCCAGTGAAGGGTTTCGGCGATTTCCCTTCCTCCGACGGCGATTCTTCACCATTTCTCCACGGTTTGCCTTCCGATCTTTGAGTTTCCTTCACGTTTTCTCTTCCCCTCGTGATTCTAGGTAATTCTCTAAGGTTTTTCGGCGTTAGTTCTCGATTTTTAGAGGTTGGAACGTTTAGGGTTTCGTAGGAATTTCGTGGAAATAATCGGGCTTTGTTAGAAAAGGTTAGATAATGCCTTATTGGTGATTATTGAACGTTATTGGATGAAATCTATGGGGTATTTAGCGTTTTGTTTGAAAAACCGGGTTTGGAGCTTAAGGAAATCTCTATTAATGGAGATTTAGATTTGTGAGCGTAAATTGCTCGACGAAATGCCCGAGAGAAGAAAATTAGAATTTTAGGAAATTTCTTTTAGTTAGGAGTTCCGTTAGTTTATGAAATTTCATGGTTTAGGCTCGATTTTAACAAAGGACATTGTGAAATTTTCTAGGTGACCAAAGCCCGCAGACGGAGCTCGGTGTGCTAAGGACGACAGGTAAGTTCTCGTGACTTACTGTGGCCGATTGGCCTATGCCATATGTCGAGTTTTGTTGTTGAGGATTGTTGGAGCTTGCTTGTTTAATTGTTTTGCTGTGGTTGGGTAGATTAGGTTTGATTGTTTTATAGGATACGCGTTATGATGTTTTGATGTATTGAGAGGTTTTGATGGTATACTTATTAGGTATGTTTAAATTATGTATTGAACTGTTCATGCATCATAGTTTTCAAAATTCCATGAAAACGAATTTACGCATTGTTTTCAAAGAAAAGGAATTGCATGCATGTGGCAAGTAAAGTATCATAGTAAATAACGCATAGTGGTTATTCGGGGAGAGGTTCAGACCTGGCGTTCCGTGGTGAGCGGGTCTCCCTCCTTTCAGATGGTGTGGGCTGTCTACCCGCTTGATGTGCCCTATCCATCTGATTGAGAAAGGCCCCGGTAACCAAGACTGACACGTACCGAAATGAAATGACATGGACGGTTTTCATAGCATTGAGCATACATGATCATGCATAAGCATTTACGTAGAGTTTACTAAGATTTTTATCTCATAGGTGTCTTTATGGTGTAGGTGACATTGAGCAAGGTGAGGACGATATCCCTCCACCTGAGGAATGATGCAGTTGATGGAGGAAGGCCCGTGGGAGTGTGCTGGGCAGTCGGTGCATTTTGACCGGTGGGGAAGTAAGTGTATGTTTTGAGAACACGATAGTTAGATAAAAATCGTATAGTTAAACATATTAGGATATTTGGGAATCTGGTTAGTTGATAGGTTTATGTTTTGGAAACTATTTTATAAACTGTTTGGTGATTTAAAACAGGGGGAAATGTTTAGTTTTAAACGGATCCATGCAGTTTTTTTTTATGAATTTTCACTACGTTTTTGGCTAAGTTTTAGGTAGGCTTTGTGAATTAGGAAATGGAGGAATGTAGGATGTTTTGAATGAAAATGTGATGAAGTGTTTAGTTTATTGTGTTTGTTAGGGAATGAGAAGAAAGAAGGGACGAGTGAAGGAAAGAAAAAGAAGAAAAGAGAAGGGAGGCAGAGCACCTGGCGATCGATCGCCATCGATCGGCAGGGGCGATCGCTGCTCTCTGGAAAATTCAGAGAGCATGGCGACCGATCGCCCAAAAGCTGGACGATCGATCGCCAGGCGATCGATCGCCGAACGATCGCCCCTCCATTTTTTATGGATGGCGATCGATCGCCTGCCAAAGGGGCGATCGATCACCCCTGCATTTTCGGGACAATGTCCCTTCTGCCCTCCACCGATGATTTAATTGTTTTAAATTATTGTTTTAAGTTTTAATTAAATGTTTTCTATGGTTTTCTTACCTTAATACATTTTATCAAATGATTTTCAAATGTTTTCCGCTTAGACGATAAACTTAGAGTTATAAGAATAAAAAAAAATATATTACGAAAAATTAGGATACGGGCAAGGGTCGCTACAGGAATTGTGGGGGTATTCTATGTAAACGTTGTGGCGAAGGCAATAGAGGTGGAAGAGGCAGATGAAAAGTATGTTAAACCGACAGAAGCTTTCAGAGGGATGTTCAAGGAGATTACACCACAGATGAGCAGAGGTGGAACTTCTTCACAGCCTCAGGGGTCTAAAAGGCCAGGAGAAAATTTGAATGATCGGAGAGGAGGAAAGAAGCCGCAACAATAGAAAAGGAGAGGATATCTGCAATGTCCTAAGTGCTTGAAAGTCCATCCTGGAGAGTGTGGTCAGTATGCAGACAAATGCTACAATTGTTTCAAAACTGGCCATATTTCCTGAGATTGTACGAAGCCAAGAGTTACTAGATGTTTTAAGTGCAACCAACCCGCTCATGTAGCCACAGACTGCCCCGTAGCAAAGAAAGGACCAGCTAAATCGACAACCAGGATCTTTGCCATGATCGAGCCTAATGGTAAGGATATGTTGGGTTAAATGAAAGGTGATACTCAGGTTAGAAAAATGGTTCATCTTTAGGGATTTGGGTACCGTCTTATGAGATTACTCAATCAAGGACGATTGTGAATAAGCGAAAAGGTTACGACCGACACGGTATAGGAAAAGACTTAGTGAAATTTAGGTTGGCTAATAAGTAGTAGACATGCCAGGCTTTTGTTAAGGTTGCACGCGATGTGAGGAGGTATAGTGAATCATCGAGAGTGAGTACCCATAGTAGAAAAGTAACAGGTAAGTGATTGGAATTACGAGTGTTAAGTGAGCTACAACAAGTTCGCAAACAAGAAGATTGTTGAGCGAATTATTGTAAAGGAATTTAGAAAAATATTTAGAACCTGAGTTGGAAGAATAAAAGAGGGTTGGAAGAATAAAAGAAGGTAGATTAGTTAGTAAAAAAAAATTGAGCGAATCCCGAGTGAAATTAGATATTGATAACTGTTGAGAAAAAATTGGAAAGAGATTAGAAGTTATATTATATAGGAGGTCTTAAGTATTTAGTAGTATACGATTGAAAAGATATAGGAATTGTTGAATGAGAGGAACGGGAACTCGCACGAAAAACGTTCGAGTGTGTTAGTGTAACGACCCCAGTAAGGGCCGAGACCAAACCGTGACTCTTTTAGACTTATTCATATATCCTTACTAATTTTATTTAAACTATACTCCATTATATATTTATTTTATTTTTTTTAAAAACAAACATAACTCGGCTCAAGACATCACTCAGGAATGAAATCCATTACACATTTGCCGGCGAGCAGTGCAAAATGCATCAGCCGATGAGCAGGAACTTCAACTCTTAAACTACATCTACCAATAGAGAAATAACTCACAACTGCCAATCATAAAACGATAGGACTCAATACTCATTCACTTACTCCTGCTGATCGCTAAACGACAAGCACAGAGTTCGCTTCTACCGCTAGTGAAAGTCTACATCATCCGATATTGAATCACACTACATCTACTGATCGCTAGACGACAAACCATCATTTATATCATCCGGTATTTGAAATACCTCCCATCTACCGATCGTTAGATGACAAAATAGCTCTTGTTTCATCCGGTATTTGAAATACCTTACATCTACTGATAGACATGTGCAATTCACGTGTTCATTTAATATACCTTCCGATAGAAATCATCCGTCGGTAGATGCAAACTCTTAACATCTTCTGATAGGGAACATCTATCGGTGGATGCAAACTCTTAACAGGCTTCAAACCACATTGACTCAACACTCATATGTATGAAAATCAGAGACTCATCCAAAAATTCTTATACGGAAGACTTAGTTAAAGTAACTCTTTCCATATCTTTAAAATAATCCCCAGACTCAGTAGTTAAACCAGACAATTTCGAAGCTCAATGTTAAAATATAATCTCATTCTACTTAAACATCAGTTCATCATAAATCTTACTGACACATTATGAGCTTAACTATTGGTTATATTCGCCTACCAGCCACAGTCTTCCACCCTGAGCACCATCCTGCAACCAGCCTTTAGACATCATCACTGAATTTGGAATCCTCACCTGCTAAATCTTCACCTACATCATAAGGTTTAAACTATAAGCCTAATGCTTAGTAAGGAATGCAATGCTAACAAGTATGCATGAATGCTTATTTTAAGAAACAAATGCTCATGAATCTTTTCTTATTCATATTCATACTCAAAGTCTTCATTCTTGTTCATCGTTCGTATTCATCGTTCATATTCATCATTCATATTCATCATTCATATTCATCATTCAGGTTGCGTGAATTAAGAGAGGATTTGTGCTGGTAAAGGGGGTTGACAGTGAGAGTGTACATAGTCCCTTGCGGGTCGTAATCATGGTCCTTCCTTTTGGACAGTGACATACGCCAAACCACCCCAAACCCTCGCTTAATTCACGTTGCATAAGTTTTATGTTCTTATCTTGTTCATGAGGAAAACATGTTCTTAAAACATTATCATATGCATAAAACGTTCGTGATCCATGAACATGAGAACTCCTAACTCATCAAGCCACAGAATAGTGCATTCATCCGACGGGAAATCATACCATTAAGTCAAACATCAACATAAGTAACAGACAGTAGCTTAAATAACTTCTAATCATCGTATCGGTTTCTACCTAGCATCCTTGTGATGTAGGGCCCTAATGGCCAGGAATCTTACACATTCACTTACCTGGTTTCCTTAGCAACTTGAACTCCTTTTCTTCAAACTTTTTCACCTAAAACATTTCACATCGCACTAGTTAAAACAAAACCCTAAAAGTCCCAATCACAAGTCATTCTAGAATTTAATTACTAAAGTCATTCCCGAATCCCCTAGTCTAGTTCTCTGTGTGCAGTCAGAAATCAAAAACCAAAATAGCTAGGTCCAACTAACGATTAATCAGGGTCGGTTATATTAAATGTCCAGAATCGATTCGAAAATGACATTACAAAAATCCAGGTTATAAATGTTGCTATAGCTACTCGGCCATTGGAGAAACCAAATTCCAACACCAAGTTGAAAAACAGAGTTTAACAACTAACTGACAACTACATTGTCTAATCCATACCTCGAGCATAGAGTATCCGAGAAATGGCAAGGGAACCGATCGTCGAAGGAAGGATTACTGGCAGGCAGAGAGCGAGAGCTCGGGAGAGGAAATCGCTGAAAGGAGGAAGTCTCGGCTACAGTGGTGTTGATGAGATTTAAAAACTTTCCATCTCCTTTATATATCGATCACAGCCCACCCTAATTTCAATTTTTCCACTCAACCTAGTTCACACAATTTGGAACAAGTCTTGGTATTAAATTTAAATCAAAAGGTCCAAAAATAAGGGTGACAGTTAATTCCATTAAGAAAATCACCTGGCTGAAAATGTCGGGTGTTACATCCACCCCTCCTTAAACAAATTTTTGTCCTAGAAAATTGATCAAACAAAGAGCTCCGGATATTTGTCCAACATATCTTGCCGTTGTTCCCACGTGGCTTCTTCAACTCCATGATTTGTCCATAAGACCTTAACTAATGGAATTTCCTTATTCCTTAGAGTTTTCACAGCAGATTTCAAAATTTGCGCTGGCTTCTCTTCATACATTAGTGTTGGCTCAATTTCAACATCCACTGACTTAACAACTTGTGTAGGATCCTGTATGCATTTTCTTAACATTGACACATGAAAAACATTGTGAACCTTTTCCAATGATAGGGGCAATAGCAGTCTATAAGCTGTGCTGCCGATCCTGTCTAAGACAGGGAATGGTCCAACGAATCGCGGATTAAGTTTCCCTTTCTTGCCAAATCTTAGTACCCCTTTAAACGGTGAAATCTTTAAGAAAACTTCATCTCCAACGGAAAATTTAAGATCTCTCCTCCTTTGGTCTGCATAACTTTTCTATCGGCTTTGTGCAGTAATCATTCTTTTCCTGATAATGGTAATCTTGTCTGACAACTGTTGCAAGATCTCTGGACCTAGGTGTTTTGCTTCACCGACTTCATCCCAGTACAAAGGTGATCTGCACTTTCTACCATAAAGTGCTTCTTAAGGTGTCATACCAATGGTGGACTGGTAACTATTATTGTAGGAAAATTCCACCAAGGGTAAATATCGACTCCAAGATGTCTGGAAATCGAGCACACACGCTCTTAACATGTCTTCTAGTATCTGAATGGTCCTCTCAGATTGACCATCGGTTTGAGGGTGAAAAGCAGTACTGAAGGACAATTTTGTTCCTAACGTGCCTTGCAAACTTTGCCAAAATCTCGAGGTAAATCTAGGATCACGGTCGGAGACAATGGACATGGAGATTTCATGCAATCTGATAATTTCCTGAATGTACAGGTTAGCGGGTTGTTCCATTGTAAAAGTCATTCTTACTGGCATGAAGTGTGCTGATTTTGTCATTCTGTCAACCACAACCCAAATACTATCATGTCCTTTGATTGTCTTTGGTAATCCTACTACAAAATCCATGGCAATGTTTTCCCACTTCCATTCAGGGATCGGTAGGGGTTGAAGAGTACCTCCTGGGCGTTGGTGCTTTGCCTTAACCTGTTGGCAAATCAAACACGACTCCACATACTTGGCAATATCCCTCTTCATAATTGGCAACCAATAATGTAACTTCAAGTCCCGATACATCTTGGTGCTACCAGAATGTACAGAAAAGGGAGACGAGTGAGCCTCGGTCAAGATCAACTTACGTAGTTCTTCATCATTTGGAATATACCATCGATTCCTAAACTTCAAAATACCATCGTTGGAGAGACTGAATTCAGAGGAGGCATCTTTTAACTTACTCATCATACAATTATTCTTCTTTGAATCCTTCTATTGTGCCTCTTTGATCTTATCTAAAATAGTTGGTCGAAGGGTTAAATCGACAAGTAAGGTTGACAACTCAGGAACTATTTCCAACTCGAACTTCTGAACTTCCTTCCATAGTGGTACAAACATGGTTGATACTGCGGGCTGCATCGTCTTAGACATTCTGCTTAATGCATCAGCCACAGCATTGGCCTTACCCGGGTGATATTTAATTTCAAAGTCATAATCCTTAACAAACTCCAACCAACGTCTTTGTCTCATGTTTAATTCTTTTTGGGTGAAAAGGTACTTCAGGCTTTTATGGTCAGAAAACACCTCACACTGTTGACCATATAAATAGTGTCTCCAAATCTTTAAAGCAAAAACAACTGCGGCTAACTCTAAATTGTGAGTGGGGTAATTCTGTTCATAACTCTTCAGCTGCCTAGAGGCATACGCCACGATCTTTCCTTCTTGCATCAAAACACACCCCAATCAAACCTTGGATGCATCACAGTAAACACTAAACCTTCCTTCTTCAGTTGGTAGAGTCAGTAGCGGGGCTGTCGTCAACTTCAGCTTAAGTGTTTAGAAGCCTTCTTCACAAGCTTCAGTCCAAGAGTACTTGGTGTCCTTCTTAGTCAAACTTGTTAAAGGTTTAGCTATCATTGAAAATCCCTTAATAAACTTTCTATAATAACCTGCTAGACCAAGGAAACTGCAAACTTCACTGGCATTCCTTGGCTGTGGCCAGTCCTTAACTGCCTGAATCTTGGTTGGATCTACTGATATACCTTCAGCAGAGATGACATGGCCTAAGAAGTTGACCTTACCCAACCAGAACTCACACATAGACAACTTGGCATCGAGTTGCTGCTGTTTTAATGTTGTCAAAACTACTCTTAAGTGTTCTTCGTGGTCAGCTTTAGTCCGTGAGTAAATTAAGATATCATCTATGAATACAATTACAAACTTGTCCAAGTAATCACGAAATAGTCGATTCATCAGGTCCATAAAGGCTACAGGTGCATTGGTTAACCCAAACGACATTACAAGGAATTCATAATGTCCATAGCGGGTCCTAAAAGCTGTCTTAGGTACATTTTCCTCCTTAACCTTCAGTTGGTAGTACCCTGAACGCAAGTCAATCTTTGAAAACACTTTAGCTCCTTGTAATTGGTCAAACAAGTCGTCAATTCGGGGCAATGGGTACTTGTTCTTAATTGTCAACTTATTCAGTTCTCTGTAATCTATGCACATTCTAAGAGAACCGTCTTTCTTCTTAACAAATAAAACAGGTGCATCCCAGGGAGAACTACTGGGGCGTATAAACCCTTTGTCCACTAATTCCTGCAGTTGGACCTTTAATTCCTATAGCTCAACTGGTGTCATGCGGTAAGGGTTCTTGGATATAGGCAATGCCTTGGGATATGTATCAATTACAAACTCAACTTCTCTATCAGGTGGTAATCCGGGCAAGTCATCCATAAATACTTCAGGAAACTCCTTAACTATAGAAATATCCTGTAGTCCTACTTTGTTCTTCGCCCGAATATCAATTACACTAGCTAGATAACTCTCACAACCATCTTTCAATAACCGTTTAGTCTCTAGTGAGGATACAATCGGTATCTTACTTATTTTTGGGATAGCTTGGAAAGTATACTGATCTCCATTTGGGGGTCGAAACTCAACTAATCCAGACCTACAACTTATCGTGGCATAATGTCTAGATAACCAATCCATTCCTAATATAACTTCATATCCCTTCATGTCAATTACAATCAGTTCTACATATAACTTCATATTTCCTAAGGACACAATGTCACCCTTCACTATCTGTTCGGAATGTAAGGATTTCCTTGACGGTAACATGACACTATATGGCCTATCAGCTGGTAAGTATCCTAACTTATGCTTACAAACAAACAGGGTTGCTATGAATGAGTGTATGGCTCCTGTGTCTGTAAGTGTATAAGAAGAAACACCACAAATCATAATTGTACCTAATATGACCGTATGCTGCACAGCCTCTTCATCCTCCATCATAGCAAAGACTCTGGGTGCTATTCTTGCTCGATTGGGGTCTGGTGGCATGGGGCAGTCTCTGACTACATGTCCAACCTTGTCACATCTAAAACAGCGGCCAGAAAGTAACTTGCATTCGCCGGGGTGGTTCTTCTGACAGGTGGGGCATAGAGGGGCCATTGGTCGCTTTCCTTTTCCTTGATCATCATTTGGATTGAAGGGTCTCTTTAGGCCTTGTTGTTGTTATTGTGGTCCCCTGTTCTGTTGCGGTTGCCATCCTTTGTTCTGACGTGGCAGCGGCTGAGCCTCTTTAGTAAACTTCCTTGATGATTCGCACTGCGCATATGTCGATACCTCAGCCTCTTCCAGTTCTAGAGCCTTAGCTGTCACTTCAGCATAAGATACATTATGTATTTCAGCAGTCTTTACTCTCATATACAGACTTGCTTTCAGCCCTTGAACAAATTGGTGGACCTTATCCTCATCATCTTCTATCAGTCTGGGTGCAAACCGAGATAAAGCCTCAAACTTACATATGTAATCCATCACAGAGCCAAACTGACGTAAACTCATGAACTCCTTCTTCTTGTTGGCCCGAATAGTCCTATTGAAATACTTGTCGATGAAAGCAGTCTTAAACATTTCCCAGGTCATAGCTCCTGCATTAACGGTGCTCTGGATTGAATCCCACCAATGTCTTGCATCCAATTCCAGGTGGAAAACGACATATGTTACCATATCCCCTTTCTCAACCTTTGCATACTTGAACATGTCTTCCATCTTCCGAATTCATTCCTCAGCATAAACAGGATCCGAAACTCGACCATTGAATGTCGGGGGTCGAAGTCGGTGAAAACGCTCACCACCATGATCATGAGTTGCATTAGTACTAGAATTCGCTTGTTCTTCTCTAGCAGCCATCAGCTGTTCGATCTGGCGAGATTGGCGCATAACCAACTCTGTCAACTGAGCAATGGCATTGCTATCCTCATTAGCCTCTCTTTGCTGACCTCTTACCATTTTGAGATTCCTAAACAAATATTCATAAATACATCTTAACATAATGACATTATTTAAAAATGTAATTACTTACAGTTGCTGGAGTGTACTCAGGTGGCAATCTGTGCTGGGAGGCAGTCTGCAGAATCAATTTTAGAACCCGATTTTGCTTTGATACCATAATTGTAACGACCCCAGTAAGGGCCGAGACCAAACCGTGACTCTTTTAGACTTATTCATATATCCTTACTAATTTTATTTAAACTATACTCCATTATATATATATTTTTTTTAAAAAAAACAAACATAACTCGGCTCAAGACATCACTCAGAAATGAAATCCATTACACATCTGCCGGCGAGCAATGCAAAATGCATCAGCCGATGAGCAGGAACTTCAACTCTTAAACTGCATCTACCGACAGAGAAATAACTTACAACTACCGATCATAAAATGACAGGACTCAATACTCATTCACTTACTCCTGCCGATCGCTAAATGACAAGCACAGAGTTTGCTTCTGCCGCTAGTGAAAGTCTACATCATCCGGTATTGAATCACACTACATCTACCGATCGCTAGACGACAAAACATCATTTATATCATCCGGTATTTGAAATACCTCACATCTACCGATCGTTAGACGACAAAATAGCTCTTGTATCATCCGGTATTTGAAATACCTTACATCTACCGATAGACATGTGCAATTCACGTGTTCATTTAATACACCTTCCGATAGAAATCATCCGTCGGTAGATGCAAACTCCTAACATCTTCCGATAGGGAACATCTATCGGTGGATGTAAACTCTTAACAGGCTTCAAACCACATTGACTCAACACTCATATGTATGAAAATCAGAGACTCATCCAAAAATTCTTATACGGAAGACTTAGTTAAAGTAACTCTTTCCATATCTTTAAAATCATCCCAAGACTCAGTAGTTAAACCAGACAATTTCGAAGCTCAATGTTAAAATATAATCTCATTCTACTTAAACATCAGTTCATCATAAATCTTACTGACATATTATGAGCTTAACTATGGGTTATATTCCCCTGCCAGCCACAGTCTTCCACCCTGAGCACCATCCTGCAACCAGCCTTTAGACATCATCACTGAATTTGGAATCCTCACCTGCTAAATCTTCACCTACATCATAAGGTTTAAACTATAAGTCTAATGCTTAGTAAGGAATGCAATGCTAACAAGTATGCATGAATGCTCATTTTAAGAAACAAATGCTCATGAATCTTTTCTTATTCATATTCATACTCAAGGTCTTCATTCTTGTTCATCGTTCGTATTCATCGTTCATATTCATCATTCATATTCATCATTCATATTCATCATTCAGGTTGTGTGAATTAAGAGAGGATTTGTGCCGGTAAAAGAGGTTGACAGTGAGAGTGTACTTAGGTCCTTGCGGGTCGTAATCATGGTCCTTCCTTTTGGACAATGACATACGCCAAACCACCCCAACCCTCGCTTAATTCACGTTGCATAAGTTTTATGTTCTTATCTTGTTCATAAGCAAAACATGTTCTTAAAACATTATCATATGCATAAAACATTCGTGATGCATGAACATGAGAACTCCTAACTCATCAAGCCACAGAATAGTGCATTCATCCGACGGGAAATCATACCATTAAGTCAAACATCAACATAAGTAACAGACAGTAGCTTAAATAACTTCTAATCATCGTATCGGTTTTTACCTAGCATCCTTGTGATGTAGGGCCCTAATGGCCGGGAATCTTACACATTCACTTACCTGGTTTCCTTAGAAACTTGAACTCCTTTTCTTCAAACTTCTTCACCTAAAACATTTCATATCACAGTAGTTAAAACAAAACCCTAAAAGTCCCAATGACAAGTCATTCTAGAATCTAATAACTAAAGTCATTCCCGAATCCCCTAGTCTAGTTCTCTGTGTGCAGTCAGAAATCAAAAACCAAAATAGCTAGGTCCAACTCACGATTAATCAGGGTCGGTTATATTAAATGTCCAGAATCGATTCGGAAATGACATTACAAAAATCCAGGTTATAAATGTCGCTATAGCTACTCGGCCATTGGAGAAACCAAATTCCAACACCAAGCTGAAAAACAGAGTTTAACAACTAACTGACAACTACATTGTCTAATCCATACATCGAGCGTAGAGTATCCGAGAAATGGCAAGGGAACCGATCGTCGAAGGAAGGATTACTGGCAGGCAAAGAGCGAGAGCTCGGGAGAGGAAATCGCTGAAAGGAGGAAGTGTCGGCTACAGTGGCGTTGGTGAGATTTAAAAACTTTCCATCTCCTTTATATATCGATCACAGCCCACCCTAATTTCAATTTTTCCACTCAACCTAGTTCACACAATTTGGAACAAGTCTTGGTATTAAATTTAAATCAAAAGGTCCAAAAATAAGGGTGACAGTTAATTCCGTTAAGAAAATCACCTGGCTGAAAATGTCGAATGTTACAGTTAGGGATAATGTTAAGTTAGAATGTTTCGAAGGTTCGACTCGTACGTAACGAAGTCGAAACTGCTGATGTTGTAAATAGCTTAGGCCAGAATCGATAAGTTTAAGAGTACATAAGCTTAAGCATAGGATGTAAGATAGAAGGGTGACTGATTATAGTCTAGGTTTCGGGCAGACTTAAGAAAAGGGGAAGTGATGAGGTTAGCTAACTTTGAGGGAGAGTTAAGATAAGAATGTTAGTTATTAGGAATTGAGTAATTCGTGTGAAACTGAAGAACTTAGAGGATATCAGATAAGAAGGGAAGAGAGTTCACACGAAAATTATACGAGTAAACTTAGAAGTAAGGTTAATTCGGAGGAGTTATGAAAGTTTTAATTCAAAATTTATGGGTTGAAGTTGAAGTGGGTATACACCATTTAGGGTGTTTGATGAATAGTTAAGAACAAATTAGTTTAAACCTAAGAATTTGAGAGTGTTTGGTGATGACTGAAATAAAAGTAGGATAAATTGAGTGTAATGGATGTAAGTATGAGGACTCAGAGTACACTTTGAAAGAATAGGGGATAGATTTAAGTAGTGAGAGCTTGGAGTACGAGGATGGTATTAGAATGATTTATAAAATATTATGATTGTTCGAGATAAATAGATGCAAAAGGTGGAAGTGATAAGTTAGGAATGAGATGGTAGAGTAGAAAGAAATTTGAATTTGAGGATTTAGGGTAAGAAGTTTATTCATTGAGTTCTGGGTGTTACACTATTGAGGTAGCTTTGGAGGTTTGAGGTAGTTATGTGAGTATTTGATGGATACTGGATTAGAAAAGTAAGGAACTAGATGAACTTAGCCGAAGAAAAGCTGGAGTTGAAAACTAAGTTAGAAGGGTTTGAGAGTATAGGTGATGATTGATTTAATCAAAGTCAATGGACATACGAGTAATGGAGCTATAAGGGGAATTTAAAACTTTGGAGATGTAAGAATTGTTATTACCTGATAGATGATTAAGAACGTAGCGTAGTTGAGATTTAGCGGTGCAACCCAAAAAGTTAAGAGGATAGAGTGGGGTAAGTAAGTTGAGGAATAACTAAGCCCAAATTTTGACGACAAAATTTTTTAAGGAGGGTGTATTGTAATACCCAAAAAATTTGCACATAACGTACGTAGCCCTAGAGTAGATTAAGTTATGAGAGTTTAACATTAATCCTAGAGTTATTCTAAGTAAAAGAGTTAAGAGTGAAAGTTGGAAGAGAATTTGTAAAGAAAATTCTAGAGTTGGAATGAATTAGTGCTATTGTGGTTTAATATACAAACAATGAAATGATGGTGATGAGGAGTAAATAAATGAAGGGTGTCTTCACGTTGGAGAGAAGTAAAGGAAAAGAAGGGAGCGGTTTAATTTACAAATTTCAACAGTGATGGTTTGAAAAGTCAAATAAGGAAAGGAAGATGATGCCACGTTGAAGGGTGAGATAAAAAGGAGGAAGGATGGAAAAGTTGAAGGAGTCAAACTTGAGATATTGTTGTTTGAAGGATAATTTTGGCAAAATTCTTGGGTTAGGTAAATGATACTTATCCTTTTAGAAGAAAACAAAGAGTCATTTTTCTTTTAAAAGCTCTTCCACGGTTTTTCTCTTCTTCCATTTGATGGGTCTTCTTCTTCTTCCCTTGCTGTAAACCTTCTTTCTCCCAAGAAATCCAAGGTAAGTTAAATGTTTGGTTTTAGTTTATAAAACATGTGGTTTAAAACTTGATAAAGTATTGATTTGTGTTGGATTTGTGAGTGTTTGATGAATTAAGTTGTGATGCACGAAAATGCTTAAGGTTTCCTCTCTTTCTTGATTTCTTGATGCTTACCTTGAATTGGAGAGTTGTTATGGTTTGTAATGAAGGAAAATGAGGGAGTTGTAAAATTTTGATGCAAAATCGTTGAACTACAGGGCAGTTGGCAATTCTGTGATTTCGGTTTTGTGAGTTACTTTTTTTTTATTAATTTAATTTAGCGTGTTAAAATAGACTCCTTAAGGAATCCATAGCCGTTGGAATCATCGAATTTGGACCTATATGCAATTTGTTACGAATTTTTGAACTTGGTTGCTGTTTGATGTAAAACTGGAAATTTGAGAAATTTTTGGTGCAAAACCGATTTTTGAAACATAGGTCGCCGGTTCTGTTTTTGTAAATTTCGATCGGCCATATTATTTGGTTGCTAAATTGGTTTGATTCAATGAAAAGTAGACATGTAAAGGTTTACAGAATGGGGTGGATTGTTGAAATCCGATGAAAAACGAGTAAGTTATGGTCGATTGAAGTTGGACGATGAAAAGTTTAGAAAAATCAGGATTTTGGAGTTTGGATGCTTAGGGTAAACTAGTTGTTGAAAGAAATAGAGTAAATGTGACGCGACCCCACGTCGGTGCCGCCACGACCTGTGTCGTGCGTGCATACATACGTGCATGTGTATTAACCTCGCCCGTTCTCACCTAAATTTTTTTTTTTTCTTTCATTTCATTTTCTTTCATTGCATTTTTCGTTTAATCATTAGAGAACGGGCTCGGTTTTGGGTTCCTAAAATCCTCTACAATACTTGGGAATTGTTCGTAAAATACATTTGAAAAGTATCGTAAAAGGTTGGGTTAAAACGTGTTTTGAAAAGTCAATTTTGAAAAAAAATCGTGTTTAGGGTCAAGTGTGGCGCCGATCGATCAGGACCAAGGCCCGATCGATCGGGCCTGCTCTGGTTTTCCCCGGTTAAAATAACCGTAAGCGCCGATCGATCGGGACATAGGCTCGATCGATCAGGCCCTCTCTGGACTCCGACCTAAAATTTTCAAGGGCACGTTCTGGGCGCGCGCAGCACAGCCAGCGCACCCCCCACGCGCGCGCCCAGCCAGCGTGCGCCACCTGCGCCCTCTCGCCCCTTTTCCTACCCCTTTGCCATTTTCTTCAATCTTTCACCTAAAACACACTCCAATTTCCGTCATCAAAACATCCATCAACAATCCAACTAAATTACACCTGCCAAAACCCAATCATCTGATCTAAATCATCAATTCCTGACACAAAACTACAATTTTGACTTAACACCACAAACCTACTTTCCAATCACCAAAACTCATCCAAAATCTATTCCATTTCATCAAAACGTTCCACAATCCTCAATATTCACCCAAAACGCATCAACATCAATATCCTATCTATTTTCATCAAAACTATCCATACATAGCGGAAGCTATCAAGAATAAAATGATCAAAACATAAATTTCCAACCTATCCAGATACCAAACATCCTAATATGTCTTTCTATACATTTCATCAAATAATCCCAAAACATATAACCTATGCTTCTCACAGGTCGTGCTCGCGTCGACTACGCTGGCCGCTCCCACGAACATCCTTCCTTAAGCTGCAGGCTCATCTGGTAGAGGGACATCGTCCTCACCTTGCTCGTAGTCACCTACACCATAAGGACACCTATGAGATAAAAATCTCAGCAAGTTCTACGTAAATGTATATGCATAATCATGTATGCAATGAAAGCCGTCCATGTCAATTCATTTATCAGTACGTGTCAGTCTATGGTTATCGAAAACGCTCGACAGATGGATACGGCACGTCAAGCGGTTAGACAGCCCACACCATCTGAAGGGAGGAAAACCCGCTCACCACAAAACGCCAGGTCTGAACCTCATCCCCGATAACCCCATGCCATGGTTGTTTACATGATACTTTACTTGCCTTTACATGCATTTTCTTTTCATGAAATCCATGCGTAAATTCATTTTCATGACGTTTTAAAAACCGTGATGCATGAGCAGTTCAATGAACAATAAAGCATACATGACGAGCATACCATCAAAACCTCACAAATACTATCAATGTATCACAATACTTAACCTATAAAATAACTAAATCGTAACTACCCAACCAAAATAAATAAACAAACAATGCACCAAACAATTCTCAACACGATTTCCGACTTATGGTGTAGGCCAACGGCCACAGTAGATCACGAGAACTTACCTTGCATCTCGTTCACACCGAGCTCCTCGTCTCGAGCTTGATCACCTAATCAATTCATAACGTCTTTTGTTAAAACCGAGCTTAAACATAAAGTTTCGGGAATTTACGAAACTCCTAACTAAAGCAAATTTCCTAAAACTCTAATAAACTTCTCTCGGGCATTTCGTCGAGCAATTTACGCTCACAATTTCCTAAACTCCATTAATGGAGATTTCCCTAAGTTCCATTTCCGGTTTTTCAAACAAAACCATAAATACCTCCATTATTTCACCCAATAAACGTTAATAAGGTAATTTCTAACGTTTCCTAACAAATCCCGACTATTTCTGACAAAATCTAACAAAACCCTAAATGTTAAACAACCTAGAAATCACGACCTAAAGCTGGAAAACCATAGAAACTCACCTAGAATCGCGAGGGGAAGAGAAAACGTGAAGAACCAGAGCGATTGAAGGAAGAATCGATGAAGAAAAGGGGAAGAATCGTGGAGGGGAGGCGTCGGGAGAAATGGATCGCCAGAGGAGAAGAAGAGAAACGTTTAAGTGTGTAAAAATAGAGGGTTTTTGGCATTTAAGTTAATTTGGCTTGTCGATTTACGAAATTGCCCTTCAGCCTCAATCTCCGTTTGTCCTCTGGTTCGACTATCGGTTTGGTTTCTCTAAAACCTCCTTATTTTACAAATAATTTCAATTTATTCCTAGGGCTCTAATAAAACCTTCTGTTCGACAAACGAATTTATTTTACTATTTCTACGAATTAAATCTCTATAGGGTCAAAACCGGAAACTTAAGCATTATATTTTGGTTTGATTTCCATAAATTCTCATAATTCTCCCAAAATTCATATTAATTATGAGGGTTCCATTAAAACTCTCTATTCACAAAATGGGCATATTTCAATTATTTATGAAATTGCCATTGCGCCCACAATTCAAAAATCCGTAAAACTGGGTGTTACAGTAAATGTCCTTTAGGTTTAGTTGTATGATTACTAAGTGAATTTCCTTATATTTGTTAGGTTAACGAGCGAGTGAATTGTGTACTCGAAGTGGGCCAGCACGTGCCGAGTTACCAGGTAAGTAGAGGATGTTTGTGTTTTGTCTTCGGGCCTACACCATTAAACAGTAGGGATTTGTTTGTTTGTTTGGTTGCTTTGTGTTGTTTTGTGGTTACGCATTCGTGTGGCACACATTATTGTTTTCAAACTACGAAAATATGAGTTTTAGCATGACACACAATGTGAATCCCATTGGAGTCGGAGTCGTCCCGTCGCGTTAGGGTGGCACCTGCGAAGGACTGTATTGGAGTCCCCCCATCGCATTAGGGTGACACTTGCGATGGACTCTATTGGAGCCGCCCAGTCGTGTTAGAGTGCTAGGTTAGCACTTGCAAGGGGCTCTATGAAAGATTAATGAAAACAAAACAAAACGAAAACAATAAAGTTAGAGTCGCCCCGTCGCGTTAGGGTGGTACCTGCGAGGGACTCTATTGAAGTCGCCTTGTCGCGTTAGGGTGACACCTGCGATGTAGTCTATTTGAGCTGCTCAGTCGCGTTAGGGTGCTAGGTTAGCACTTGGGAAGTGCTCTCTGATTGATTAATGAAAACAAAACGAAACGAAAACAATAGAATGAGTAGAAATTGCATGTGTTAGGGGTTGAGTGTACATTGTGTTTTGCATTCATTATTCTCTACTTGCTAAGCATTAAGCTTACATTTTGTGCTCTATGGTTTAGGTGAAGACGAGCTCTCAGTTGAGCCATATGAGGGAGGCCAGAGCTAGGACGCAGTCGGCGACACCCATGGCATGCCGGTGCGGGTAGTTATTGAGGCGTCTTAACCATAGAGTTGCTGGGAGGTGTGGGATTTGGTAGTTTGGTTTTGGATTTTGTTTGTGTAAATGACGGTAGATTTATAAATCTTTTGGATGTCAGTTTTGGGAGTGTGTTTTATATAAAATATGGTTTTGGTTTTAGAAAATTTAGCTGTTATGCTGCTCGGTTTTTCATAAAATAAACGACATTTGTTTTCACCCATTTTCATGTTTTCACTGACATTTTGGAGTCGGGTTTTCGGGCTTTTCACGTGTCGAAAAGTGGAAAATGTCAGAAAAAGTTTTGGGTAAGTTTTAAGTGTTTTGATTGGTAAAAGATGAAGAAAATTTGAAAAAATGGTGAAAGGGTCGAAGGGGTGCGCTAGTGGCCGAGGAGGAGGCGCGCAGGCTGCTGCGGGCGCACTAGCGTCGGGCAGGGCGCGTGCAGTAGGCGCGCGATGCGCGCTGCTGGGGCGCATGCAACGCATAGTGCCAATCGATCGGCACCCAGCGCCGATCGATCAGCCATTTCCACTTTTCATGATCGGGCAACTCGCGGGCAAGGTTGCGCGCGGGCGGCGCGCTGCCGCACTGTCTGGGCTACGCGGGGACCCAGTGCGCGCGCGCGGCGCCCTCGGTGGCCACTTCAATTTTGTTTTAAAATTTTCTTATTTCAAATATATTTTAACCCGATCTTTTCTGACACATTTTGCACGTATTTTATGCACGTTTTCCAACCATTTTTTAGGGTTCAAAAAAACTCAAAAATCGAGTCAAAATTTTATCGGAAACTATTTTAAACTTCGTTTTAATTGTTGTGAAGCTGTGCAAAGTAGCGCACCGAGCCGAGGTGGGTTCAAGGGCGTTACAGTGACCGTGTCAAGGAAGCAGAGGGAGAGGAAAACGGTCGTGAGCTCGGCAAGGAGGTAGAGAGAGATCGAGCTACAGAGGGCATGGGAAGCTGATACAGGCCATCAATAAGTGAACCCTGGAGAAGGATTTGGCGAGAAACCAAATCCTTAACACAAAAACACTGGGAATCAAATTCAACAACGACAGAGTTATCACTGCATAATTTCCTAACACTCAGAAGACTATGGGAAAAACTAGGAGTATGACAGATTGAATTTAAGTGAAGAGAACGGAAAGGAGTTGAAATTAAAGCAGAACTAAGGTGAGAGATCGGAGTGGACTTACCATCGGCAGTAAAATTCAAGCTACTGAAAGTCTAAGGATTGTGAAGAGTAGCCGATGTTGGAGAGAAATGGTGGGTGGCTCTGAAGTCGAGGACCCACAGAGCAGAAGCCGGTGGAGTGGAAAGTAGACTAGTGGAGTGGGCTCGCGATGAGCAGAGTGTTCAGAAACAGAGGGGATTCTGGAAACTGAGCATAGGAGGAAGAGGAGGTGGGTGGATGGGTCGGCTGGGTCAGGTTATAAGGTGATGGGTCGGGTGTGTAAAAATAAGGATAGTGGGCTGGGTTGGGTTGGGTTGGGTTGGGGGTAGGGGTGTGGGCTTGCTTGGTATGCTGAAGGGGGTTGGGTTGAGAAGGCTGGTGGATGGTTTAGATGAGGTGGGCCAGGCGGGTAAGAGTTGTTGAACCGGTGGAAGCAGGCTGAGGCGGAGTGGCCCAACTTATCGCAGATTTGGCATTTGGGTCGGTTGGGTTTATTGTTTGGTCGGTTTTGTCGCCAAATGGGTGATGGAGGCATGGCGAAGACCTAAACCCATTGGATATTGATGCAGAGGAATGCTAGGGCGTCAAGATGGAGCGCCAAATGGCTGAGGAAACGATGCTAGTCAGAATGGCTGCTGAGCAACGGCGAGAGCCTGAATGGAGTTAGGCATCTTGAGAGGGTTGCAAGATCAGGGTAGGGGTGTGGGCTTGCTTGGTATGCTGAAGGGGGTTGGGTTGAGAAGGCTGGTGGATGGTTTAGATGAGGTGGGCCAGGCGGGTAAGAGTTGTTGAACCGGTGGAAGCAGGCTGAGGCGGAGTGGCCCAACTTATCGCAGATTTGGCATTTGGGTCGGTTGGGTTTATTGTTTGGTCGGTTTTGTCGCCAAATGGGTGGAGGCATTGGCGAAGACCTAAACCCAGTTGGATATTGATGCAGAGGAATGCTAGGGCGTCAAGATGGAGCGCCAAATGGCTGAGGAAACGATGCTAGTCAGAATGGCTGCTGAGCAACGGCGAGTAGTTCTCAAGACGAAACTCAAAGCTCTATAGCAGACTGTAGATAGCTTCCATGGAAGGCTCGTCGGTGTGATTTGTAATAGAGGTGATGAAGGAATTGTAAATGCTGCCAAGACCACTGAGAAGATAAATCACTTGATCGCTGAGGGGTACGGGTTGGCCGATGGTTGCGAGAGTGTTGCAGATGGAGGTAAGCTTTTGAGTGTACTGGAAACAAAGAAGCCATCTTTGGTGAGAGAGTGGAGCTGGCCTCGTAACTCTGTGATTCGAGCAAGCGATGAGGATGCAAAACAGTGAGCCAGGGTTGTCCACATGTCAGCAGCAATAGAGTAGGAGATAATGATCGGAAGAAGTTCTTCCGATAAGGAGGTGAAAACCCAGCTCATCAGAAGTCGATTGAAGCGCTGCCATGTAGTAAACTCGAGGTTAATCTGTGATGAAAGATTATCCAGAAACTGTGGGGGTTGAGGGAGAGTTTCATCCAAAATAGTTTCGAAGCCATTGGCAATGATGATGTTGAGCAATTGTACTTTCCAGAATAGGTAGTTGGTATTGTTGAGTTTGATGTTTGAAACTTGATTTGTGGTGGGGAAGGGCTGCAGAGAGGTAGATGAAGGAGAGGTTGAAGAAAGGGAGGGTATTGTCGAACTTGGAGACGTCATCTGCAACTCTGATACTAAGTTGGAGTTTGCAGGATTCACCAGAAGAAAGAAATGGAGAGGAAGAAGAAGACGAAGGCGGCAAAACAAAAATGAATTCTGATTCAATTTCTCAAGAGAAAATGTTTACACTATATATATATAGTAAATCATGATGAGCATCGGAAAGAGGTTAACTAAAACACTCTAACAAATAGTCATACTCTAACAACCTACTCCAGTGCTTCAAAATAAATCTCCTTTTGAAATTTTATTTAATAAACCACCCGTTTATGATCACTTCCACGTGTTTGGTTGCTTGTGTTTTCCTTTAATTTGACCTTATAATGCTAGTAAACTTCATTTGAGATCAATTGAGTGTGCATTTTTAAGGTACAACAAGAATCACGAAGGCTTTCTTTGTCTTCAACCACTTACTGGGCGTTTGTATATTTCACATAATGTGATTTTCAATGAGTCAGCTTTTCCTTTCTCAACATCACCTTCTTCTTCACAGCCTGCTCATTCTTCTTCAAGTCCCACTCCATTAAAGATCACAGGTATCAATCATCTGGTTCGACTCTTCCACATGACTACAAGGTCTTAATCTAGAATATTTAAGCCTAAGGCTTTTTTACAATATGCCTCTATTTCTCTTGAACCACGTAGTCATCAGGAAGCTTTGAGTAATCCAACGTGGCATCGAGCTATGAAAGATGAGTTGGCTCTTCAAAGGAATGATACTAGGGAGTTAGTTCTTCCACTTCAAATTCTAAAATTATTGGTTCCAAATTGGTCTTCAAGCTTAACAACTCTCCGTTTGTTTATTTAGATGGTATAAAGCTAGTTTGGCCACCAAATATTACAACCAAACGAAGGGCCCTGATTATTTTGAAACATTTAGCCCGGTGGTTAAACCGACAACAATCCGTGTGTTTTTATGCAATGTTTTATCTAAGAATTGACTCATTCACCAACTAGATGTTAGCAATGTTTTTTCTCTATGATGATCTTTCGGAAATGGTGTATATGGCTCAACCACTGGGATTTCTTGATCTATCTCGTCCTCATCATGTTTGTCTTCTAAAAAAAGGAATATATGATTTAAAGCAATTTCCTTGGGCTTGGTATACCAAGCTAAATTCAACACTCATTCAATAGAATTTTTTTACTTCTAAGGCCGACGCTTCAATGTTTGTCTTTTTAGGCAACGATGTTACTTTGATCATCCTAGTTTATATCGACAACATCATTTTAACAAAGAGTCCATCGACCTACTTGGATGACTTGATTTTATATCTGAGTTCTATTTTTGCTCTCAATGACTTAGGGCCTCTCCATTAGTTTCTAGATGTTGTTGTAACTCACTCTGATTCCCATATTGAACTATCTCAGACCAAGTACATAATTAATCTCCTAATTCGATCCAACATGCACAAATGCAAATTTGTTTCGACACCAATGGCATCTGGTCCAATATTATATAGTAGTTCTATATTTCCTGTGCTAAATGGCTCTCACTACATAGTGTGGTGGTCTGCAATATTGTTCTTTAACGAGACCAGATATTGCTTTTGTTGTTAACTGTGTTTGTCATTTTATGCATGGTTCTACAAATTCTCATTGAAAGGCTGTCAAGAGAATTCTACGATATCTAAAGGGTATGCCTAATTTTAAAATAATATTTTGCAAGGATTCTTCTTTTGATTTGATGGGCTTTTTAGATGCGGATTGGTGATCTTGTCCAGATGAGCGTAAAAGTACTATGGTGTACTATATATATTTTTGGCGCCAATCTTGTTGAGTTATTTGTTATGTTGCCATCTACTCCAACAACTTTTGTGATAGCACAAGTGCTTCTTGAACTTGACTATCATTTTGTTACAAATATAATCCACAAAAATTTGCTAATTGTTCACTTCACTCCATCAACTGATCAATTGGCGGATGGCCTAACGAAAACACGTGCTATCTCAAATTTTCTCTGCATCGTCCGTTTTCGAGCTGACTTGCGATTGTGGGGATATGATAACCAGACGCCATACATTCTTTCTTGCGTGTAATAGAAACACGTGTAATGGCTAGTTAGGATTTGATTCCTTTTGCAGCTTATTTAAATGTGCAGCATTTGTATTCTTTAAATATACAAACAATACAGAAAGTATCTTACCTCTCTATAAAGTGTATCTACTTTATAGTAAAGTGCAAGTGCAGCTTAGTTGAAGAAGGAAGTGTTGAAAGTGTGTTTCTCCTGTTATATAGAGAGAGGATTTGTTATTGTGCTCGAGAAATTGTTGTGCTATTTGCAATAGTGAATTCCTTCTACATTGTGTCATTGATTCATCTCATGTTTCCTGTAGTTTTTTTATTTCTACGTGAGTTTGTATGTCTATGCTTCATACCACAACTTGCTAACAAAATTAAGATCATTGAAGAACTTGTCATCTTAGAGTTTATAGGAGAGAATATGTCTTAAGCAAATCTATTATTGGGGATAGTAAATTTGCTGATGTAATTTGTCGTTGGTTCACTTCATTTGAGATAAAAATTATGGATGCAAAATTTATTCCTAGTATGAACAAGACATTGGTCGATCAGACCCAGAGATTTATCTCTGTTTTTATATCATGAAGCCGCCATTGAAGGAGAAGTTATAGCAATAACCATCCATTCATTTCATTTATTCATTGTGATTAGAGTGAGAAAACAATATATACAATGACTTCCCAAAACACAAGCTACAGAATATGTACAGAGATTAATGAAGGTCTAATTGTTTGTTGATGGCAGCAAAACCTTGGTGCGATACTCTCCAAGTGCCCAGATAGGGAAGATGTTTCTGTAGGCGGAGTAGCTTACCATGCAGTTCTTGTTGAACACTCCAATGATTTCCTGTTTTCAACGCATATTACTTCAGCAAATAACAACTTTGGTTCTCTCTCTCTCTCTCTCTCTCTTTCTCTCTCTCGAAAGAGTACTTGCCTGTTGTGGGTAATCTCCATCTTCCATTTGTGAATTGATGAGCACCATTGCTGCACCATGCAAGGGAGTGGGATCTCTTTGGGCCTACTCAACCAAAAAAGATGAAGAAAATAAGCTATTTTTCAGGTTTTTCATTTTGTTCAGAAAACAAATTCTCCAAAGACATTCTTGCTACGAGTGATTAGTCAGACCTGGCCAGCAGCCATGAGTGCTAACATGGCCCACCCCGTGCTAACAACGTGGGATTTTCCTCCATCCAGATTTGTATACACCTGGTTTCGATCAACATAAGTTGTACAGTTCTTTCTGTAACTTATTTCAATGTGAAAAAGGTGAAGTTATAAGAGGGTTAAAGCTACCTTATTCTGAGAAGACAGATAACTCTCTCCCCACCCACCAGAACGAAGCTGTTTGGAGAGAAGAAAATTGCAAGCTTTTCTTATGGTAGAGCAGTTTTCGTAGCTCTTCCCAGTGCATACTAACCCCATTATTCCATACCACGTTCCGTAGCAGTAGCACACCCCCCAAGATCCATACCTTTTCTCTTGTTCAACAAAACATGGCAAAGACATCCATTTTAGACGTTGCTGGTAGGTAATAATTAAAACATATTACATGTCCTTGTGCGCACAAATGGATTTTTATGTTAGTTCTCTTCTATCTTCATTCTAATTAAAAAAAAAATGTATGAATTTCGGTTGTCTAATGATTTGGTTTAGATGTCCAGCTATTATGTGATAACCTAATTTTGTGAGAGTTTGTTGGACTCTAAGATCAAATGATGCGGTCACAATTCATCATTGCATTGTTGTGAGGTTGCACGATTGGGAATAATAATCGGTGGAAGCAATAATAATGCCGTTGCTGTAAAACGTTGAGAGTACTGATCAGGATAATTCTCAGGAAATGTTGCTCTTGACAGTCTCCTTAGACAGAATTACCTTTCTAAATATGTTTTTAGGAAAGGCTGGAGGGGTCACAGATGGTCTGATTTAAAATCCAATCTTTTAGACAGAACTCACTTACACAGTACAATTACATCATTAAATAAGCGGTATGAAAAATGATAGCAGATACGATCTAAAAAATATCAGGAATATTTTTCCAGCGCCGTCAAATATAACGGCCAAGAAGTGAGAAATAATAATAAAAATAAACACTGAGAATTTTATGTGGAAACCCAAATCAGAAAAAACAACAGGGATTGAATCCAGAAAGATCTCCCTATGAAAAATAGAATTATACAATATTCTTCTAGAAACCGAACATTATAGAAAATATTTACAAAGAGAAATTCATCACTCTTAGAACTCACGATGTGCAGAAAAGTACTCCACCTATTTTTAACTCACACTCTTTCTTTTCTCTCCCTCGAAATAATCCTTACTCTACTATTCTCTCCTTCTTCACTGAAGAATTGCTTCCTCCTTTTTCGGATAATAGAATGTTCTCTTCAAGCTTCTATTTATAGAGGCTTGAGGAAGACACATTCCACATTTTGAGGAATAAAGGCTGCAAGAAGAAGGAAAAACTTCTTCTTACAGCAAAAGTCTTCATTCACACACAAGGGTCCCTCATCATTTAAGGAGAGATTCTACAAATCTCCCCCTCCTGATTTATTATGAGGTATCTCCAATCCTGCTGAGCCTCTATAGAATTCGTATTTATTCCTTTAGAAAGTCTTTGTCATCATGTCTGAGTCATTGTCATCTGTGTGAATATTCTCAAGATACACTTGCTTATTGTCCAACACATCTCATATCCAATGATACTTTATATCTATGTATTTTGACTTCGAATGAAAGCTCGAGTTCTTGCTCAAATGAATAGCATTTTGACTGTCACAATACAAGATATATTTATCTTGTTGATGACCTAATTCTGTAAGAAATTTTTGCATCCATAAAATTTCTTTACGGCTTCTATAGCCGCAATAAACTCAGCTTCTGTTGTAGACAATGCAACTGTAACGCCCGAGAAATTCATTTTAGGGATTTCGAGCTATAAGTTTCGAATTTTAATGTTTTAAGCGTTTATAGAGTAATAATTCGTAGAAATAATAAATAAAGTCCAAATGGCCAACGAGAAGTTTCGTTAGAGCCCTAAGAATAAATAGAAATATTTGGAGAAATAAGGGAATCTCGGAAAAGTTAAACCGATAGATGAAGTAATGATTTAAGTTAAGAAATTAGCTGAGGGCATTTGGGTAAATTTGGAAGTTAAATATTTTAATTAAAAGGGGTTTTCTCTCTCCCTCCCCCTCACTTTTCCTCTCCCTCACGCGAGCCTCTCCTTTCCTTCTCCCTTTGGTGATTTTCCTCTTTTCTTCATCGCCATCTCCATCGATCGACCAACTCCTCCGTTCTTGGCGGTTTTCCTTCAAGTTTCTTCATCAAATCAACCCTCCAAGTAAGCCCTATGTTTTAGTCGAGTTGGTAGTCGTTTTTGGAGTTATTTTGATTTAGGGTTTGTGAAGAAATTTAGGGGTTTTGTTAGAAATCGTTAGGGTTGTTTATTTGTTACTCATTGATGATGTATTAGAGATTTTTGAGGTTGTTAGAGAAGATTAATGGTGTTGGTTGATATTTAATGTGAAGATTAGGTTGTTGGAAATGTGGTTGGACACCATTAATGGGGTTTTGAAGTTAGTGAGCACCAAGTGCTCGATGTAATGCCCGAATGAAATGAATTAAAGTTTTTAGAAGGATTTGTCCTAGCTCGAGACGTCGATTTGTTTAGATTTGATGTTTGAGAGTCAATATTAACGATGTGTTGTTGAATGCCCTAGGTAACCCAAGCTCAAAGGACGTTGCTCGGCATATCTAGGACGCCAGGTAAGTGAGTGTTAGGTTTTCCGGCCACTAAGGCCCTACGTCGTAACGATGTTGATAATGATGGTTGTGATGAAATTAGGTAGTTATAGGGGTTGGTGGTAAGACGGGTAGCTTAAGTAGTGCCTTAGTGAATAGTTAGTGGTCGTTCAATAGATGTTTCTACGTATGTCTCCTCATGCATCATGTTTTCTTAAAGTGCATACGAACTATTTATGAACATGTTTTATGAAATGTCAAGACAACGAACGATCATGAATTCCAAATTATGTATGTTTTCTCACGAGACTAATTGTATGTTTCTCACGGGACTAATTGTATGTTTCTCACGGGACTAATTGTATGTTTCTCACGGGGCAAGTCATGTGTTTCTCACAGGGCAAGTTATGATCCTCACAGGGCAAGAAAATGGTTTAACGAAAAGAAAAAGAAATGAAAATGTTTTACAAATGTCATGCATATATATGTAATGTTATGTTTAGCACACTCCTTACTAAGCATTAGGCTTAATGTATTTATCGTATGATGTAGGTGAGGAGAACGAAGGTGAGGAACCTCCCTACGATGATCAAGTGTAGTCGGTTGGTGGACGGAGCTCGTGACGGCGGAGTGTGTTTTGGCATGGCTGGTTGACTCACGGTTAGGTGTTTTGAGAGTTTTTGGGTGATGTTGGGTTAATTATAGATTTGATAGATTGATCGTAGATTTTATTACATTTTTGGATGTATGGCGATTTAAATAGATCACGTACTATGTTTTATAGTGTTTTGATGTTTCTCAAATAGGAAGGAAATGTTAAACGTTTAAACGGAACCACGCGGTTCATTTTTATGAAATTCGATTATGTTTAATGTTAGGTTTGGAGAGTATGTTATGGAGATATGTAAAGATTGGTGAAGATGTTGGGCAAAAAAGGGAAGAAGTTGTAGATTTTTGTGTGTTGTGCGTTTTTTATTATGTATGTAAAGTGCAGGGTATGTAAGGGTGAAGAAAAGAAAAGAGGGAAGAAAGAAGTTTGGCTCTCTGGAGGAATTCCAGTGAGCCTGTCGATTGCTCGCCTCTGGGAGGCGAGCAATCGCTTCTTGGTCGTCGCAGGTCACAGCTCTCTGGAGAAATCCAGAGAGCGTGGCGACTGATCGCCACGCCACAGGCGATTCCAACAGGCGATATGATCACCTGTTGAAATCGCCCAGGGGCGATCAGTCGCCCCCCTTTTTGGGCGACTGATCGCCATGCTGTTTTAAAAAAATATATTTATAGAATTTTATTTATTTATTTAATTAATGATTTTTAAATGATTTAATTGTTTAAGTTTAATTGTTTTAGAAATTGTTTCAAACGATTTACTAAATGAACTCCGATTTCTATTTCGATTTCGACTTCTATTTAGATTTCCGCCTTAAGTACAGTTAAAGTAAACAAGTATAAAAAAAAAAATATTTCACTAGGATACGGGATAGGGTCGTGACAGTTATGGTATCAGAGAGACAGAGTTTTAAAAGCGATTTTGTGATATGCCTGCCAAACACACCGCCGTACGGGAACTCTCCATCGACTGTAAGTATTTAAGTTTAAGTATGATTCCTAGTTATTTATGTTGTCTTGTGTTATCTAATATGTTTAGGAACGAGAAAATGCCGAGAGCACCTAGACCGCCTCCAGAAAATCCCATGAACCAATTCATGAATATATTACAACAACAGTCGGAACAGATTGGGATTTTATTAAACCGAGAAGGAAATGGGAGTGGAAATGGGCAAGGAAATACCCCACAGGATCAAAGTGGAGTGAGATTCAGGCGACTTAGGCCTCCTACCTTTGATGGTCAATCTTCGGATCCTACGAGCGCTGAGCAGTGGATTCGTAAGATTGAGAGTATGTTTGCCTATGCGAAAGTAGAGGAAGCCGATAAGGTGACGTGTGCCACATTTAATTTAGAGAAGGATGCTATATTTTGGTGGGATACGATTAAAGCTACTACTGATGTGGGAGTTATGAGATGGGAAAGGTTCAAAACGGTGTTCTGTAACAAGTATTTCAGTCGCACTCTCCGGGCTAGTAAGAAGGTTGAGTTCACACAATTACACCAAACGGGGACGGTGGCTGAGTACGTACGAAGGTTTGATTCGCTATCTCGATATGCAGGGTATATGATCTATGAGGAGGAGGACAAAATTCACCAATTTGTACAAGGTTTGAAATTAGAAATTCAGAAAGGTGTGATGACGGTGGATGATGAGGATGTGCCTTATCATAAAATAGTGGAAAGAGCCCTTGGACTTGATGACATCGAGATAAAGCTTCAGCGACAGAGAGAAGCGTCAAGAAGGTTTGTTAGAGATGGGCGACCGCAACAACAAAACCAGGGTTGGCAGCCACAATCACAACGTGGTGTCAAACGGCCTAATGAGACGCCTAGATTTCAGGATAAGGGTAAACGTCCGCAAGGGGCGTCGCATGCTCCTTCATGCCCTACTTGCCTAAAGAATCATTATGGAGAGTGAAAACTTCATGGTGGACGATATTTACGATGTGATAAGGTGGGCCACAAGGCCGTTGATTGCCTAGGACCGAGTAAGCAGCCACCGGGCGGTCCCTCCCGGATCTTTGCTCTGATGGAAGACGAGGAAGCTGCTCAGCCTTCAGTTGTTACAGGTACTATTTTGGTTTGTGGAAACATGGCTCATGTTCTAATTGACACTGGGGCAACCCATTCCTTCATAGCACAGAAGTATGCAGTTAAGTGGAATTTAGATGTTATCCAAGCTGACCATAATTATAGTGTTATGTTGCCTTTCGGTGAGTATTTGCACTCAGATCGGGTGATACAGGGTGAAATTATATCCGTTGGTGGTAGACAGTTGTACGCGAACCTGATTGTTATATGTATGAAGGGGTACGATGTGATCTTGGGCATGGATTGGTTGTTCAGGCACTATGCCACAATCAATTGCAGGTCGGGGGTAGTAGGATTTAGACCCCCGAGTGGGAAGAATTACGATTTTCCAGCGACCCTCCGATCAAGTGAGATGCCTCTTGTACTGACAATGAGTGCCCGGTACTCTGTAAAGCCCCAATGTTTCAATTTCGTAGCAAGCATTGTGGATGTGAGAAAACGAGATAAGCTAAGGTTAAACAACATTTCAGTAGAGGAGAATTCTACTGAAGTATTCCTAGATGAGTTACCCAGTTTGCCTGTAAGTGCCCTATACTCGATAAAGCATGGATGTTTTGGGTTTATAGCAAGCGTTGAGGAAGTGAGTATGCTGGAAGAGTTAAAGATATGTGACATTCCGGTGGTTAAAGACTTTACGGAAGTATTCCTAGACGAGTTACCTAGCTTGCCTCCGGATCGGAAGATGGAGTTTACAATTGAGATTATTCCTGGTTCGGCGCCAGTGTCCAAGAATCCTTATAGAATGGCGCCAGTTGAACTGAGGGAGTTGCAAGTCCAGCTGAAGGAGCTAACAGACAAGGGCTTTGTCCGACCGAGCGTTTCTCCTTGGGGCGCTCCGGTATTGTTTGTAAAGAAGAAAGATGGCTCCTTAAGGATGTGCGTGGATTACCGCGAGTTGAATAAGCTGACTATAAAGAATAAATACCCGTTACCGAGGATAGATGATCTGTTTGACCAGTTACAAGGAGCCACGGTATTTTCTAAGATCGATTTACACTCTGGGTACTATCAGTTGAAGATTAGAGCCGAGGATGTACCAAAGACTGCTTTCAGAACGCGCTACGGGCACTATGAGTTTATGGTGATGTCCTTCGGTTTGACCAATGCCCCCGCAGCGTTTATGGACCTCATGAATAGAGTGTTCCGAGAATTCTTGGATAAGTTCGTGATAGTATTCATAGATGACATCTTGGTATATTCCTGAAACGACGAAGAACATGCAGAGCACTTGAAGGCCGTTATGACTACTTTGAAGCGACACCAGTTATATGCTAAGCTTTCTAAGTGCGAATTCTGGTTGAATCAGGTGAATTTCTTAGGCCATGTGATCTCGAAAGAAGGCGTTTCGGTGGATCCGGGCAAAATTCAAGTGGTAAGGGAATGGCCTCGACCGAGAAATGCAAGTGATGTTCGGAGTTTCGTAGGCCTAGCGGGGTATTATCGGAAGTTTATTCAAGGGTTTTCAGTAATAGCCAAACCTTTGACGAACTTGACGAAGAAAGAAGTGAAGTATGAGTGGACTAAGGCGTGTGAGGAAAGCCTTCAGACCCTGAAGCAAAAGTTGACCACAGCGCCTTTACTAACCCTACCAGTGGAGAATGGGGTGTACTGTATTTATTGTGACGCGTCCAAAGTTGGGTTGGGATGCGTGTTGATGCAGGAAGGAAAAGTCATTGCCTATGCTTCTAGGCAATTGAAAAGTTATAAGGAAAATTACCCGACGCGTGATTTAGAACTGGCAGCGGTGGTATTTGCGTTAAAGATATGGAGACACTACCTCTACGGACAGAAATGTGAAGTGTTTTCAGACCACAAGAGTTTAAAATACCTGTTTACACAGAAAGATTTGAATATGAGACAGAGGAGATGGTTAGAGTTTGTGAAAGACTACGATTTCGAAATCAAGTATCACCCTGGAAAAGCAAATACAGTGGCAGACGCTTTGAGCAGGATGCCTAGGACAGAGGAGTCAGTTACCTTTTGTATGTCAGCTTCATTGAGAAAGGAGATGCAGGGGTTTGAACTGGAATTCGTTTCAGAACTTTTAGCCCTACTTGCTGACTTGACAATACGGCCCACTTTGTGGGATAAGATAAAAGAGGCTCAACAGTTAGATACGGAAGAAAAGATGGCTATTGTAGCAAAATTATCAGTGGTACCTTCTAATTTCAGTTACTCAGTGGATGGCATTCTGAGATTTCGAGACCGTTGGTACGTTCCAAAGGACGAAGAGTTGAGGAAGTTGGTTATGTCAGAGGCACATTCATCGATGTCCTCAGTGCATCCAGGTAACACCAAGATGTACCGAGATCTGAAAGTGCACTATTGGTGGCCAAATATGAAGCGTGATGTGGCCAATTATGTACAATCATGTTTTGTCTGCCAACAAGTGAAAGCAGAGCACCAAAGACCAGGTGGAACGTTGCAACCACTACCGATTCTCGAGTGAAAGTGGGATCAAATTGCAATGGATTTCGTGGTTGGGTTACCGAGGACAGTAAAAGGACACGACAGCATATGGGTCGTAGTTGATAGATTGACGAAAGCAGCTCATTTCTTGCCTATAAAGATGACTTACACGATGAATCAGTTTGCCGAACTCTATGTCCAAGAGATTATTAGATTGCACGGGGTCCCTATGTCGATTGTTTCAGATCGGGATCCCAGATTTACCTCGAGGTTTTGGAAAAGTTTGCAGAGCGCTATGGGTACCAAGTTGACCTTTAGCACGGCATTCCACCCACAGACCGACGGACAGTCTAAGAGAACGATTCAGATACTCAAGGATATGCTGAGAGCATGCGTTTTAGAGTTTCAGGCGTCGTGGAGCCGATATTTGCCTTTGATTGAATTTGCTTATAATAACAGTTATCAGTCCACAATTGGTATGGCTCCGTATGAAGCGCTTTACGGCAGAAAGTGTAAATCGCCGCTGTATTGGAATGAAGTGGGCGAAGCTAAATTGATCGGCCCTAAAATTTTACAACAGTTATCTGAGAAGGTTGGTTTGATTAGACAAAGAATGGAGACCGCACAAAGTCGCCAAAAGAGCTACGCTGATCGAAGAAGAAGAGAATTAGAGTTTGTAGTTGGTGACAAAGTATTTTTGAAGGTTTCACCATTCAAAGGCGTGGTTCGCTTTGGTAAGAGAGGGAAGTTAAATCCACGGTTTGTTGGACCGTTTCAGATTACAAAAAGGATTGGAGCTACAGCGTATAGGCTTCAATTGCCGTTATCCATGGAGGGTGTGCATAATGTCTTCCACGTGTCAATGTTGAGAAAGTGTATACGGGATCCTACGCACGTGGTAGAATCAGTTGATTTTGAGATACGGCCAACTTTGACGTATGAAGAGAGGCCGATACGGATTTTGGAATCTTCGGTTAAGGTCCTGCGTAATAAGTCAATCCCTCTTGTTAAAGTACTGTGGAGAAATCAAAACTTAGAGGAAGCAACGTGGGAGAGACAACAGGACATGATGGACAGATATCCAGATTTGTTCAGGTATGTAATTTTGGGGACAAAATTCTAAATAAGAAGGGTAGGATGTAACGCCCGAGAAATTCGTTTTAGGGATTTCGAGCTATAAGTTTCGAATTTTAATGTTTTAAGCGTTTATAGAGTAATAATTCGTAGAAATAATAAATAAAGTCCAAATGGCCAACGAGAAGTTTCGTTAGAGCCCTAAGAATAAATAGAAATATTTAGAGAAATAAGGGAATCTCGGAGAAGTTAAACCGATAGATGAAGTAATGATTTAAGTTAAGAAATTAGCTGAGGGCATTTGGGTAAATTTGGAAGTTAAATATTTTTATTAAAAGGGGTTTTCTCTCTCCCTCCCCGTCACTTTTCCTCTCCCTCAAGCGAGCCTCTCCTTTCCTTCTCCCTCTGGTGATTTTCCTCTTTTCTTCATCGCCATCTCCATCGATCGACCAACTCCTCCGTTCTTGACGGTTTTCCTTCAAGTTTCTTCATCAAATCAACCCTCCAAGTAAGCCCTATGTTTTAGTCGAGTTGGTAGTCGTTTTTGGAGTTATTTGGATTTAGGGTTTGTGAAGAAATTTAGGGGTTTTGTTAGAAATCGTTAGGGTTGTTTATTTGTAACTCATTGATGATGTATTAGAGATTTTTGAGGTTGCTGGAGAAGATTAATGGTGTTGGTTGATATTTAATGTGAAGATTAGGTTGTTGGAAATGTGGTTGGACACCATTAATGGGGTTTTGAAGTTAGTGAGCACCAAGTGCTCGATGTAATGCCCGAATGAAATGAATTAGAGTTTTTAGAAGGATTTGTCCTAGCTCGAGACGTCGATTTGTTTAGATTTGATGTTTGAGAGTCGATATTAACGATGTGTTGTTGAATGCCCCAGGTAACCCAAGCTCAAAGGACGTTGCTCGGCATATCTAGGACGCCAGGTAAGTGAGTGTTAGGTTTTCCGGCCACTAAGGCCCTACGTCGTAACGATGTTGATAATGATGGTTGTGATGAAATTAGGTAGTTATAGGGGTTGGTGGTAAGACGGGTAGCTTAAGTAGTGCCTTAGTGAATAGTTAGTGGTCGTTCAATAGATGTTTCTACGTATGTCTCCTCATGCATCATGTTTTCTTAAAGTGCATACGAACTATTTATGAACATGTTTTATGAAATGTCAAGACAACGAACGATCATGAATTCCAAATTATGTATGTTTTCTCACGAGACTAATTGTATGTTTCTCACGGGACTAATTGTATGTTTCTCACGGGACTAATTGTATGTTTCTCACGGGGCAAGTCATGTGTTTCTCACAGGGCAAGTTATGATCCTCACAGGGCAAGAAAATGGTTTAACGAAAAAGAAAAAGAAATGAAAATGTTTTACAAATGTCATGCATATATATGTAATGTTATGTTTAGCACACTCCTTACTAAGCATTAGGCTTAATGTATTTATCGTATGATGTAGGTGAGGAGAACGAAGGTGAGGAACCTCCCTACGATGATCAAGTGTAGTCGGTTGGTGGACGGAGCTCGTGACGGCGGAGTGTGTTTTGGCATGGCTGGTTGACTCACAGTTAGGTGTTTTGAGAGTTTTTGGGAGATGTTGGGTTAATTATGGATTTGATAGATTGATCGTAGATTTTATTACATTTTTGGATGTATGGCGATTTAAATAGATCACGTACTATGTTTTATAGTGTTTTGATGTTTCTCAAACTAGGAAGGAAATGTTAAACGTTTAAACGGAACCACGCGGTTCATTTTTATGAAATTCGATTATGTTTAATGTTAGGTTTGGAGAGTATGTTATGGAGATATGTAAAGATTGGAGAAGATGTTGGGCAAAAAGGGAAGAAGTTGTAGATTTTTGTGTGTTGTGCGTTTTTTATTATGTATGTAAAGTGCAGGGTATGTAAGGGTGAAGAAAAGAAAAGGAAAAGAAAAGAGGGAAGAAAGAAGTTTAGGCTCTCTGGAGGAATTCCAGTGAGCCTGTCGATTGCTCGCCTCTGGGAGGCGAGCAATCGCTTCTTGGTCGTCGCAGGTCACAGCTCTCTGGAGAAATCCAGAGAGCGTGGCGACTGATCGCCACGCCACAGGCGATTCCAACAGGCGATATGATCACCTGTTGAAATCGCCCAGGGGCGATCAGTCGCCCCACTTTTTGGGCGACTGATCGCCATGCTGTTTTAAAAAAAATATATAGAATTTTATTTATTTATTTAATTAATGATTTTAAATGATTTAATTGTTTAAGTTTAATTGTTTTAGAAATTGTTTCAAACGATTTACTAAATGAACTCCGATTTCTATTTCGATTTCGACTTCGATTTAGATTTCCGCCTTAAGTACAGTTAAAGTAAACAAGTATTAAAAAATAAAAAAAAATATTTCACTAGGATACGGGATAGGGTCGTGACAGTTATGGTATCAGAGAGACAGAGTTTTAAAAGCGATTTTGTGATATGCCTGCCAAACACACCGCCGTACGGGAACTCTCCATCGACTGTAAGTATTTAAGTTTAAGTATGATTCCTAGTTATTTATGTTGTTTTGTGTTGTCTAATATGTTTAGGAACGAGAAAATGCCGAGAGCACCTAGATCGCCTCCAGAAAATCCCATGAACCAATTCATGAATATATTACAACAACAGTCGGAACAGATTGGGATTTTATTAAACCGAGAAGGAAATGGGAGTGGAAATGGGCAAGGAAATACCCCACAGGATCAAAGTGGAGAGAGATTCAGGCGACTTAGGCCTCCTACCTTTGATGGTCAATCTTCGGATCCTACGAGCGCTGAGCAGTGGATTCGTAAGATTGAGAGTATGTTTGCCTATGCGAAAGTAGAGGAAGCCGATAAGGTGACGTGTGCCACATTTAATTTAGAGAAGGATGCTATATTTTGGTGGGATACGATTAAAGCTACTACTGATGTGGGAGTTATGAGATGGGAAAGGTTCAAAACGGTGTTCTGTAACAAGTATTTCAGTCGCACTCTCCGGGCTAGTAAGAAGGTTGAGTTCACACAATTACACCAAACGGGGACGGTGGCTGAGTACGTACGAAGGTTTGATTCGCTATCTCGATATGCAGGGTATATGATCTATGAGGAGGAGGACAAAATTCACCAATTCGTACAAGGTTTGAAATTAGAAATTCAGAAAGGTGTGATGACGGTGGATGATGAGGATGTGCCTTATCATAAAATAGTGGAAAGAGCCCTTGGACTTGATGACATCGAGATAAAGCTTCAGCGACAGAGAGAAGCGTCAAGAAGGTTTGTTAGAGATGGGCGACCGCAACAATAAAACCAGGGTTGGCAGCCACAATCACAACGTGGTGTCAAACGGCCTAATGAGACGCCTAGATTTCAGGATAAGGGTAAACGTCCGCAAGGGGCGTCGCATGCTCCTTCATGCCCTACTTGCCTAAAGAATCATTATGGAGAGTGAAAACTTCATGGTGGACGATATTTACGATGTGATAAGGTGGGCCACAAGGCCGTTGATTGCCTAGGACCGAGTAAGCAGCCACCGGGCGGTCCCTCCCGGATCTTTGCTCTGATGGAAGACGAGGAAGCTGCTCAGCCTTCAGTTGTTACAGGTACTATTTTGGTTTGTGGAAACATGGCTCATGTTCTAATTGACACTGGGGCAACCCATTCCTTCATAGCACAGAAGTATGCAGTTAAGTGGAATTTAGATGTTATCCAAGCTGACCATAATTATAGTGTTATGTTGCCTTTCGGTGAGTATTTGCACTCAGATCGGGTGATACAGGGTGAAATTATATCCGTTGGTGGTAGACAGTTGTACGCGAACCTGATTGTTATATGTATGAAGGGGTACGATGTGATCTTGGGCATGGATTGGTTGTTCAGGCACTATGCCACAATCAATTGCAGGTCGGGGGTAGTAGGATTTAGACCCCCGAGTGGGAAGAATTACGATTTTCCAGCGACCCTCCGATCAAGTGAGATGCCTCTTGTACTGACAATGAGTGCCCGGTACTCTGTAAAGCCCCAATGTTTCAATTTCGTAGCAAGCATTGTGGATGTGAGAAAACGAGATAAGCCAAGGTTAAACAACATTTCAGTAGAGGAGAATTCTACTGAAGTATTCCTAGATGAGTTACCCAGTTTGCCTGTAAGTGCCCTATACTCGATAAGCATGGATGTTTTGGGTTTATAGCAAGCGTTGAGGAAGTGAGTATGCTGGAAGAGTTAAAGATATGTGACATTCCGGTGGTTAAAGACTTTACGGAAGTATTCCTAGACGAGTTACCTAGCTTGCCTCCGGATCGGAAGATGGAGTTTACAATTGAGATTATTCCTGGTTCGGCGCCAGTGTCCAAGAATCCTTATAGAATGGCGCCAGTTGAACTGAGGGAGTTGCAAGTCCAGCTGAAGGAGCTAACAGACAAGGGCTTTGTCCGACCGAGCGTTTCTCCTTGGGGCGCTCCGGTATTGTTTGTAAAGAAGAAAGATGGCTCCTTAAGGATGTGCGTGGATTACCGCGAGTTGAATAAGCTGACTATAAAGAATAAATACCCGTTACCGAGGATAGATGATCTGTTTGACCAGTTACAAGGAGCCACGGTATTTTCTAAGATCGATTTACACTCTGGGTACTATCAGTTGAAGATTAGAGCCGAGGATGTACCAAAGACTGCTTTCAGAACGCGCTACGGGCACTATGAGTTTATGGTGATGTCCTTCGGTTTGACCAATGCCCCCGCAGCGTTTATGGACCTCATGAATAGAGTGTTCCGAGAATTCTTGGATAAGTTCGTGATAGTATTCATAGATGACATCTTGGTATATTCCTGAAACGACGAAGAACATGCAGAGCACTTGAAGGCCGTTATGACTACTTTGAAGCGACACCAGTTATATGCTAAGCTTTCTAAGTGCGAATTCTGGTTGAATCAGGTGAATTTCTTAGGCCATGTGATCTCGAAAGAAGGCGTTTCGGTGGATCCGGGCAAAATTCAAGTGGTAAGGGAATGGCCTCGACCGAGAAATGCAAGTGATGTTCGGAGTTTCGTAGGCCTAGCGGGGTATTATCGGAAGTTTATTCAAGGGTTTTCAGTAATAGCCAAACCTTTGACGAACTTGACGAAGAAAGAAGTGAAGTATGAGTGGACTAAGGCGTGTGAGGAAAGCCTTCAGACCCTGAAGCAAAAGTTGACCACAGCGCCTTTACTAACCCTACCAGTGGAGAATGGGGTGTACTGTATTTATTGTGACGCGTCCAAAGTTGGGTTGGGATGCGTGTTGATGCAGGAAGGAAAAGTCATTGCCTATGCTTCTAGGCAATTGAAAAGTTATAAGGAAAATTACCCGACGCGTGATTTAGAACTGGCAGCGGTGGTATTTGCGTTAAAGATATGGAGACACTACCTCTACGGACAGAAATGTGAAGTGTTTTCAGACCACAAGAGTTTAAAATACCTGTTTACACAGAAAGATTTGAATATGAGACAGAGGAGATGGTTAGAGTTTGTGAAAGACTACGATTTCGAAATCAAGTATCACCCTGGAAAAGCAAATACAGTGGCAGACGCTTTGAGCAGGATGCCTAGGACAGAGGAGTCAGTTACCTTTTGTATGTCAGCTTCATTGAGAAAGGAGATGCAGGGGTTTGAACTGGAATTCGTTTCAGAACTTTTAGCCCTACTTGCTGACTTGACAATACGGCCCACTTTGTGGGATAAGATAAAAGAGGCTCAACAGTTAGATACGGAAGAAAAGATGGCTATTGTAGCAAAATTATCAGTGGTACCTTCTAATTTCAGTTACTCAGTGGATGGCATTCTGAGATTTCGAGACCGTTGGTACGTTCCAAAGGACGAAGAGTTGAGGAAGTTGGTTATGTCAGAGGCACATTCATCGATGTCCTCAGTGCATCCAGGTAACACCAAGATGTACCGAGATCTGAAAGTGCACTATTGGTGGCCAAATATGAAGCGTGATGTGGCCAATTATGTACAATCATGTTTTGTCTGCCAACAAGTGAAAGCAGAGCACCAAAGACCAGGTGGAACGTTGCAACCACTACCGATTCTCGAGTGAAAGTGGGATCAAATTGCAATGGATTTCGTGGTTGGGTTACCGAGGACAGTAAAAGGACACGACAGCATATGGGTCGTAGTTGATAGATTGACGAAAGCAGCTCATTTCTTGCCTATAAAGATGACTTACACGATGAATCAGTTTGCCGAACTCTATGTCCAAGAGATTATTAGATTGCACGGGGTCCCTATGTCGATTGTTTCAGATCGGGATCCCAGATTTACCTCGAGGTTTTGGAAAAGTTTGCAGAGCGCTATGGGTACCAAGTTGACCTTTAGCACGGCATTCCACCCACAGACCGACGGACAGTCTAAGAGAACGATTCAGATACTCAAGGATATGCTGAGAGCATGCGTTTTAGAGTTTCAGGCGTCGTGGAGCCGATATTTGCCTTTGATTGAATTTGCTTATAATAACAGTTATCAGTCCACAATTGGTATGGCTCCGTATGAAGCGCTTTACGGCAGAAAGTGTAAATCGCCGCTGTATTGGAATGAAGTGGGCGAAGCTAAATTGATCGGCCCTAAAATTTTACAACAGTTATCTGAGAAGGTTGGTTTGATTAAACAAAGAATGGAGACCGCACAAAGTCGCCAAAAGAGCTACGCTGATCGAAGAAGAAGAGAATTAGAGTTTGTAGTTGGTGACAAAGTATTTTTGAAGGTTTCACCATTCAAAGGCGTGGTTCGCTTTGGTAAGAGAGGGAAGTTAAATCCACGGTTTGTTGGACCGTTTCAGATTACAAAAAGGATTGGAGCTACAGCGTATAGGCTTCAATTGCCGTTATCCATGGAGGGTGTGCATAATGTCTTCCACGTGTCAATGTTGAGAAAGTGTATACGGGATCCTACGCACGTGGTAGAATCAGTTGATTTTGAGATACGGCCAACTTTGACGTATGAAGAGAGGCCGATACGGATTTTGGAATCTTCGGTTAAGGTCCTGCGTAATAAGTCAATCCCTCTTGTTAAAGTACTGTGGAGAAATCAAAACTTAGAGGAAGCAACGTGGGAGAGACAACAGGACATGATGGACAGATATCCAGATTTGTTCAGGTATGTAATTTTGGGGACAAAATTCTAAATAAGAAGGGTAGGATGTAACGCCCGAGAAATTCGTTTTAGGGATTTCGAGCTATAAGTTTCGAATTTTAATGTTTTAAGCGTTTATAGAGTAATAATTCGTAGAAATAATAAATAAAGTCCAAATGGCCAACGAGAAGTTTCGTTAGAGCCCTAAGAATAAATAGAAATATTTAGAGAAATAAGGGAATCTCGGAGAAGTTAAACCGATAGATGAAGTAATGATTTAAGTTAAGAAATTAGCTGAGGGCATTTGGGTAAATTTGGAAGTTAAATATTTTTATTAAAAGGGGTTTTCTCTCTCCCTCCCCGTCACTTTTCCTCTCCCTCAAGCGAGCCTCTCCTTTCCTTCTCCCTCTGGTGATTTTCCTCTTTTCTTCATCGCCATCTCCATCGATCGACCAACTCCTCCGTTCTTGACGGTTTTCCTTCAAGTTTCTTCATCAAATCAACCCTCCAAGTAAGCCCTATGTTTTAGTCGAGTTGGTAGTCGTTTTTGGAGTTATTTGGATTTAGGGTTTGTGAAGAAATTTAGGGGTTTTGTTAGAAATCGTTAGGGTTGTTTATTTGTAACTCATTGATGATGTATTAGAGATTTTTGAGGTTGCTGGAGAAGATTAATGGTGTTGGTTGATATTTAATGTGAAGATTAGGTTGTTGGAAATGTGGTTGGACACCATTAATGGGGTTTTGAAGTTAGTGAGCACCAAGTGCTCGATGTAATGCCCGAATGAAATGAATTAGAGTTTTTAGAAGGATTTGTCCTAGCTCGAGACGTCGATTTGTTTAGATTTGATGTTTGAGAGTCGATATTAACGATGTGTTGTTGAATGCCCCAGGTAACCCAAGCTCAAAGGACGTTGCTCGGCATATCTAGGACGCCAGGTAAGTGAGTGTTAGGTTTTCCGGCCACTAAGGCCCTACGTCGTAACGATGTTGATAATGATGGTTGTGATGAAATTAGGTAGTTATAGGGGTTGGTGGTAAGACGGGTAGCTTAAGTAGTGCCTTAGTGAATAGTTAGTGGTCGTTCAATAGATGTTTCTACGTATGTCTCCTCATGCATCATGTTTTCTTAAAGTGCATACGAACTATTTATGAACATGTTTTATGAAATGTCAAGACAACGAACGATCATGAATTCCAAATTATGTATGTTTTCTCACGAGACTAATTGTATGTTTCTCACGGGACTAATTGTATGTTTCTCACGGGACTAATTGTATGTTTCTCACGGGGCAAGTCATGTGTTTCTCACAGGGCAAGTTATGATCCTCACAGGGCAAGAAAATGGTTTAACGAAAAAGAAAAAGAAATGAAAATGTTTTACAAATGTCATGCATATATATGTAATGTTATGTTTAGCACACTCCTTACTAATCATTAGGCTTAATGTATTTATCGTATGATGTAGGTGAGAAGAACAAAGGTGAGGAACCCCCTTACGATGATCAAGTGTAGTCGGTTGGTGGACGGAGCTCGTGACGGCGGAGTGTGTTTTGGCAGGGCTGGTTGACTCACAGTTAGGTGTTTTTGAGAGTTTTTGGGAGATGTTGGGTTAATTATGGATTTGATAGATTGATCGTAGATTTTATTACATTTTTGGATGTATGGCGATTTAAATAGATCACGTACTGTGTTTTATAGTGTTTTGATGTTTCTCAAACAGGAAGGAAATGTTAAACGTTTAAACGGAACCACGCGGTTCATTTTTATGAAATTCGATTATGTTTAATGTTATGTTTGGAGAGTATGTTATGGAGATATGTAAATATTGGAGAAGATGTTGGGCGAAAAAGGGAAAAAGTTGTAGAGTTTTGTGTGTTGTGCGTTTTTGATTATGTATGTAAAGTGCAGGGTATGTAAGGGTGAAGAAAAGAAAAGGAAAAGAAAAGAGGGAAGAAAGAAGTTTAACTCTCTGGAGGAATTCCAGTGAGCCTGTCGATTGCTCGCCTCTGGGAGGCGAGCAATCGCTTCTTGGTCGTCGCAGGTCACAGCTCTCTGGAGAAATCCAGAGAGCTGGTGACTGATCGCCACGCCACAGGCGATTCCAACAGGCGATATGATCGCCTGTTGAAATCGCCCAGGGGCGATCAGTCGCCCAACTTTTTGGGCGACTGATCGCCATGCTGTTTTAAAAAAAAAATAGAATTTTATTTATTTATTTAATTAATGATATTTAAATGATTTAATTGTTTAAGTTTAATTGTTTTAGAAATTGTTTCAAACGATTTACTAAATGAACTCCGATTTCTATTTCGATTTCGACTTCGATTTAGATTTCCGCCTTAAGTACAGTTAAAGTAAACAAGTATAAAAAAAAAAAAAATATATTTCACTAGGATACGGGATAGGGTCGTGACAGCAACTGATTTTTGCCACTTAGATTGCCATGAAACTACTCCCTCTCAAAATGTAACTAAATACTCTAATGTTAATCTTCTAGAGTCAATGTCTCTAGTCATGTCTGCATTAGTATAGCTTACTAACAAAGACTCTTTACTTCCAAAAATCAGTTGATGCGATCACAATTCATCATTGCATTTTTGTGAGAGTTTGTTGGACTTTAAGATCAAATCATGCGATCACAATTCATCATTTCATTGTTGTGAGGTTGCACGGTTGAGAATAATAATCGATGGAAACCATAATAATGCTGCCGCTGTAAAATGTGGAGAGTGCTGATCAGGATAATTCTCAAGAAAGACTGCTATTGACAGTCTTTTTAGAAAAAATTACCTTTCTAAATATGTTTTCAGGAAAAGCTAGAGGGGTCACAGACTGTCTCACTTAAAATCCAGTCTTCTAGACAGAACTCACTTACACAGTACAATTACATCACTTAAATAAGCGTTATGAAAAATGATAGCAGATACGATCCGAAAAATATCCGGAATATTTTTCCACGCTGATAAATATAACGGCCAAGAAGTGAGAAATAATAATAGAAATAAACATTGATAATTTTATGTGGAAACTTAAATTGAAAAAAACAACGGGGATCGAGTCCAGAAAGATATCCCTATGAAAAATAAAATTTTACGATATTCTTCTAAAAACTGAATATTTTAGAAAATATTTACTAAGAGAAATTCATCACTCTTAGAACTCACGATGTGCAGAAAAGTACTCCACCTATTTTTAACTCACACCCTTTCTTTTCTCTCCCTCGAAATAATCCTTACTCTACTATTCGCTCTTTCTTCACTGAAGAATTGCTTCCTCCTTTTTCGGATAATAGAATGTTCTCTTCAAGCTTCTATTTATAGAGGCTTGAGGGAGACACAATCCTTATTTTGAGGAATAAAGGCTGCAAGAAGAAGGAAAAACTTCTTCTTGCAGCAAAAGTCTTCATTCACACACAAGGGTCCCTCATCATTTAAGGAGGGATTCTACAAATCTCCCCATCCTGATTTATGATGAAGTATCTCCAATTCTGCTCAGCCTCTATAGAATTCATACTTATTCCTTTACAAAGTCTTTGTCATCATGTCTGAGTCATTGTCAACTGTGTGAATATTCTCAAGATATACTTGGTTGTTGTCCAACACATCTCATATCCAATGATACTTTATATCTATGTATTTTGACTTTGAATGAAAGCTCGGGTTCTTGCTCAAATGAATAGCATTTTGACTGCCACAATACAAGATATATTTATCTTGTTGATGACCTAATTCTGTCAGAAATTTTTGCATTCACAAAATTTCTTTACAAGCTTCTATAACCGCAATAAACTCAGCTTCTGTTGTAGACAATGCAACTGATTTTTGCCACTTAGATTGCCATGAAACTGCTCCTTCTCCAAATGTAACTAAATACTCTAATGTTGATCTTCTGGAGTCAATGTCTCCAGCCATGTCTGCGTTAGTATAGCCTACTAACAAAGACTTTTTACTTCCAAAACACAAACTTAATTCATAAGTACCTCTAAGATACTTAATAATCTACTTTACTGCATTTCAATGCTCTCTACCTGGATTTGAAAGAAATTTGCTGATTACTCCAACAGAATGTGAAATACCAGGTCTCGTGCAAACCATGGCATACATCAAGCTGCCAACTGCTGGGACATATGGAATTCTCTGCATTTCTGCTTTTCCTTCTTCAGTGGAAGAACTTTGTTCAGAAGTATCTCCTCCGTTAAAGGTTGATTTCACCAGACCAACCTTTACTAGATGCTTATTAGTGATCTCCACATGTTTCTTCTTGTCTTCAAAGGTCTGATCTTCAAAGAAGACAACATCTCGGTTTCTAACAATTTTCTTTTCAACCAGATCTGAAATCCTATATCCGAATGCATCACTTCTGTATCCGAGGAATATGCATTCCTTAACTTTGTTGTCTAGCTTTAACCTCTCATCTTTGGCAATATGGACGAACCCTCTACATCCAAATACCTTTAAATGCTTATAAGAGACATCTTTTTCAGTTCATAGTCTGTTTGGCACGTCTCCACTCAGAGGTGCTGATAGAGATAAATTAATGATGTTTATTGCAGTCTTCATTGCATATCTTCAAAATATTTTGGGAAGTTTTAAATGTGATAGCATGCACCTTATCTTCTCCACGATCTTCCTATTTATTCTTTTTGCAATACCATTTTATTAAGGAGTCTTTAGAACTGATCCTTCGTGTCTTATCCCGTGCATCTTGCAGTATTCATTGAATGATCCCATATATTTGCCACCTTTATCTGTGCGAATGCATTTTAACTTCTTTCCAGTTTTCCGCTCTGCTAGAGCATGAAATTGTTTGCAAATGTTAAACACCTCATCTTTTGATTTGAGTGCATAAACTTAAACTTTTCTTGAGTGATCATCAATGAATGTCACCATATATTGGGCACCGCCTAATGTTTTCGTTGACATGGGACCACCGACATCTGAATATATGACTTCTAACACTTCTGGTTTCCTTGATGGAAATTTTTTTTGAAAGAAAACTCTGTATTGTTTTCTAGCCAAAAGTGAATACAATTTGGCAAAGAATCATGTTTGAGATGTGGCAGACATTCTCTCTTGCCAAACAGTTGAAGTCCTCTTTCGCTCATGTGACCAAGTCATTTGTGTCATAACTTAAAGGATGAGTCATCTTGCGCAGCATTTACAGATGCTTCATTCACAGTTACTTGAGTCACATAAAAACTAGACTCTTTAATTCTTTTTGCTATAATTAGCAAGTCTTTGTTGAGCTCTCATTTTTTGCCAGCAAATTTGCTCTTATAACCAGCCTCATCAAGAGCACCGACTGATATTAGCTTTAATCTAATATCTGGAACATGTTTAACATCTTTAAGAATCAACTCACATCCTGTATTGGTCTGGATACAAATGTTGTCTTTTTCAATTATTCTGGAAATGTGACTGTTCCTCATTTTAACAATGTCAAAATCACCGCTGGTGTAAGATGAAAAATACTCCACTTTTGAAGTAATATGATAAGATACTCTAAAGTCACACACCCAACTCGATTCATTTATCATGAGGTTGACAGCATCTTCGCATATAATGATATCTTCACTCTTAGAGGTAGTTGCAGTCGTACTCTTCGTTTCTCCTTTAACACATTTTGTGTCTTGTTCTTTCTTCAACTTCCAGCAATTCTTTTTCATGTGGCCCATCTTGCCACAATAATAACACTTAACACCCTTTTTACTTTTTGACTTTGATCTTCTTAACGTGTTGGCTCCAGAGGCCCCACGTTCCTTTGATCTCCCTCTCATTACTGATAAAGCCTCCACAGAAGAGTGCTCCTTGTTCTTCTGTCTGCTTTCTTCTTCAAGAACCGCAGCTGCAATATTATTGAATATCAGCTTTGTCTTTGCAACACCGTTGGCTAAATTTATAATGAGGTAATCGTACGAATCAGACAAACTTTGAAGTAAAAGTTCAGCTCGTTCATTCTCGTCAATTTTGTGCTCCAGTGCAGTAAGTTGAGAAAATAATATGTTTAGAGTATTGATGTGATCAGTCACCATAGTCGATTCTCACATTTGAAGAGTATATAATTTTCTTTTCAACAAAATTTTATTATGCAAGACTTTACCTTATATAGTTCTGTCAACGTATCCCAGATCTACTTGGTAGTTGTACTTTCTAAGATACTTGACAAAATTTCATCTACTAAAGCAAGATGCAAAATGACGATAGCATCTCCACCTACTTTGTTCTATTTTTTATCTTCAACGTTCGTCGGTCTATCGCCTATAGCCATAGCACAACCATATCTCTGCAATAACGCCTTCCTTTTTAATTTTCACAGTGAGAAATTATTTCCGTTGAATTTTCAATTTCAATCTTTCCTGCCATAATAACGAGGCTCTGATACCACTTGTTGGGAATAATAATCGGTTGGAACAATAATAATGCCGCCGCTGTAAAACGTGGAGAGTACTGATCAGGATAATTTCCAAGAAAAACTGCTCTTGACAGTCTCCTTAGACAGAATTACCTTTTCAAGTATGTTCCCAGGAAAAGTTGGAGGGGTCACTGACGGTCCCACTTAAAATTCAGTCTTCTAGACAGAACTCACTTACACAGTACAATTACACCACTAAATAAGCGGTATGAAAAGTGATAGCAAATATGATCCGAAACATACCAGGAATATTTTCCCACGCCGTTAAATATAATGACCAAGAAGTTAGAAATAATAATAGAAATAAACACTGAGAATTTTACATGGAAATCTAAATAAAAAAAATCAGAGGGATCTAGTCCAGAAAGATATCACTATAAAAAATAGGATTTTACAATATTCTTCTAGAAACCAAACATTCTAGAAAATATTTACTAAGAGAAATTCACCACTCTTAGAACTCACAATGTGCAGATAAGCACTCCACCTATTTTTAACTCACACTCTTTATTTTCTCTCCCTCGAAATAATCATCACTCTACTATTCTCTCCTTCTTCACTGAAAAATTGTTTCCTCCTTTTCCGGATAATAAAATGTTCTCTTCAAGACTCTATTTATAGAGACTGGAGAGAGACACATTCCTTGAGGAATGAAGGCTACAAGAAGAAGGAAAGAACTTTTTCTTGTAGGAAATGGAGACTTTAAAAGCCTCCTTTCACGCACAAGGGTCCCTCATCATTGAAGGAGGGACCTTACATGCACTAGACAAGTAACATTTCATTCCAACTATCACAAGGTATATGGCATAAACTCCAAGAGTAAAGTTTCAAATTAAAACGTATAATATTGTACTACTTAGTGGATGTCGAGATGTTATAAATTGGTATAAGATTCCAACCGAAATTTTGGTTCCCCCCCCCCCCCCCCCTTTTCCAAGGAGAGATTGATGTGATGATTCATTGTTTTGAGGATTTGTTAAGGCTGAAGGTCAAGAAATGGAATCTCCATCTTCCATTGAATTATTGTGTTTTTGAAGTGCATGATATTAGTCATTCAGTATTCAATTAATACAAGACATTTTTGGGTAAAACCTAATAGCAAGGATGTGGGGCCTCGGCTTAGCACATATAATACTATATTACTTGGTGGAGATCCGAATGTTACCAATTATGTATTTTCGGCTAGTGTGCTTTATATTTTGACATGATTTTTTTAAATTGATGCCAAAAAAAAAGTAAGAAGAGAGTGACCATGATCCATCAGGTTGTTGAATGCTTTGGATGAAGTTGGCGGCCTTTGAAATGGATGCTTCAATTTCTTTTCTTCTGTGGCCAGGATGCAATTTGGTGAATGCCATGAGCCCTTGAATGGCAGCTGAGGTGCACTCTACATACCTTCATTTCAAGAACATTTTTCAAACCTTGCCTAAACCATGATTATATCGAACCAATAATCCAAAGAAAAAAGAACATCAACTTACTGATAATCTATCATAATGTCTCCAAATATCTCGGACGGATTCAATATCTGCAAAGAAAGACATCTTCACTAATGAATAATCTTACGAAACTAAGTCGAAAAAGATCAAAAGAATTTTACCTCCAACCATGAATATGATCTCGTGAGTTCATACGATGCAAACCCGCCATTGCTATTCTGAAATAATGATCACAATATATTGTCATAAACGGAACTGAAAACTTCAGTGCTTAATACTAGTTTATAATGAGAAATTTACCTGCAATGAAAGGATGACATTAACTGCATCATATAACCTATCAACTTCTATTGATTCTCCCACGATCTCTGGTGGCATTTGGGATATCATCAATGCAGCCTGTTAATGTTTTATAAACTGTAATTAGCAAGTAATTAAGAAAAGCATAATCCTTCTACCAACAGAAAATTACCTTTAACCCTTCTGCAGTACAGTCTGAGACAATCCAGCCGTTGTCTGGAGTAGAGAAAGGCCATCCACCCTTACACATGTGACGATACCATTGGCTAGAATCTCCAGGGCTTTCTTTTTTAACCTTAATTTTACAGTAAAATAAACTTCATTTCTAATTACGGATCAAATAAGTAATTTTAAGCATAAAAAGAGTTATACTTGGGTTTTCTTCAGAAAATTGTTAGACTTCTCGAGCATTGAACCGTATTCATCTGAGAGATTAGTGGCAATAATTGCTTCCGCTGAAAATGCAACATCCCACAACTGTGACCCGTTATAACCCTGTCGATTAGATAATTAATTGAAATTATTAGTAGTGGATTGGTTATCACAGCTTAGAAAACACTCTAACAGAATAATATTCTATGGAGAAATAATTAATAAAAATAATGATAATAATAATTACCTGCATTTTCATTCCATCTTCTGCCACCCAAAGATAGTCTTTGATTCTTGAGAGATGCATTCTAAAGGCTTCTGAATTCGGCTCTTCCACCCAGCAGCAAACCATGTTTAGCACCTGTTTTTGCTTTCCAATTACATCATTATTACCCTCTCTAACTCAAACATTATCAAATGACTGATTTTTGTTCCTTCTACTAGCCTCAATTCGAGCCCAGAAGATTTTTATCGAGCTCATCTAGCTCGACAGATCAGATATAATGCATGTTAGTGTCACCATCTATGTGATAGATATATCTAATGTATCAATTTATGTAATGTAGTCGAGCCGAAAGACAATGTTTGAATTAATTGTGACTTAATCTAGAGTTTTAAAGTTCATATAATACCGGAATTATATGCGTATATTTATTTATAAGTCGAGAAATACCTTGCTTATTGGTCCAATGCAAATGTAGTGAGTGGCTTGATCCTCGTAGTGGATGTGTTGCATGACAGTGTGAAGTGCCCTTTGCCTAAGCTTAGAGAAAGGCCATCTCAATAGAAGCGGTTCTCCAATCCTCTGCAGACAACCCCACAGTATGTCTTGCACAGCAGCGTGTGGGTAGTACAAGTCCTCCTGCACCAAACCCGTCCGTTTCTTATCTATATATGCTGTAGCATTGTTCATTGCCGTGTTGACCCTCTCGGAAAAAGGTATTACGACGGAAAAAAGGCAAACTAAATAAAAGTGATCTAAAAAGAGGGAAATAAAATGAAAAACGAAGAATAAATACCTCGTTGCTTAAGAGAATTTTCTAAAAGTGTCTCATACTTTTATTTCTTTGGTTTGCTTGACGCTTGTTGCAGTTAAAAGAGGTACATAAAAGTGGCTCATGAAACTTTAATTTTGAAGCTGAAGTCTCTTATTTTGTTTTAGTTTGCTAGAGCAATATGTTCTTGGTTTGTGCGCACACAAGAATTATTTGGAGTACGAATTTTTGGTTAATAGACCAACTTTTTAACGACTGCCGCCCTTGATTTTTGATTGAAAAATTGGAGAGTTGAACTGTAACGAATAATCGATGAAGCTTAGACAAAATGTAATAGAAATTAAATATTGCAAAAAGCGTTTTGGATTCTTAGTTATTTGTATTGTCACAACCCTAAATCCGTACCCATATTTCTGTAATAAATTTTTCATTTTCATTTTTGTACTTATTTCTTTCCTCTACTTTAATTAAAACCTTACGCGGAAATTAAACTGTAGTTGAAATCAAAACTGAAATCAGAATTTAAAACTGAACCTCAAAGCATTTAAAACAAACCTTTAATAAATAATTAAAACTTAAAAACATTTAAAAGAAAACTTTAAAACAATTTAAGGAAGTGGGAGGGCAGAATCGGAACTCTGCCCTCAAAATGGAGGCGGCGACCGATCTCTGCTCTGCAGCAGAGATCGATCGCTGCCATGCATTATAGCAGGGGCGATCGATCTCTGCTGCAGAGCAGAGATCGATCGCTGCTAGCTATGGCAGCAATCCGATCGCTGCTATAGTTAGCAGCGATCGGATTGCTGCCATAGCTAGCAGCGATCGATCTCTGCTCTGCAGCAGAGACGATCGCCCCTGCTATAATGCATGGCAGCGATCGATCTCTGCTGTAGAGCAGAGATCGGTCGCCGCCTCCATCTTGAGGGCAGAGTTCCGATTCTGCCCTCCCACTTCCTTAAATTGTTTTAAAGTTTTCTTTTAAATGTTTTTAAGTTTTAATTATTTATTAAAGGTTTGTTTTAAATGCTTTGAGGTTCAGTTTTAAATTCTGATTTCAGTTTTGATTTCAACTACAGTTTAATTTCCGCGTAAGGTTTTAATTAAAGTAGAGGAAAGAAATAAGTACAAAAATGAAAATGAAAAATTTATTACAGAAATATGGGTACGGATTTAGGGTTGTGACATGTATACTTGAGGATAAGCAGTAACTTAAGTTAGGATTATTTGGATATAATTTTGTACGAATTTAGATAATTATTTAATATTTATTTTATATGTTTTCATGATAAAAATAGTTGTTTTGCAACAACAGTCCAAGAACCCGAGTCAATTGTTATATGTTATGAATTTAGATGAATTTCTATATCTCTTTGAAGATTTGAGGAAGATTTTGATGATATAATTTATTTTGATGATATAATTTATTTTTGACAAAGCACGTAGGAGAATCGAAAAAGAAAGATGTAACACCCGACAAGTTTGACCAGGTGATTTTAACTGTTTTAACGGTCATGTTTATTTTGACCTTTTCGGTTTGGAATTTATGCCAAGACTTAATTAATTGTTTGTGTTGAAAATCTAGGTTGGGTGGCAAAATTGTAATTAAGGATGATTGGATTTAATATAAATAGAAAGTGGAAACTCTTAAACTTCACCAAAATTTCACTGTAGCCGACATTCCCTTCTGCGTTATCTCATTCCCCGAGCTGTCTCCCTCTGCCAGCGACTCTCTCATCGGCGACTGATTCTTCAGCCTCCACCCCGACAATCCACACTCTAGGTGAGGACGTCTGGAGAGAAGTACTCAAAATTGCTCAGGAAACCAGGTAAGTGAATGTGTAGGATTACCCGGCCATTAGGGTCCTACATCACAGGGGTACTAGTTAGAAGTTGTCTTTCGCTTATTAATGATTATCTGAGCTTTTGTCTGTTAGTTACGATACTTGAACTGTAAGAATGATCCTTGTTAGATGTGTGACATGTTCAGTAGATTGATGAACTAAGAGTATCCCTACTCGTGCATCACGAATATTTCTCAAGCATATGAAAGTGTTTTAAGTGCATGTTTTCTTTCATAAACAAGATATGAATATGAAATCTATGCAACATGGATTATGAGGGGGTTGGGGGCGGTTTGGCGTATGTCACTGTCCAAAAGAGGGACCAAGAATACGACCCGCAAGGGACTATGTACACTTTCACTGTCGAACCCCATTTACCGGCACAAATCCTCTCTTAATCCATACAATGTAAATGATGAATATGAATGATGAATATGAACATGAATATAAACAAGAACAAGAAAAGATTCATGAGCATGCATTTCTTTAAACTGTGCATTCATGCATATGTGTTAGCATTGCATTCCTTACTAAGCATTAGGCTTATAGTTTAAACCTTATGATGTAAGTGAAGAATTAACAGGTGAGGATTCCAAGTTCAATGAGGAAGTCTAAGGCTGGTTGCTGGATGGTGCTCAGGGTGACTGTGCGTGGCTGGAAAAGGGGATTATGACCCGTGGTTACTGCTCATGTGATGTTAGTAAGGATTATGAAAATTGAGGTTAAAATAGGACAAGTTTTCTTATGTCATTAGATACTAGAATATGACTGATACAATTTCTAAGTAGGATGAGGTTTCTCTTAAGAGTGTTATATTTTCAGATATTACCTGTTTTAGCTTCTGAGCTCGGGAACGATTTTGAGAATTTATATATATGTGATGGTCTGTTTTAATGAAGTCTTCCGCTATGTATACTCAGATTGAGTTTATGTTTAAGTCAGAGCATGATTATATTGCCATGACGAGAGTGTGTAAAATTTTGATGTCCTCTATGGGTAAATGTCAAAGGTGTTTGCCCACCGATTGATGTTTTCTATCAGTAGAAGTCGTTTAATAGATTAAGGTTTTCTGACTTTAGGGTAAAGTCTATCGGATGATGTGAGTAGTGTTGTTTTGATCGGATGAGTAAATCATCCGGCTGACGTCATCGGCAGAAGTAGTATAAACCTTGTCATATTGTGATCGGATGATGTGAGTAAAGATGAGTAATCGGATGATGTGAGTTGTGTTGTTTGATCGGATGAGTAAATCATCCGGCTGACGTCATCGGTAGGAGTAGTTTAAACTTTGTCGTTTTGTGACCGGATGATGTTGTTTATCCTATCGGATGATGTTGTTGTTTTATCGGATGAGTGTATATAGGTTTTGTCGTCTAGCGATCGGATGGAGTCTTAATGTGTCACGTGAGATACGCATGTCAACCGGATGATGTTGTTTATCCTATCGGTTGATGTTGTTATTTCATCGGATGAGTGTAGATAGGTTTTGTCGTCTAGCGATCGGATGGAATCTTAATGTGTCACGTGAGATACGCATGTCAACCGGATGATGTAGGTTATCCTATCGGATGATATTGTTCATTTTATCGGATGAGTGTATAAGTTTTTTCGTTAGCGATCGGATTAAGTTTAATGTGGCACGTGAGATTTACATGTTGATCGGTGGATGTTTGCAAATCCATCCGGCCCCGCGAACGATGAAGTCATGGTGTCTGAGGGCACCTTCCTACTGCCCGATCGTGTTATGAAATCAATGTCCGAGTTTAGTCACCCTGCTTTGCGACAAGTTATGCCGACAGTTTTATGGATGAGTCTAGTGTTGAAAGTTCCTTCTGTAAAAAAAAAAAAAAATGTGTGCAGAGAGCATATTTAGAATAAAAGTTCTAATAAAGTATGAATTAGTCTCGGCCCTTAACGGGGTCGTGACAACTATGGTATCAAAGCAAAACCGGGTTCTAAAATCGATTCTGTAGACTGCCTTCCAGCACAGACCGTCACATGAGCACACTCCAACGACTGTAAGTGTTTATGATATCAGCAATGTCCTTAAGTTAAGTTATGTTTATGACTAATTGTTTAGGAACCCCAAGATGGTAAGAGGCCAACAGAGAGATGACAATGTGGATAGCAATACTATCGCCCAACTAACAGAGTTGGTCATTCGCCAATCCCGACAGATCGAGCAACTTGTAGCCGCTAGGGAGGAACAAGGAAATTCTAGCACTAATGCAGCTCAAGATCATGGTGACGAGCGTTTCCATCGACTTCGACCTCCGACGTTTAATGGTCAAGTTTCGGATCCGGTTTTATGCTGAGGAATGGGTCCGGAAGATGGAGGACATGTTCAAGTATGCAAAGGTGGACGAAGGAGATAAGGTCACGTGTGCTGTCTTCCACCTGGAATTGGATGCGAGGCATTGGTGGGACTCGATCCAGAGCACCGCGAATACAGAAGCTATGACCTGGGAAATGTTTAAGACTGCCTTCTATGACAAGTACTTCAGCCGAGCTGTTCGGACTAGCAAGAAGATGGAATTTATGCAACTGCGTCAAACCGGTTCAGTGGCCGATTATATATGTAAGTTTGAGGCCTTGTCCAGGTTTGCACCCCGTCTGGTGGATTATGAGGAAGACAAGATCCACCAATTTGTTCATGGACTAAAACCAGGCTTGTATAGAGGAGTAAAGACTGCGGGAAGTCACAATGTGCCGTTTTTCGAGGTGGCGGCTAAGGCCTTAGAACTGGAAGAGGTTGAGATAACATTACAAGAACAACGTGAACAGTCAAAGAAGTTTACCAAAGAGGCTCAACCACCACCACGACAGAACAAGGGTTGGCAGCCACAACAGAATAGGGGGCCTCAGCAACAGCAGAAAGGTGTGAAGAGACCCTTTCAATCAGAACGATGACCAAGAAAAAGGGAAACGACCACTGGCTCCCTATGCCCCACCTGTTAGAAAAATCACCCCGGCGAATGCAAGTTACATTCTGGCCGCTGTTATAGATGTGATAAAGTTGGACACATTGTCAGGGACTGCCCCATGCCGCCGGACCCGATTAGAGCGAGGGTGGCACCTAGAGTCTATGCCTTGATGGAAGATGAGGATGCAGTGCCACATACAGTCATAACAGGTACAATTACGATCTGTGGTATTTCTGCTTATACACTTATAGATACGGGAGCCACTCACTCGTTTGTGGCAACCTTGTTTGTACTTAAGCATAATTTAGAACCCTTGCTGGCCGATAGGTCATTTAGTGTTATGTTACCGTCAGGGAAGTCCTTACATTCAGAACAGATAGTAAAAGGTGTCATTGCGACCCTGGGAGATAAGAAGTTGTATGTAGAATTGATCGTAATTGACATGAAGGGATATGAAGCTATACTAGGAATGGATTGGTTATTCAGACATCATGCCACGATAAATTGTAGGTCTGGATTAGTTGAGTTCCGACCCCCGAATAGCGATCGGTATTTCTTCCAAGCTATTCCTAAGATAAGTAAAATGCTGATTGTATCCTCACTAGAAGCCCAGCGATTGTTGAAAGAGGGTTGTGAGAGTTTTCTAGCTAGTGTAATTGATGATCGGGTGAAAAGTAGGATAGAACTGCAAGATATCCCTATAGTCCAAGAGTTTCCAGAGGCATTCTTGGATGACTTGCCCGGGTTGCCACCAGATAGAGAAATTGAGTTTGTGATTGATACATACCCCGAGGCATTACCTGTGTCTAAGAACCCCTACCGCATGGCACCTGTTGAGTTGAAAGAATTAAAAGTCCAACTACAGGAATTAGTAGACAAGGGATTTATACGCCCTAGTAGTTCTCTCTGGGGTGTACCTGTTTTATTCGTTAAGAAGAAAGATGGTTCTCTTAGAATGTGCATAGACTACAGAGAGCTAAACAAGTTGACAATTAAGAATAAATACCCTTTACCACGAATTGATGATCTGTTTGACCAACTACAAGGAGCTAAGGTGTTTTCAAAGATTGACTTACGTTCGGGTTATTACCAACTGAAGGTTAAAGAGGGAGATATACCAAAGACAGCCTTTAGAACCCGCTATGGACACTATGAATTTCTTATAATGTCGTTTGGATTGACAAATGCACCTGCAGCTTTTATGGATTTGATGAATCGGGCGTTCCGAGAGTACTTGGACAAGTTTGTAATTGTGTTCATAGACGATATCTTAATTTACTCACGGACTGAAGCTGACCATGCAGAATATTTAAGAGTGGTTTTGACGACATTAAGACAGCAGCAACTCTATGCCAAGCTGTCCAAATGTGAGTTCTGGCTAGATAAGGTCAATTTCTTAGGCCATGTCATTTCTGCTGAGGGCATATCAGTAGATCCAACCAAGATTCAGGCTGTTAAGGACTGGCCTCAGCCAAGGAATGTCAGTGAGGTCCGTAGTTTCCTTGGTCTGGCAGGTTATTATAGAAAGTTCATTAAGGGATTCTCTGTGATAGCTAAGCCTTTAACTAATTTAACAAAGAAGGACACCAAATACTCTTGGACTGAAACTTGTGAAGATAGCTTCCAGACACTTAAGCTGAAGTTGACGACAGCCCCTCTTTTGACTCTCCCATCCGAAGAAGGGAAGTTTAGTGTTTACTGTGATGCATCCAAAGTTGGTCTGGGGTGTGTTTTGATGCAAGAAGGCAAGATTGTGGCGTATGCCTCCAGGCAACTGAAGAGTTATGAACAGAATTACCGCACTCATGATCTGGAATTAGCAGCTGTTGTTTTTTCTTTGAAGATTTGGAGACATTATTTATATGGTCAACAGTGTGAGGTGTTTTCTGACCATAAAAGTCTGAAGTACATTTTCACTCAAAAGGAATTGAATATGAGGCAAAGACGTTGGTTGGAGTTTGTTAAGGATTATGACTTTGAGATCAAGTATCACCCGGGTAAGACTAACGTTGTAGCTGATGCATTGAGTAGGATGTCGATGACAATGCAGCCAGCAATGTCAACCATGTCTATGCCTTTGAGGGCAGAAGTTCAAAAGTTCGAGTTGGAGATGGTTTCGGAGTTGTCAACCTTACTTGCTAATGTTACTATTAGACCAAATATCATGGATAGAATCAAATAGGCACAGCAAAAGGATTCAAAGGAAAATAACAGCATGATGAGTAAGTTGAAAGACGCCTCTTCCGAGTTTAGTCTCTCCATGGATGGTATTCTAAGATTTAGAAATCGATGGTACATTCCAAGTGATGGAGAATTACATAAATTGATCTTGGCCGAGGCACATTCGTCTCCCTTTTCTGTACATCCTGGTAGCACCAAGATGTATCGAGACTTGAAGTTAGTTTACTGGTGGCCAAACTTGAAGAGGGACGTTGCCAAATATGTGGAATCATGTTTGGTTTGCCAACAAGTTAAGGCAGAGCATCAACGTCCAGGGGGTACCCTTCAACCCTTACCAATCCCCGAATGGAAGTGGGAACACATCGCCATGGATTTTGTTGTGAGACTGCCTAAGACAACTAAAAGTCATGATAGTATTTGGGTTGTAATTGACAGAATGACGAAGTCAGCTCACTTCCTACCAGTAAGGACAACCTACGCGATGGACCAGCTAGTTAATCTATATGTTCAAGAAATCATCAGATTACATGGTATTCCAGTGTCCATTGTCTCCGATCGTGATCCTAGGTTCACCTCACGCTTTTGGAAAAGTTTACAAGGCACGCTAGGTACAAAGTTATCCTTTAGCACTGCTTTCCACCCACATACTGATGGACAATCTGAGAGGACTATTCAGATACTCGAGGATATGTTGAGAGCATGTGTGCTAGATTTCCAGACATCTTGGTGCCGACATCTGCCCTTGGTTGAATTCTCCTACAACAACAGTTACCAGTCCACCATCGGTATGGCACAGTATGAAGCACTGTATGGCAGAAAATGTAGATCACCTTTATATTGGGACGAAGTTGGTGAAGCAAGACTCCTAGGTCCTGAAATTTTGCAGCAGATGTCAGACAAGATTGTCACAATTAGGAAAAGGATGATGACTGCTCAAATTCGACAGAAGAGTTATGCAGACCAAAGAAGAAGAGATCTTGAGTTTGCTGTTGGAGATGAAGTGTTCCTAATAATTTCACCGTTTAAGGGAGTTTTAAGATTTGACAAGAAGGGAAAGCTTAATCCACGGTTCATTAGACCATTCCCTGTTCTGGCCAGAATTGGTAGTACAACTTATAGATTACAATTACCTCCAACTTTGGGTAAGGTTCATAATGTCTTTCATGTGTCAATGTTAAGGAAATGTATACGTGATCCGACAAATGTTGTTGAACCAACTGAAATCGATATCGAGCCGACACTGACGTATGAAGAGAAACCTGTCCGAATATTGGAAGCTGTAGTTAAGACTTTACGGAATAAAGAAATTCCTTTTGTAAAAGTTTTGTAGACGAATCACGGCATTCAAGAGGCCACCTGGGAGCGGCAGCAGGATATGCTGGATAGGTATCATGAGTTCTTTGTTTGAGTAATTTTCGAGGACGAAAATTTTGTTTAAGGAGGGGTGGATGTAACACCCGACAAGTTTAACTAGGTGATTTTAACTGTTTTAACGGTCATGTTTATTTTGACCTTTTCGGTTTGGAATTTATGCCAAGACTTAATTAATTGTTTGTGTTGAAAATCTAGGTTGGGTGGCAAAATTGTAATTAAGGATGATTGGATTTAATATAAATAGAAAGTGGAAACTCTTAAACCTCACCAAAATCTCACTGTAGCCGACATTCCCTTCTGCGTTCTCTCATTCCCCGAGCTGTCTCCCTCAGCCAGCGACAATCTCATCGGCGACTGATTCTTGAGCCTCCACCCCGACAATCCACACTCTAGGTGAGGACATCTGAAGAGAAGTACTCAAAATTGCTCAGGAAACCAGGTAAGTGAATGTGTAGGATTGCCCGGCCATTAGGGTCCTACATCACAGGGGTACTAGTTAGAAGTTGTCTTTTGCTGATTAATGATTATCTGAGCCTTTTGTCTGTTAGTTACGATACTTGAACTGTAAGAATGATCCTTGTTAGATTTGTGACCTGTTCAGTAGATTGATGAACTAAGAGTATCCCTACTCATGCATCACGAATATTTCTCAAGCATATGAAAGTGTTTTAAGTGCATGTTTTCTTTCATGAACAAGATATGAATATGAAATCTATGCAACATGGATTATGAGGGGGTCGGGCCGGTTTGACGTATGTCACTGTCCAAAAAAGGGACCAAGAATACGACCTGCAAGGGACTATGTACACTTTCACTGTCGAACCCCCTTTACCGGCACAAATCCTCTCTTAATCCATACAATGTAAATTATGAATATGAACGATGAATATGAACATGAATATGAACAAGAACAAGAAAAGATTCATGAGCATGCGTTTCTTTAAACTGTGCATTCATGCATATGTGTTAGCATTGTATTCCTTACTAAGCATTAGGCTTATAGTTTAAACCTTATGATGTAGGTGAAGAATTAACAGGTGAGGATTCCAAGTTCAATGAGGAAGTCTAAGGCTGGTTGCTGGATGGTGCTCAAGGTGACTGTGCGTGGCTGGAAAAGGCGATTATGACCCGTGGTTACTGCTCATGTGATTTCAGTAAGGATTATGAAAACTGAGGTTAAAATAGGACTAGTTTTCTTATGTCATTAGATACTAGAATATGACTGATACAATTTCTAAGTAGGATGAGGTTTCTCTTAAGAGCGTTATATTTTCAGATATTACCTGTTTTAGCTTCTGAGCTCGAGAATGATTTTGAGAGTTTATATATATGTGATGGTTTGTTTTAATGAAGTCTTCTGCTATGTATACTCAGATTGAGTTTATGTTTAAGTCAGAGCATGATTATATTGCCATGACGAGAGTGTGTAAAATTTTGATGTCCTCTATGGGTAAATGTCAAAGGTGTTTGCCCACCGATGGATGTTTTATGTCAGTAGAAGTCGTTTAATATGTTAAGGTTTTCTGTCTTTAGGGTAAAGTCTATCGGATGATGTGAGTAGTGTTGTTTTGATCAGATGAGTAAATCATCCGGCTGACATCATCGGCAAGAGTTGTATAAACCTTGTCGTATTGTGATCGGATGATGTGAGTAAAGATGAGTAATCGGATGATGTGAGTTGTGCTGTTTGATCGGATGAGTAAATCATCCGGCTGACGTCATCGGCATGAGTAGTTTAAACATTGTCGTTTTGTGACCGGATGATGTTGTTTATCCTATCGGATGATGTTGTTGTTTTATCGGATAAGTGTATATAGGTTTTGTCGTCTAGCAATCGGATGGAGTCTTAATGTAACACCCGATTTTCGACGGGTTTTCAATTTTCCACATATGAATGGCATTTTCGTAAATATGTCAAATTAAGCCTGTTTTACGAACGAGAAGTTTCGTTAGAGCCTTAGTAATTAATGAGGATTTTTAGAAGAATAAGAAAATTTCAGAAATCCAAATTGACAGTATAACGCCCAAGTGTTCGGTTTCCGCTATAAGAGGTAATTTCGTAAATAATTGAAATATGTCCGTTTTGTAAATCGAGACCTTTAATGGAACCCTTATGATTTATAGGAATTTTAAGGGAAAGATGAGAATTTTTGAAGTCCAAATCGAAGGTGAAACGGTAAAGTTTCCGTTTTTTCCCTTGTAGCGATTTAATTCGTAGAAATACCAAAATAAATCCGTTTGACAAACGAAAAGTTTTATTAGAGCCCTAGGAATAAGTTGAAATTATTGGTGAAATAAGAAAATTTTAGAGAAACCGAATCGATAGACGAATAATAAGATAAACGAAAAGTTCAATGGAGGGGCAAACTTGTCTTTTTACAATTTAATTAATTAAAAAGGGGCAAAGCCCTTCTTCTCCCTCACTTGGAAAATTCCAGAGAGGAATTTGTTTCCCCTCTCTCTGGCGACCAAGCTTCCAACGGCGGTTCTCCTCCGTTTCTTCATCGATTTCTCTCTGATCATCAAACGTTCTTCACGTTTTCTCTTCCCCTCGCGATTCTAGATAAGTTTCTAGCGTTTTCCAGCTTTGGTTCTTGACTTTTAGAGATTTAAACATTTAGGGTTTCGTAGGGATTTCGTAGAAATAGCCGAGTTTTGTTAGAATAGGTTATTTATCGCTTTATTGATGATTATTGAGCATTATTGGATGGATTGGTTGGGTGTATTAAGCGTTTAATTGAAAAATCGGTTTTGGAGCTCTAGAAACCTCCATTAATGGAGGTTTGTAATTGGTGAGCGTAAATTGCTCGATGAAATGCCCGAGTGAAGTTAATTAGAGTTTTAGGAAATTTTCTTTAGTTAGGAGTTTTGTAAATTTTCAAAATTTTATGTTTAAGCTCGGTTTTAACAAAGAACACTATGAATTGATTTAGGTGATCAAGCTCGAGACGAGGAGCTCGGTGTGCTACGGACGAAAGGTAAGTTTTTGTGACTTACTCTGGCTGATTGGCCTACACCATACGTCGATTTTGGTCGTTGAGGATATTTGGTGCAATGTGTGTTTATATGCTTTGGATGGGTAGTTTAGGCTTAGCTATTTATAGGTTATGCTTGTATGATGTTTTGATGGTATTCACGCTCTTTATGTTTGCTTTATGCATTTTACTGCTCATGCATCACGTCTTTTAAAAATAGCATGAAAACGGATTTCTGCATATGTTTAAGAGAACGAAATGAATCTACGTAATCTGTTATCTGGTCACAGCAAGGTGGTTTAGCCCTCGGTGACATTCTGTCTGCGACCTAATTAAAAAGTAAAATGAACCAACGAACGAAATGAATCTACGTAATCTGTTATCTGGTCACGGCGAGGTGGTTTAGACCTCGGTGACATTCTGTCTGCGACCTAATTAAAAAGTAAAATGAACCAACGAATCTACATAATCTGGTCATGGCGAGGTGGTTTAGACCTCGGTGACAATCTGTATGTGACGTAATGAAAAAGAACACGCCTGAATGATTCCCGAAACTCATATGCATAGTATCCATTTGCATTTACGAAACTTACTGAGCATTTAGCTCATAGTGTGTCTGTATGGTGTAGGTGATCGTGATATAGGTGAGGATGAGGTCCCTCCACCCGTGGAGTGATGCAGTTGGCGGTGGATGGCTCATGGTGATGTGTTGGCGCAGTCGATGCTTAACCTGACCCGTGGAGATGTACGTATGTATTTTGAGGATATTGGGGTGTTTTGGGTTAATGATGGATTAGTTGGATAAAATTGTATAGAAAACATATTAGGATGTTTGGTTCTGGTTAATTGATAGATAAATGTACTGATGTGTTGAACGTTTTGATAACCGTTTTATAAAACGTTTTGTTAAAGTCTTATTTTGATTTTATAGAAATGTTTGGAGACGTTTTAGGTTATGCGTGGTTATGCTCAAGTTTTGGAGCTATCCACGCAATTTGTTTTCGTAAAAATGTATTTCGTGTTAAATGCGTTTTGAGTCGGTTTTGAGTGAAATTATGGAGGACGTGGGAGTAACGAGAGACTTGATGTTAAAACGATTAATTGAGGTGTATGTAGAGTTAGGTTTATGTAGTTGGGAAATTTTATAGGAGTTAAGTGTTATGCAGGAGAAGAAAGAAGGGAAGAAGGAAAAGAGGTGGCCAGAGGAGATGGCGATCAATCGCCCAAGGGTCGCACGCTCTGGAAAAATTTCCGAGCGTGTGGCAATCGATCGCCCGAGATGGGCGATCGATCGCCCCTCGATTGGTCACCGCGATCTATGATCGCCTGGTGTTGTGATCGCTGGCAAAACTAGTGATCGCCCCTTCATTTTTGGGGCGATTGCCCGTTTCTGCCCCCTATCCTCTGTCGATTGTTTTATTTTATTTTAAATGGTTTTTATTTAATTGTTTTAATTGTTTTAATTGTTTTAAGGTTTTATTAAATGGTGTTCAAAATAGATTCGAACGTTTTACAAGTTCTGGTTTCCGCTTTAAATTTCGCTCGAACGATAGGTTTAAAGTTAAGTATAAAAAAATAATAATAATAAGGGAAAATAGGGTACAGTATTAGGGCCGCTACACTTAAAGTGTCACGTGAGATACGCATGTCAACCGGATGATGTTGTTTATCTTATCGGATGATGTTGTTATTTCATCGGATGAGTGTATATAGGTTTTGTCGTCTAGTGATCGGATAGAATCTTAATGTGTCACGTGAGATACGCATGTCAACCGGATGATGTAGTTTATCCTATCGGATGATATTGTTCATTTTATCGGATGAGTGTATATAAGTTTTGTCGTTAGCGATCGGATTAAGTTTAATGTGGCACGTGAGATTTACATGTTGATCGGTGGATGTTTGCAAATCCATGCAGCCCCGCGAACGATGAAGTCGTGGTGTCTGAGGGCACCTTCCTACTGCCCGATCGTGTTATGAAATCAATGTCCAAGTTTAGTCGCCCTGCTCTGTGACTAGTTATACCGACAGTTTTATGGATGAGTCGAGTGTTGAAAGTTCCTTCTGTAAAAAAAAAAATGTATGCAGAGAGCATATTTAGAATAAAATTTTCAATAAAGTATGAATTAGTCTCGGCCCTTAACGGGGTCGTGACAAAAGATTTAAGGAAGTTTTTGATAAAAATCTACTCGGGTAACTTGTTGCGCACGAATGCTCAAATTAGGAAAGTTACCAAATGTTTCAAGGAGATTACCAAATTCAAATCTTGAAGTCTATTTAGATCTTATGCTCGCTCTTATACATACAACCACTTGATTATAGTTTTGGAGTCAATTAGTAATTAATAGATTTAGGCTTCTTCTCTATGTGGGTTCGATACTCAATTTTAATTATTGTATTACTTGTTAGGATGGTGTACATTTTTGCTTAGGTATGACTATTACACAGCAGTGTGTCACACCATTGGTCCCTTTTGGGACTATTTTGGAGATTAGTCTATTTGATCCTCAAATCAATTTTTGCTCCTGTTATGGATTTCAAATGTTGTTTTGATAGTTTACAATGATATTGACAAGGATATTATGATTATGTATCAAGATTTGACTAGTTAGTTGTAGGGGTGTGCAAAATATGGTTCGGTTCGGTTTTGGAGAGGAACCAAACCGAACCGGTCACCAGTCGGTTTTGGAATATCCGAACCGAAACCGGTCATGTAACTAGCTAAAACCGAACCAGAACCGAACCTAAAGTTCCGGTTCCGGTTCCGGTTCTACAAAAAAAATTTGTCTAACAAATCAAAGGCGTTGCCCTGCTTGAAATTTGAAATCGCCAATTTCCAGTTAAGACTCACAAATGCAGAAGTACATTTTCGAAAAACGAACATCCAAAAATCAAATCCAAAGACAGATATCGGAAATGAAATGTAGAAATGCGCAGGAAAACTGAAATCGAAATTACCATCGTAGCGCTCAGCCTGTTCCGCAAGCTTTGCCAAGTAGACCTGCGTCTCCCTCTGTTACGGTAATTTTACCAGTAACAGGGCTAACGGAGCTAAAAAGAAGAAGAAGAAGAAGAAGAAGAAGATTGAGAGAGAACTTTTCTGAATATTTCCTACCTTCCTCTTTGTATTCTTTCTCTCTTTATATTTCTTACAGCAGTTTTCTATTAACGGTTGTAACTGTATTTTGTATTTCAATTACAAATGAAATCGTTAATCCAACTGGGCTTTCTTCTTTCTCTCTTCTGCTGTAATCTTCCATCGCTAACTTCAACTGTAACATTACCTTCCTCTGAAAGATTAACCTTGCCCTCAAGGTTAAATTTTGGAAAATTATGACAAAATTCATTCATAAATTCCCAAGAAGCATCTTCCAATGGCGAATCTGCCCATTGAACTAAAATTTGCAGCTTTTTACCTTCATCGGTTTGAATCCATCTTGAATTTAATACTGCGACAGGTTCGATGATGGGATGATTATCAATAAAATTTTTTGGCAATGGCGTGAAATGGATACTAGAATCCTCTCGAAAGGCTTTGAGCAGCGAAACATGAAAAACATCATGAATTCTTACTTCCGCCGGTAGCTGCAAACGATAAGCCACTGTCCCAATACATTCCAGAATTTTGAAAGGACCATAAAACCGTTTACTAATTTTTGAATAAGAACAGTTCTTTGCAGAAGTCTGTTTATATGGGTGAAGTTTGACCCAAACTAAATCACCCACTGCAAAACAACGTTCGGTTCTTCTTTTATCAGCAAAAATCTTCATTCTATTTCGAGCTTGATTCAAATTATCCTTGAGCTGTTGCAAAAGTTTTTGACGTTTTTCTAACACAAAATCCACTGCTTCCACATTAGATTCCCCTTTTGAATATGCCAAAACTGAAGGAATTGGTCTACCATATATTGCTTCAAATGGAGACATAGCAATAGAAGAATGATAAGAAGTATTATATGAATACTCTGCCCAATGTAACAATTTCGCCACAAACTCGGTTGATCCAAAGTGAAGCATCTAAAATATTGTTCAAGAGTACGATTGGTTACCTCTGTTTGACCATCCGTCTGAGGGTGGTAAGAGCTGCTATACCGTAATTGAGTTCCGCTTAATTTCATAAATTCTTTCTAAAATTTACTCATAAAAATTGGATCTCTATCACTTACAATTGATTTTGGAATACCATGCAGCTTACAAATATGCTGACAGAAAATTTCAGCAATCTTAGTTCCTGTGTACAAGCAGTAAGAGATATAAAGTGAGCTAATTTGGATAATCGATCCACAACTACAAGAATAGCTGTATACCCATTTGAGATCGGTAATCCATTGACAAAATCCATTGATAAATCTTCACAAATCTGAGCAGGAATGTCCAAGGGTTGTAATAACCCTGCAGGTTTTGTTGTTTCATACTTTGTTTGTTGACAAGTTGGACAAGTTCTAATAAAATGCTGAACTTCCCTTTTAAATTCGGCCATTCAAATTGAGAGTTTAACCGTTTAATAGTTCGAAGAATACCTGCATGGCCTCCAAAAAGCGAAGAATGATATTCTCGAATAAGCTCTTGACGAAGATCAGAATGTTTGCTTAAAACTATCCTGCCATTATTCAGAACAAGGCCATTTTGCAATTTGTAGTTCAAATGATTATGAGGTTCCTGCTCAATTTTCTGATATAACTCCTTCATGACCTGCAAAAATTGAGTTTCATGCTTCAATTTATCTAACAATTCGCACCTTAGCGCTGATAAGGCGGAATATGTAAAATTCTTCTCGATTGAGTTGCTGAATTTGCGTGACAAAGCATCAGCAACAATATTGTTTTTTACTGGATTGTATAGGATATTAAAATCATATCCTAGTAATTTGACAAGAAATTTTTGCTGCTCTGGAGTTTGAATTACTTGAGACATCAATTCTCTTATACTTTTTTGATCTGTTTTGATAGTAAAGACATTTCCCAGCAAATATTGTCTCCACTTCTTCACTGCTTCAGTGATGGCATATAATTCTCTAATATAGGTATTGTTGTTTTGCATTTTAGAGGACAATTTCTTGCTAAAAAAGCAATTGGATTCTTATCCTGAATCAAGACAGCTCCCACTCCGACTCCACTAGCACCTGTTTCCACAATAAACTGCTTTGAAAAATCTGGTAAAGCGAGTATCAGAGCTGAAGACATTGCATTCTTTAGCTCATTAAAAGATTTTTCTGCCTCTGCATTCCATTTAAATGCATCTTTGTGTAATAAAGTTGTTAATGGGCTTGCTATTGTAGCATATTGACGAACAAATCTCCTGTAGTAACCTGTTAAGCCAAGGAAAGATTGCAATTGTTTTAGGGTTGTAGGTACTGGCCATTCTAAAATAGCAGAAATTTTGCCTTGATCAGGAGATACGCCTTTGGCTGACACAACATGGCCCAAATATTCAATTGAATCTTGACCGAAGCTGCATTTGCTTAGTTTAGCAAACAACTTATGCTTCTGTAAACACAACAAAACATCCTCCAAGTGAGCCTCATGTTGCTTCATTGAGTTGCTGTAAACTAAGATGTCATAAAAAAAAACAAAAACAAACTTCCTCAAGAATGGCTTTAAAGTTTCATTCATCATACTCTGAAAAGTTGTCGGTGCATTTGTCAACCCAAACGGCATTACCAAGAACTCGTAATGACCTTCATGAGTCCTAAATGTTGTTTTAGAAATGTCATTCGAATCCATTCTAATTTGATGATAGCCTGCTCGTAAGTCAATTTTACTAAAAATTGTGGCACCATTTAATTCATCGAGCAGTTCATCAACAGTCGGGATAGGAAACTTATCTGGTACTGTTAAGCTATTCAATGCTCTATAATCAATGCAAAATTGCCATGTACCATCACGTTTTTTAACCAGTAAAACCAGGGAGGAGAATGGACTGCGACTGGGTCTAATAATTCCTGCTTTAAGCATTTCAGTAACAAGCTTCTCAATTTCGGTCTTTTGAAAATGCGGGTACCTGTATGGCTTAACACTCACAGGTGTTGAATTGGGTCGTAGGTGAATCTGATGGTTTATCATCCTGTTTGGAGGTAATCCCTCTGGAGTTTGAAAAACAGCATCATACTTCTCAATTAATTCATGCAAATCACTTGGTTCCTGGAAGTTTTCAGATTCAGAAAGTAGCAAAGTTGATTGAAGACAAAAATATTGAAATACTGCTCCAGATTTTTTCAGTTTCTTCAATTGATTTACTTGGATGGTTGATGGTATTTGTTGTTTCTCTCCTTGAAGTACTACTGTTTCACCCTTCCAATTGAATTGCATTTCCAGAGTCTTATAATCTGTTAGGACAGGGCCCAAAAGTTCTAACCATTGAACCCCCAGCACTAAATCGGTGCCTTGCACTGGCAGCACATAAAAATCAATGCAAAATACCTGATCTTGAATTTTTACTTGCAACTGAGAGCAATAACCCGTGCATGCTAATGTATCTTCGCTGCCTACTAAACACTTTAAAGCGTTTAGAAGGATGTACAACTAATTTTAATTGACTGACAACCCTGTCTTGAATGAAGTTGTGAGTGGATCCTCCATCCACTAATATGTGCACTATTTTTCCTTCAATAGATCCCTGGAACCGTATAGTTCTTGGAAATTGTTGTCCAGCTAGTGCATGCATACTGATAGCTGGTAATTCTGAAGTTTCAGCTTCAGCATCATTCAGTGCAACTGAATCAAATCGTGTATTTGTATCTGTATCATTGTTAAAATCTTCTTCATCATCAATCAACAACACAAATAGTTTTGATTTGCATTTGTGATTTCTGTGAAACTTCTCATCACAATTAAAATAGAGACCTTTCTCTCTTCTTTCCATCATCTCAGTAGGTGTTAAACGCTTAACTGGTATATCTGAATATTTCACATTTAACGATGAAGAATTTTGTTGTCTAATTGGCGTTGGAAGTATTGGAGGATTTGTATTGTTAATTTTCATTGGTTGTTGATATGGAAATCGTGAACCCGAATATCTTCCTCCATAATCATTAAACTTATCCTCCATGAGTTTAGCTAAATTAATAGCTTGATCTAAGGAGACTGGTTTCAAAGCACGTACCTCTTTCCGGATATCATTTCTTAACCCAGATTCGAAACAACTTTGTAGAAAAGAAGGAGAAATGCCCACTATTTGATTCATCAAGAACTCAAATCGATTTTGAAAATCAAGTACTGTTGTCGTTTGAGTCAATTTCGATAACTCTCCTTGTAAATCCCGATATTCAGATGGCCCAAAACGAGCTGCTAAGGCTGAAAGAAAATTCTTCCAAGTCGATATCATTCCATTTCTATGCATCTATTGGAACCACTGTAGCGCAATACCATCTAAATGGAATGAAGAGATGTTTAGTCTTTGCGTATCATCTACTTCATGGTAATCGAAAAACCTCTCGACCTTAAAAATCCATCCATTAGGATCTTCCCCGTTGAATCGTGGAACATCTAATTTGATTGATCGAATTGGTTTGTAGCTACTTTCTGCAAAATTGTCAACATTCTTATCTTTATTACAGGATGTCTCCAACGGAACAATAAATGGATTGCGAATTTGCTGTTCAATTCTTCCTTCCATGGAGGTTAACTTCACGCTGATTTCTTTTAACACTACATTTACCTGGGATAATTGTTGTTCGTGACTGGCTAATCTGTTGCGGAATTCTTCCACAATCAGATGTTGCGATGCTTGAGATCTCGTACCTTCAGCCATCAATGAAAGCACCAATGTTACGGTAATTTTACCAGTAACAGGGCTAACGGAGCTAAAAAGAAAAAGAAGAAGAAGAAGAAGAAGATTGAGAGCGAACTTTTCTGAATATTTCCTACCTTCCTCTTTGTATTCTTTCTCTCTTTATATTTCTTACTGCAGTTTTCTATTAACGGTTGTAACTGTATTTTGTATTTCAATTACAAATGAAATCGTTAATCCAGCTGGGCTTTCTTCTTTCTCTCTTCTACTGTAATCTTCCATCGCTAACTTGAACTGTAACACCCTCTCATTCTAGGTCAAAGACATATTGATTTTCACCAAAAACCAAAATTACAGAACGAAAAGAAGATGGGAGGAGAAAAAGAGATCAAATAATCAGAGAACCACTGCAAATGAAGGTGCACAAGGAATAAAGGGGGCAGTTTCCCCCTTTATATAGAAAAGAAGGTCGAGCAAATTGGGAAAGAGAGGTCGAATCTAGATCGTTTGTTTTGGGTTCCACCCACAGAGAGAGGCGTGGATTTTCAAGGTGCTAATTCATGTAGTCTTCTTTATTCTTATTTCAATTGCAAGATGACAAAGCTCTGTTCATCTATCATTCAGAAATTCAGAGAACGAAGCTTCCTCGAAGCTTTCACTGCACTACTTTGAACTTTCACTTCCACTATAAAACGCTAATGCATTCCCTCTTTTTCTTCCACTCAAACTTCTATAATACCCGGCTTGTACGGAATATTAATATTATAATATACGGTGGTATTTTTGTAAATATGTCAAATCAAGTCAGTTTCGAGAGCGGAGAGCTTTATTACGATCTTAACGATTAATAGAAATTTTAAGGAAATTACGGAATTTTTTCGGAGTAATAACGCTATATTTCGAGTAATTATGTTTCTCGTAATATAAAGGCTACTTTGGTAAAAATAGTGAACGAGGTCCGTTTTGCGAACGGACAGTTTTAAAAGAACCCTAGTAATAAGTTGGGTTTATTGGAGAAATATGGAGATTTGGAGAAACCGAATCGTCGGTTAATTAAGGAAACGAAGGACAAAACAAATAGAAAATCAATGGAAGGGCAAATTGGTAATTTACCAAGTCAAAAATTTAAATTAAAAACATATGCCCTTTCTTCTTCTCCACGCCACTTTTTCTTCTCCTCTGTAATTTCTCTCCTCCGGCGTTCTCTCACGCGATTTCTCCTTCCGACGTCGGTACTCCGCTCCGGCGACTTCCGTTCTTCACGTTTCCTTTTCCAAACCCGATATCTAGTAAGTTCTAACGTTTCCCAACTTTAGTTATTAGTTTTACGGAGTTTAAACGATTAGGGTTTCGTTTAGGTTTTCGTTAAAAATGCGATCTAGGGTTCGTAATCGATAGGTTCGCCGTAGTTTTGAATATTGTGAACGTATTGAATGTTATTGGATAAAGTTAATCGATTTAGGACGAAGGTTAGAGATTTGACAATTTCGAGTTTTGGGGGAAAACTCGTCAATGTTGATTTTGAGGTATTAAACGTTATTTGTTGGATAAAATGCCTCGCTGAGCTAAGTTAGTATTTTAGGAGAGTTCCTTAGTTAAGGTTTTGTTAAAAAAAATTAGACGTTTAACAGTTTAAATCTCATTTTAACATCAACCGTTGTATTTTTGCCTCAGACAAACAACGCTCGTGGACGGAGCTTGAGCTGCTTTAGACACGAGGTAAGTTCTCGTGAATCTTCTCTGGTCGATTGGCCTACACCGTACGTCGAGGTCGTCTCGAGGAGTTTTGATGACGTATTCGTTTTATTTGTTTGGATGGGTAGTTAGGTTTAATTGTTTTATAGATTATGTTCCGTATAGTCTTGATGGTACACATGTTGTTTGTTTACGTTTATATTGAACTGTTCATGCATCACGTGTTTTAAAAAGAACATAGAAAACGAATTTCCGCACGATGTTTTAAAGAAAATGGCAATTCGGCCTGGAGAGGGGCTATTGATCTATTGTGTAGGCACGAAGGGGTCTGTCACAATACCGCATTTAACACGTACTCATACAGTTTACAGATTATAGGTCATGCGAGATGGGGCTCAGGCACGGCTGTACATGTTGTAAGCATGTACCCCCCTCTTTTAGCTGGAAAGAGTAGTCCGACCGCTGGATGTGCTCTCTCCGGTTAGGAGGCTGAGATCTCGGTGACACCCACAGAGTAAAGATAAAGAAAAGCTGCATAATTTATGAACTCATATCCACAGCATGCATTTGCATTTACATTTACTAGAGCTTGCTGAGATTTTTATCTCATAGGTGTCTGTATGGTGTAGGTGATTTCTACATAGGTGAGGATGAGATCCCTCCACCTGAGGAGTGACACAGTTGACGGAGGATGGCTCGCGGTGGTGTGCTGGCGCAGTCGACGCTTACCTGACCCGTGGGGAAAGTATGTATAGGTTTTGGGGTTATTGGGAATTGTCGGGCTGAAATGAATAATTGTACAGATAGAAACATTTTAGAGTGTTTGGTTCTGTTTAGTCGATAGGTTTAAGTTATGATGTTTTGAAATGTTTTGGAAACTAATTTGATAACTGTTTGGGTGATTTCAAAAACAGGTGGATTTGTTTAGATTTAAACATATCCATGCAATTTGTTTTCAGAAAACTGTACTTCGTTTAAAACATGTTTGAGTTAGTTTCGTATGAGGTTACGAGAGCGTATGAATGTTGGGTTTTGATTGGGTTTAAGTTCTTATGATGAATGTTGTATTTGTTGGTAATGAAGTGTTAAGGAGATTTTGAATTGTGATGTGTGTGTAATTGGTGCAGGAAAAAAGGAAAGAAAGGGGAAGGATGAAGTGAATGGGGGAGGGAAGGCAGAACGCTTGGCGAACAGTCGCCAAGCGTGGCGATCGAGTCGCCTCCCTCTGGAGAAATCCAGAGGGTGTGGCGATATGCAACAGGCGAACATTCGCCTGTTGCAATCGCCGAAGGGCGATCAGTTGCCCCCTTTATGGGCGACTGATCGCCCCTGTATATTGGGAGCGAAACTCCCTTTTTGTCCCTGTGATCGATGTTAGTTGTTTTAATCAATTATTTTATGTTTTAATTAAATTGTTTTTAATTGTTTTAAAGTTTATAAATGGTTTTGTTTTAAACGATTTAAAACATAGACTTCAATTTCGATTCCGGTTTATGTTCCGCTTAGAGTTTATTTAAAGTAAAAGGATAAAGTTAAAAAAAAAAAATGTACGGGAAATTGGGTATAGTATGAGGGTCGTCACAACTTCGCTCTCTCTATACTTTTCCGCCATGAAACTGATCAAGATAGCCTCCACGATATTCAATCCCAAGCGCTCGTCAGTTCAAAGAAGCATCCATCTGCCGTCTCCTGGCCGGAAATGCCGTCTTTGTCTACCAGTACTTCGTCCTTGAACTCATCTTCCTCTTCCATTAGTAAACTCGGTGTAGGCACTCCGAATAGCGTTTTGCCATATTTTCCTAGCTACTGGTCTGAAATATCCGCCGAAAATAGCTTCGAAGTGGCCAGAGCTTTAAAACAGATGGTTCATTTTTGGTTCGCTCGCATGATTTAGTTTTTAAAATGCAGGAATGGTTCGGTTTGGTTTCTTTCGATTTTGATAGATCAAAACCAAAAACTGAACCTAAAAAGTCGGTTCCTACAAAATTAAACAAAACTTTGGTTTCCAAATGCTCAAAACCGATCCGAACCGAATCGATTTCACCGGTTTCGGTTCGGTCATCGGTTTCGATTCAGTTTTGCACACCCCTAGTTAGTTGAACTTCCAAGGCATTGAATTTTCAGAAGTGGTATATTCCAATCGAGATAGAAATTTATTTATTATATTAAGATGTGTGTACATTATTTGCGAAACTTATTTTGAGAGGTATTCTCATATTTGATATGACACGTTTTGTTTTTACAACATGTCAGTTTTGATAGTATATGTGTGACTGTCACCGTAACATTTATTTTAGCATGCATCATTGTTTTATAATTGATGATCAAATAGGTCACGTGTATCAAGTTTCATCAACCCTAGTGACAGTCATTGTTTAAAACACACTTTTAACTGTTCAAGAAGGTGTTTGTTGTTTTGTGAATAGTGTAAGGAGACAGCCTGCAAAAACTTGTAGTTTTGAAACTTATAAAATTCCATGTGTCAAATTTTACAATTTTTTTACTAACAACGTGCTATGGATTTTACTTGTTTTGTCTTTTATAGTCACGTTGAATTTTACCAACAAATTGGTCAAATGGATAATTTGAAAAATTACTGTGTACTTGAAATGGAGAAAATAACATTGATTAACTTGAAAATTTACCTTGAAAGATATTTGAAATGACGTAGGGAATTTGGATCAAAATAAGGATTTAATAAAATTGAATTTAAGATAAATGCTATTTATATTAAATTATTTAAATAAAAGAATAAAAAGATTGTTTTATTATAAGGGTAAAGAAATCCTTGCTTCCTCTTTGGAGCTGCAACAAGGAGAAGAGAGGAAGAGAGGAAGAGAGAGAGGGGCAAGGTTGTGTGCAAAAGGCCAAATTTCGAGGGCAGAGAGACGTTGTTGCAGTCTTTATCTCCAACCTTTGTGAAGGACCTTCGAGGTTAAATTTAGTTTTTCTCTCCGTGTTTTGGATTATAAGTTAGGGTTTTGACAACGAGTTGGATTCGAGCAAAGGAGCTCGAATCGATCCAATTATTCTGAATTTTCGGTGTATTTGGAGTTTGTGCAGATCCATTCGCTGTTTGGAGACAAGAAACAATAGGAAAGGGCAAGTTTCATGAACTCCCCTTCGCTGGAATTTGCTAGCGCTCTACACTATCGAGGGAAATTTTGACCGGTCGTGCATTCTAGCAAAGACTTGAGGGTTGAAGGGGTCAACACGTACCATGAGTGTTGACAGCTGAGCAAGTGTAGACACTTTTGAATAAAATGTCAACCGTGGGCTAAATCTAAGAGTTAAAGGTGTCGACCTCGTTGGGAGTGTCGACTACTTGGTGAAAGTTTCGATCGCATAGATTTTTATTTTGAAAAGGTGTCGGCACTTCAGGTGAAGGTGTCAACCGCAGCCCAAACTGGAGGGGTATCAAATGTGGACCACTCACCTTTTTATTTTGGAAAGGTGTCGACCCCTGACTTAAAAGTGTCGACCACACGACCTTATTTTTGGAAAGGTCCGTTTGTAGTATTACATATTGGGTTCCTACACTCGGTACAGGACTCATCCATGTGTCTTCCCTTAGAGTTGAGTTGGAATATTTGTAACCTTAATTTGTTTTTAGGCTTGGACGAGTTTGTTGATTTCGAGCTAATGTTAGAGGTTGTCACTCCTGTATGGAAGAGAAGTAGTCATCGCGAGGTAGGAATTTTATGATTTCTGCATTGTTTTCAAAATACTAATTTGGTGGGTTTCCACTTATAAAAGAATATTAGCACATTGGTTTTATATTTATATGTACGTATGGTTTTCTCATGTTTATTTACAGCATACATGATATTTGGTTTTGCTATGATTTGTTGAGAGGATTAACCTTGTTGATACTTTAGATGGTTTCAGTGTCAAAGTATCATGAGGCTATCATGTTACACCATCTGTTGCGTGAATGTGTATTGTTTGTACATACAGATAATGACAATAGAGCGGTGTTAACACGCTCTTTGGATTTTGAATCCCTAAACATGATAAGGGTGTTGATTGTTCGAGTTGGTGTCGTGGCTGACTGTTGGTCGCCGACAACTCGAGTGATGAGCTGGATCTCTAGATTGCTGTCACAGTTTTCCTTCAGTCTAATGAGACGTTGTTGGCTCTTCGGATCACCTTCATTATGTGACAGTGTACCGGAGGGTCCTTGTGTGCCTCATTTTTCACTAAGGACGTTTTTTGTGGAAAACCATGAAGTTTATTTTCATTATATAGCCACTTATGTACGTAACATGTTTTTTAACTACTTAACTGAAGGCTCGTGGAGCCGATTTTGATAAAAAGAAGGAACGAGATTTTCTTAACGATTTTGTAAACTGATGCATAGTTTTGAAATGAAACACGTTTGAAATGAAGATGAAAAGCCATTTTTTAAACAAGATACATTAGGTATAACGTTTCTATTGAATTAGTCACTTACCTCAACGACTCCCTCTCAATTTAGGAAGAGAGAAGAACGGTTAGCTTCGGTGAAGATCTAGGAGAGGCTGTGAGTTATTTATTTTTTGTTAGAATCTTTTTTGTCTCCTTGGTGAGAACTTTGATGTTTAAATTTTGAATTGTAAACGTAATTGTTGGATTTGAAACATCTACTTTCCTGCATGGTAGAATATTGTTAAGTATTTATTTTATTGCACTATCTACTTGAGATTTCATTCTGACTTTGTATTTATTTTAAAGACTTTCGCTGCAAACGTAGTCTTGGGATAGGTGATCGGATCCTTTTCTTGGGAATCGGGTTGCTCGACCTGACGTTTCTGCTCTGGCCCGTCCCTAGGTTGTAGCACAACTGATTGTTTTGTGTCTTTGGTTGCAAATCTCTAAACTTGATCATAGTTATAAAGTTTTTGACACATGAATTGATCTTAACCAAGTTCATCATATTTTGTAAAATCACCCTAAATGCTTCTTCTTTCATGTTGTAGTTAGGAAGATCATCAGCAGCTGACACAGGATTGAGCTTTGTACATAATTTGTTTCTAGTTATTATTTTTTTTAAGAACTTTTAAATTGTTGGTGAGACTTGGTGTCTTTTCTATGTAGTTTGTTCCCTTGGGTTTTCATACTCCATATTATGATGTTATTCTTTACTTCGTAAAATACTTTCTTACAGACTATTTACTGTTATATTTTCTAGAAGTCATTATTGGACATTTGTGTTAGCCTATTGTTTTCGGCCTGGATATTTTGTTTTGTATTATATCACTTACACCACGAATGTATTAATTTTTATTGAGGGTCTGACGATTTGATCATCTCATGGGTTGCATCGTTCTCTATTTTTGTCGATAGCCCCTTTTTGGTCGTGACAACCTCTAGTCAAAAATCAGGAAATAAGTTGTTGATGTAATAGGTTCATATGATACGAAAAAGTATATAATGATATGACATTTATGCAAGCACTACCTGCTCGGCCTAGTCCACGAAAATCAGGCTCATGTTTTGTCGGTCGAGCATCCCTAACAAAAAAATATAGTCCAAGGTCTTTGCACACTAACTTTGGACCATCACCTTGATCATTGATATTTTTTCTTATTTAGTTTTCAAACAGAGGTCACAGCATGAGTTATCGAAGCTGCGACCACAAACAAACTTTTTAACAGGCATAAATTTTGGCACCACGGTGTAATATGTCCAAGTCAGGACACCAACACTCATTTTCAATACATTGAACTTTTAATTGGGGCCGCAGCTTCAATATCTGTAGCTGTGATCTCAGTTATATTTTGTTTAAATAGACAAAAAAAAAAAAAAAGTCAATTTCATTGGGGTGTAAGAATACAAAGGGTTGTGGCACCATTTATACAGTGTTTGGGTTAAGGGCCAACCTTTAGACCAACTTTCACTCGACTCGATATATGCTACATTTGTACTAAACTTCATTCAAACTTAGGTCTAATAGAAGTTCAACAAAAAGTTACCGTATACAGACAAGCCGACCTTGGGTCAGGTTATGAGACTGACTTACATGATAATTCATATCCTTATACATGATAAGTTAACATGAATATGATATTTTTTTATACGAAGTGCAATATAATCCTTGATTTTAGAGGTCATTGGCACTTGATAAGACAAAATGTTTTGAATAAATTAAACTATGAAAAATACCTCTTTAGCATATAAGCCTTTTGTCTTATGTATAAACACACATATGCTCAAAGTAGAGGCATAGAAAAAATAAATAATTAAAACATGAATATTTTTCTAGATATTGAAAAAAGGAAAGTACCTTAGCACACAGAGATCTTGCATTATCCCAATCAACTTTGTAATAAGGAGTAGTAAAGATTTCCAACCTAAGGGATAATACAATGGGGGAGATGGGCCCCACAAATCTTGTCCCATATAAATATGACATTGGCAAGTACACCATCCTACTATGGCACCACATTCTTCCTACATAAAGAAATATTTATTCATTAAAAATATGACACATCATATTGTAATTTGGAGAGAGCAATACTAATTTTGAGACATAAAAACGGACAAAAACAAAATTATGCCCAGGTGAGAGAGAGAAAAAGACAGATAGATAAACAAAAGGAGAGAGAGAAATAGACCTGGGTGAAGGGGGAAAGAATAAGGGAAGAGCCAAAGTTCAGGCGGAAGTGGATTATTACCTCTCCACTCAAATACACCGAGAACCTGCCACAACAAGATAACATCATACAACATTTAATATATTAATCCCCCATTAACATCATATTATATAATCATCATTTTCTAATATAATGTTCAACGTACATGCATGGACCACCTCCTAAGACTCGTGTGTGCATATCCGCATCATATACATGCATGAACCATATATATAAGTGTATGTTAAGTAAGTAGACATGCATGGACCACCTCCTAAGAATTCATCTTATATGCATGGACCACCTCCTAAGAAGTCATGCATTTATATAAAAATATACATATTTATTAGCTACTTCGCACCAGTTTTATTAATAATAAGTTGATTTAATCAAATGTTAGTCTCGTTTATCCATTCAAATCTCATTTCGACTACAATTGATTGAAATATTAAACATGTGATTAAATTAACATAAAATGACATTTCATTGGTCTAAAACATTAAACTATTTAATCAAATCGACAAATGACACGTAACAAAGTAATTCTAACAAAGTCGAGAATTCTTACATTAAAGGATGAAATTCAATTTCAATCCTGAAGTATGAAGTATTGAACAAAAATAACCTTCAAGTAAATTTTCGAACACTCTAAACGTTGAAGTATAAAAAATGTTCGAAATAAACTTTGTTAACTCTCCGATCTCAACATTGAGGGCGATCTGAGATATCGTTTGCTATATTGTTTGAGATAGCTACTTAAGATTATTCAAAAAAGTAAAAATCAAGGAGGGAGGGTGGACACTCACGGAGAGCCAAAATTTTCCCCATGATGGAATAGAGGTGGCCCCACCTCGATCAAGAATCCAAGATCTTGCCTTCTGCATCGATCCATCACCACCGTCTGATCCTTCACCTAATAATCTTAAGGCGACGTAGGAGAGAGCTGTGCAAAACATTGTGCTCCTTCCTTCAATATGCAATCCCCATCCTCCATCCTTATTCTGCATTTTGGTCCCTTGCTATTATAATTAATATATATATATATACACACACGATAAAATGTGTTTTTAGTTTTGTTTTGAAATAATTTTGTAATTTATTTTCGTCCTTAAATTTACATCAGAAAATAGCATGACAATTTCTTGTAAAATTACCTATCAACGTGCTATTTAGCATGTCAGATGTATTTTTTGGGGTACGATAACTGATGTGCATAAGTTATTATTCCAATTATTTATTTTGATAAATTAGCGACACGTCGAGTGAGAATTATGAGAAAATAACATATAAGATTGTGGGTGTAAAGTTACCTGGTCGTTGTTGTTCACATTTAATATAAATTCTACTTTGGCTCATTCATGTGACCAAAGATTTAGTGTAAATAGAATAACAATAAATGACCTGGTGGTTGTAGAGGTATCGGATCATCTCATGTCGATGTTGACGTGGCAAGACTGCGTGGAGGGCATCAGTGACGTGGAGGCCAATCACCTACAATCCCATTGGTCCAAGTCATCAATATAAGATGATGGAAGAATCTAATTGGTTGATAGCAATGACTAATATTATTTACCATAGTTTTGGGGATAGAAATTAAATGATATTAATTTTTTATTTGTTTCAAAATAATTAACATTAATACCATCCATGGAAGAGGAAACAAAGATCCACCGTAATCTCCCGACCAAAACCCGTCTGTCGTTTGGAGAGTTGAGTAGAATCTCAATGCCTTTCTCAACGCGATTGCCACCATTTCCTCATTTAATTTCTCAACACCGTTAATCTTTTGCAGTCGTAACTCATCCTTTTTTATTTCTTTTTCATTTTTCTTCTTTAACTGTATTTGTACAAAATCAAGATATCGTTAATAAATAAATAAATTTTTAAAATTAACCTTAATTCAGCCTTAATAATTGAGACTAGAATCATACTATACTTTATTGACCTTTATTCTTGCTCCGACTTATTGTCCATTAGTATGACTATATTATAAGACAACTCAATTAATACAAGACTCTACTTGACAATACAATCTCAAGGGTATCTTATAAAATATCAATTTTATGCTAAAACATGAGAAGATTAATCAATTTCTCAATATATTCACGAGAAGCAAAAAAAACAAAAACTGAAAAATATAAACCAAGATGATTGAGATTAAACTAAATGACCTGAATCCTCATGAGGAGATCGGAACTATGTTTTGTTTGAAACCGGTTGCGGTGAAACTCGTCTCGTACTCTTTCGACCTCGGATCGTTCTTCGAGAGTCCCAAGATTGGGATCAAACTCCCAAAACTGTCTTCCAATGTGATTATATGAGCTCACAAGCCATGGATCATTTCCACCCTCAGAAACTTTCAGCTTCCACATTCTAAAGCGTGGGTAATGGGTTGAAAACGGTTGGTTATGACTAAACCCCATCATCAAGCATGTTTATATAGACAATAACTGGGAATTGAAATTACTAAAAAGCCCTCAGATGATTAAAATAAATTGGCAAGTTGATGAAACGGACCTGGCAATTTCTATTAAATAATTAAAGTAGAAAGTCCTAAATTATTTATAATGTGTATAAATATATTATTGTTATACCTTGAAAAAATTATTATTTTCATTTTTCTAAAAATATATATTTGTTAAATATTTGGTTTAATATTGAACTATATTTTTATTTTCACCTTAAAAAATTATTATTTTCATTTTTTTTTAAATAATTATGTTGTGAAGTCCTAAATTGAGTAGAGCAATATTAGTATGCCTAGAAAAAATTATTTCACGCATTTGCATAAAAGCATATTTCTTTTTAATATATTTCTTAAATATTATAATATTCCAATAGCCATTCAACGTTCACAGCATTAAAAGAGTAGTTTCTGCTTCTGGCAGCGTGAAACAATGTTGGGGGCGACTACAAAAATTCAAAGTAATTGAAATTAAGACAAAATTTAGGCCTTTGATAAGCGAAGCTGAAATAAGGAAACATTTGATGAGACTCAACCTTTGCCAAAATATTTTGCTTGCTTATTGTCTTTTGCAGGCCCTTTTGTTCCAAAGGATTCATCCTCCAATAATCTTCCAATGTAACAATTTTTAGTCATGATTGTGCTGGGAAGGTGCAGTTGACACTTAATATATTACTATCATCGATAATAAAAAAATACTTCCATTATAAGAATCATAATTTCGAAAACGAAAAAAAAAAAAATTGAATACACTAGACGATTGAGAAAACCTATCTCTATTTTTAAAACTCTCATAAAAAATGAGAGCACATCATCATATTATTTAAAAGGGTAATCCGTTCAATTTAAATCTTTAACTTTATTTTTGAACTAAATAAAGTTCGAACTAAGGTTATTTCAACTTAAACAATCAATTAGTTTGGACAAAATAATTGTCAAACTTACAACGTGAACAAATTAGGTTATGTTAATATATAGTTACACCTTGCTCGGTTTTACTCCGATCGAAACCAACTTAACCAATGTTGTGAAATTCTCTAGTGCTCATAATACAATATTTTTTGTTTTGGTCGGAGCCCAAGAAGAAAATATTAACATATTTTAATATCATGCAATTCACAAGTATAATACAAACTCCCACCACCTTAACAAAAATCTATATTTATATCTATATCCTGATGATATATGATATGAACAGCATGAAATGAGTACTTTTCGCACATCAATACTATGATAATGAATCAATACATATCAAATTTTACTTTATCAAGTATCTTATTAACATATTTTTGTGAATGTCAATATGCATGATCATAGTCTATCATATGTAAAATCGCACACAACCATGTAACACCTTATTGGAGAAGTTCCCAATAAACGTGTAGAAATCAAACATAATATCTCTGAGGGCTGGGGATTTACAACACAAGGGTCACTCACAGTCATTCTCTTTTTATTTTATGTGTTTTACATACGTCCCGTAATTAGCCAACGAGATATATTTGGTTCAAATGTGACCAATCATATCTTCTGTAATATAATTCGGGCATATAAATAATTTCATGATGCATGATATGAGCATTTATTCTATGCATACATTGAATGCATATAAATATATACTAATAATGCATGTACATAAACCATACAAATCTTATTATTTAGGAAAAAAATGTTGCATGAATCATGGTCATGCATATAACTAACACATCATCTATTCATATCCCAATCCATGTTAAAAATAGAGATAAAATAGTTGACAAACTAAGTTTAAATACACGAGTAAAATATCTTTAAATATCACATTGTGGATGCTCTCTCCTCAACTGTGGATGTTCGCTCTAGTTATATTTCAAATTAAAGTTTCTATTTGAGCGTTCGCCTTGGATCCTGGACACTCGGTTCAAAGAGCTTTTTCGAAACGATCTGACCCAAAAATTGAATAGAGTCGTTCATCCCTTAAACTTAGTTTATTTATATAATAGACATCGAAAGACTTAAATTGTAACACCCGACATTTCGGCCAGGTGATTTTCTGACCATTTCCATTGTCACCCTCTTATTTAACCTTTATGATTTAAATTTAATGTTAAGACAAATTTATTACAAGTTGAGTAAAACTAGGTTGGGTGGCAGATTTGTAATTAAAATAGATGGATTGAGTATAAATAGGAAATGGAAACCTTAAACCTCATTTATTACCACTGTAGCCGACATTCCCTCTCGGCGATTTCTTCTCTCCCAAGTTCTTGCTCTCGGCTACCAGAACTTTCCTTTACCGACGGCTGGTTTCAGCTTGCCTTTCCTCTACGAATCCGTATCCGAGGTATACATTGCATTGTGGCTATCTATTAGTTTGTTACCCTGTTCTTAGCTCGGCGTTTGAGTTTCGGTCTTTATCAATGGTCGTGTGATATTAGAACATTGTGTAAACTGAGTGTGGTAACGTCCTTCCCAAATCGATTCTGATAATTTAGAGTAATCAACTCAGTTTCAATCGATGGTAGAACCTGCCTGCCTATTTTTGGATTTCTGGCAACACGGTGTATCAAACAGAGTATTTAGGAATGACTTTAGCTATTAGAGTCCTAGGACGATTTATGATTAGAACTATTAGGACCTTTGTTTTAACTACTGTAATGTACATGTTTTAGGTGAAGAAGTTTAAAGGGAAGGAGCTCGGATTGCTAAGGAATCCAGGTAAGTGAATGTATTAAGGTTTCCGGCCACTAGGGCCCTACACCGCAAGGGTATTAGGAAATCATTGAGATGTTAGTCTGTTGATTATGATTAGTTATTACTATGATATGAAGAATTGGTGTAAGAAGATGTTAAGTTACGGGATGTTTTTGCTTGTCCTTATGATATGACTTCTCTCTATGAACTTTATGTCTATGCACTGTGTCCACGTTATGATTAAGTTGAAAACATGAAAAGCAAATGTAACCATGATTAAGTGCAGAACGGGGGAAAAGACTATGATATGTATGACTCGCGAAACCTCCCACTAGGGGAGGCCGAGTTAATGGTATGTATGGCTCGCGGAATCTCCCACTGGCGGAGGCCGAGTTGATGATATGTACGACTCGCGAATTCTCCCACTGGGGGAGGCCGAGTGATGTATTTTGATTGCCGCGATAGGCAAATGACTATGTACCCCTGCCTTCCTCCCTCGTTTCCTACCTTAATACATGCCATGTAAATAATGAAAATGAACATGAATGAAGAAAGGTTTATGAACTTGTGTTCTTTAATTTGTGCACTCATGTATATCTGTCAGCATGCATTCCTTACTAAGCATTAGGCTTATAGTTGAACCTTATGGTGTAGGTGAAGAAGGTTCAGGTGAGGATACTATGTTCAAAGAGGATGCTTAAGGCTGGTTGTTGGGGGATGCTCAAAATGACAGTGCAGGGCTGGAAAGGTGATTTATGACCCCTGGTTAATGCTCTTTTGTTTCAGTATAATAAAGGATATGGTAGTTTAAGTAGGATGAGATTATTTTATAATGTTGAGCCTTGAGAGTGTCTAGTTGATCACTGAGTCAGGGAATGATTATATAGATTTATAAATGATCTGTAGCTTAAGTCTTCCGCTATATGCATTCTGAATGAGTTGTGGTTTCTTTCTGTTGGAAGGAGTCATTTGATGATTTAGTGTTTTCTACCGTAAGATGGAAGCTGGATGAGGCAATTGTCCGGCTGACATCATCGACAGATGCCGAATGATAGTAGTTTGATGGTTTAGTCTTCCGGCTGACGTCATCGGCAGATGCCGAATGATAGTAGTTTGATGGTTTAGTCTTCCGGCTGACGTCATCGGCAGATGCCGAATGATTGTAGTTTGATGGTTTAGTCTTCCGGCTGACGTCATCGGCAGATGCCGAATGATAGTAGTTTGATGGTTTAGTCTTCCGGCTGACGTCATCGGCAGATGCCGAATGATAGTAGTTTGATGGTTTAGTCTTCCGGCTGACGTCATCGGCAGATGCCGAACGATAGTAGTTTGATGGTTTAGTCTTCCGGCTGACGTCATCGGCAGATGCCGAATGATAGTAGTTTGATGGTTTAGTCTTCCGGCTGACGTCATCGGCAGATGCCGAATGATAGTAGTTTGATGGTTTAGTCTTCCGGCTGACGTCATCGGCAGATGCCGAATGATAGTAGTTTGATGGTTTAGTCTTCCGGCTGACGTCATCGGCAGATGCCGAATGATAGTAGTTTGATGGTTTAGTCTTCCGGCTGACGTCATCGCAGATGCCGAATGATAGTAGTTTGATGGTTTAGTCTTCCGGCTGACGTCATCGGCAGATGCCGAATGATAGTAGTTTGATGGTTTAGTCTTCCGGCTGACGTCATCGCAGATGCCGAATGATAGTAGTTTGATGGTTTAGTCTTCCGGCTGACGTCATCGCAGATGCCGAATGATAGTAGTTTGATGGTTTAGTCTTCCGGCTGACGTCATCGCAGATGCCGAATGATAGTAGTTTGATGGTTTAGTCTTCCGGCTGACGTCATCGGCAGATGCCGAATGATAGTAGTTTGATGGTTTAGTCTTCCGGCTGACGTCATCGCAGATGCCGAATGATAGTAGTTTGATGGTTTAGTCTTCCGGCTGACGTCATCGCAGATGCCGAATGATAGTAGTTTGATGGTTTAGTCTTCCGGATGACGTCATCGGCAGATGCCGAATGATAGTAGTTTGATGGTTTAGTCTTCCGGCTGACGTCATCGCAGATGCCGAATGATAGTAGTTTGATGGTTTAGTCTTCCGGCTGACGTCATCGCAGATGCCGAATGATAGTAGTTTGATGGTTTAGTCTTCCGGCTGACGTCATCGGCAGATGCCGAATGATAGTAGTTTGATGGTTTAGTCTTCCGGCTGACGTCATCGGCAGATGCCGAATGATAGTAGTTTGATGGTTTAGTCTTCCGGCTGACGTCATCGCAGATGCCGAATGATAGTAGTTTGATGGTTTAGTCTTCCGGCTGACGTCATCGCAGATGCCGAATGATAGTAGTTTGATGGTTTAGTCTTCCGGATGACGTCATCGGCAGATGCCGAATGATAGTAGTTTGATGGTTTAGTCTTCCGGCTGACGTCATCGCAGATGCCGAATGATAGTAGTTTGATGGTTTAGTCTTCCGGCTGACGTCATCGCAGATGCCGAATGATAGTAGTTTGATGGTTTAGTCTTCCGGCTGACGTCATCGGCAGATGCCGAATGATAGTAGTTTGATGGTTTAGTCTTCCGGCTGACGTCATCGCAGATGCCGAATGATAGTAGTTTGATGGTTTAGTCTTCCGGCTGACGTCATCGGCAGATGCCGAATGATAGTAGTTTGATGGTTTAGTCTTCCGGCTGACGTCATCGCAGATGCCGAATGATAGTAGTTTGATGGTTTAGTCTTCCGGCTGACGTCATCGGCAGATGCCGAATGATAGTAGTTTGATGGTTTAGTCTTCCGGCTGACGTCATCGCAGATGCCGAATGATAGTAGTTTGATGGTTTAGTCTTCCGGCTGACGTCATCGCAGATGCCGAATGATAGTAGTTTGATGGTTTAGTCTTCCGGATGACGTCATCGGCAGATGCCGAATGATAGTAGTTTGATGGTTTAGTCTTCCGGCTGACGTCATCGGCAGATGCCGAATGATAGTAGTTTGATGGTTTAGTCTTCCGGCTGACGTCATCGCAGATGCCGAATGATAGTAGTTTGATGGTTTAGTCTTCCGGCTGACGTCATCGCAGATGCCGAATGATAGTAGTTTGATGGTTTAGTCTTCCGGCTGACGTCACGTGAGGACCGACGATGAAATTTCTGGGGTTGCCAACACATGCAACCATGCAAACCCGAGTAGAATCATGTTAAGAGAGTTGAGGGCATTTCTCCTTTGCCCGAATTTGTCAAGAAACGATGACCGAGCCTAATCGCTGACTCTGTGAGAGTTTGAGCCGACGAGGTGTAGGAATCGAGCACGAGAGGATTCGTCTTCCTGATGGTTCTACGTCTCTGTTTTCCAGTTTAAATAAAAAAATATATATTATGCAAATGTGAATGTCTGTCGAGAAATAGAAAAGATGTAATAATAGTAAAAGTCAAGCGAACGATTAATGAAAGATATGAACACGTGACGGCTCCTGGCCGGGTTGTTACAATTATGGTATCAGAGCAAACCAGGTTCTAAAACCGATTCTGCAGACTGCCTTCCAGCACTGACTGTCACTTGAGCACACCTCAGCAACTGTAAGTATTTATGATTTCATGTATGTCATTAAGTTAAGTTATGCCTGTAATGATTTGTCTAGGAATCCCAAGATGGTTAGAGGTCAACAGAGAGAGACCAATGAGGATAGCAATGCTATTGCTCAGTTGACTGAGTTAGTCATGCGCCAATCTCACCAGATAGAACGACTGATGACAGCTAGGGAAGAACAAGGCAACTCCAGTACTAACGCAACTCATGATCATGGGGGTGAACGCTTTCACCGGCTTCGACCCCCGGTGTTTAATGGGTATGTTTCAGATCCTATTCATGCTGAGGAGTGGATTCGAAAGATAGAAGACATGTTTAAGTATGCAAAGGTTGACGAAGGGGATAAGGTCACCTATGCTGTCTTTCATTTGGAGTTAAGTGCAAGGCATTGGTGGGACTCAATCTAGAACACCGCTAATGCCGAAGCTATGACCTGGGGAATGTTCAAGACTGCCTTCTTTGACAAGTACTTCAATAGGACTGTTCGGGCCAACAAGAAGAAGGAGTTCATGAATCTATGACAAACTGGCTCTGTGACGGATTACATATGCGAATTTGATGCCTTATCACGGTTTGCTCCCCGTATGATTGAGGATGAGGAAGACAAGATTTATCAGTTTGTTCAAGGACTGAAACCAAGTCTGTACATGAAAGTGAAGACTGCTGGGATACATAATGTACCTTATGGTGAAGTGACGGCTAAGGCCTTGGAGCTGGAAGAGGCAGAAATGACAGCATATGCACAGAGCGAACAGCCAAAGAAACTCATGAAGGACTCTCAGCCGCCACCACGTCAGAACAAGGGTTGGCAGCCGCGTCAGAACAGGGGACCACAACAACAACAGCATGGGATAAAGAGGCCCCTCAACCAGAACGATGACCAGGGGAAAGGAAAGAGACCTTTGGCACCTCTGTGCCCTACATGCCAGAAGAACCACCCTGGTGAGTGCAAGCTGCTTTCTGGCCGGTGTTTCAGGTGTGATAAGACCGGACACCTAGTCAGAGACTGCCCCATGCCGCCAGACCCGAATCGTGCAAGAGTTGTACCCAGAGTGTATGCGTTGATGGAAGATGAGGGAGCTGTTCAGCATACAGTCATATCAGGTACCATCATGATCTGCGGTTTTGCTGCTTATACACTCATAGATACAGGGGCCACACACTCGTTTATATCAACCTTGTTTGTATGCAAACATAACATAGGACCTTTACCAGCTGAAAGGTCATATAGTGTCGTGTTACCATCAGGGAAGTCCCTACATTCAGAACAGATTGTTAAGAGTGACGTCGTGTCCTTAGGGGATAAGAATCTCTATGCGGAATTAATTGTCATTGACATAAAAGGGTATGAAGTGATATTAGGGATGGATTGGTTATTTAGACATCATGCCACGATAAGTTGTAGATCTGGAATAGTTGATTTTAGACCCCCAAATGATAATCATTATTCCTTCCAAGCTATTCCTAAAATAAGTAAGATACCAGTTATATCCTCACTAGAAATATACCGAATGCTGAGGTGTGGTTGTGAGAGCTACCTGGCTAGTGTAATAGATGATCGGGTGAAGAATAAAATTGAGCTACAGGACATTCCTATAGTCCGGGAGTTTCCCGAGGCATTCTTAGATGATTTACCGGGTATACCACCTGATAGAGAAATAGAGTTTGTAATTGATACATACCCTGAGGCATCACCTGTATCTAAGAATCCTTACCGTATGGCACCTGTTGAGTTGAAAGAATTGAAGGTCCAACTGCAGGAATTGGTAGACAAGGGATTTATTCGCCCCAGCAGTTCTCCTTGGGGTGCACCAGTCTTATTTGTAAGGAAGAAAGATGGTTCTTTTAGAATGTGCATAGACTACAGGGAACTAAATAAGTTGACAATCAAGAATACGTACCCCTTGCCTAGGATTGATGATTTGTTTGACCAATTGCAAGGAGCTAAGGTATTTTCAAAGATAGATTTACGTTCGGGTTATTACCAACTGAAGGTTAAGGAAGGAGATATACCAAAGACAGCCTTCAGAACCCGCTATGTACATTATGAATTCTTGGTCATGTCGTTTGGATTGACAAATGCCCCTGCAGCCTTTATGGACTTAATGAATCGAGTATTTCGGGAGTACTTGGACAAATTTGTAATTGTGTTTATAGATGATATCCTGATATACTCGCGGACTGAAGCTGACCATGTAGAATATTTAAGAGTAGTTTTGACAACATTGAAGGAGCACCAGCTGTATGCCAAATTGTCTAAGTGTGAATTTTGGTTGGACAAAGTTAATTTCCTTGGCCATATAGTTTCTGCTAATGGAATATCAGTGGACCCGACCAAAATTCAGGCAGTAAAGGATTGGCCACAACCAAAGAATGCCAGTGAAGTCCGCAGCTTCCTTGGATTGGCAGGCTATTACAGAAAATTCATCAAGGGATTTTCTATGATAGCTAAACCCCTGACGAGTTTGACGAAGAAGGACATTAAGTATTCTTGGACCGAAGCCTGTGAAGATAGCTTTCGGGTATTGAAACTGAAGTTAACGACAGCCCCTGTATTGACCCTCCCAACCGAAGAAGGAAAATTTAGTGTTTACTGTGATGCGTCTAAAGTTGGTTTAGGTTGTGTCCTGATGCAAGAGGGTAAAGTTATAGCGTATGCTTCTAGGCAGCTAAAGAATTACGAGCAAAATTACCCCACCTATGATCTAGAATTAGCTGCTGTCGTTTTTGCTTTGAAGATTTGGAGACACTATTTATATGGACAGCAATGTGAGGTGTTTTCTGACCATAAAAGTCTAAAGTACCTCTTCACACAGAAGGAGTTGAACATGAGACAGAGACGTTGGTTGGAATTTGTCAAGGACTACGATTTTGAGATCAAGTATCACCCGGGGAAGGCTAACTCTGTAGCTGATGCATTGAGTAGGATGTCAACAACAATGCAGCCCGCGGTTTCAACCATGTCTATACCTTTGAGAACAGAAGTTCAGAAGTTTGGCTTGGAGATAGTTCCAGAGTTATCAATCTTGCTCGCTGAGTTAACTATTCAACCAACAATTTTGGAAAAGATCAAGGATGCACAACAGAGGGATTCAGTGGAAAATATCAGCATGATGGATAAGTTGAAAGACACCACCTCCGAGTTCAGTCTCTCCAAGGATGGAATCCTGAGGTTTAGGAATCGGTGGTGCATTTCTAATGATGTGGAATTGCGTAAGTTGATCTTGGCTGAGGCGCACTCCTCTTCCTTTTCTGTACATCCTGGCTGCACCAAGATGTACCGAGACCTGAAGTTACTGTACTGGTGGCCTAACCTAAAAAGGGATGTTGCTAAGTATGTAGAGTCCTGTTTAGTATGCCAATAAGTCAAAGCCGAGCACCAACGTCCAGGAGGTACTCTTCAGCCTTTGCCTATTCCCGAATGGAAGTGGGAACACATAGCTATGGATTTCGTAGTAGGACTACCTAAGACGACAAAAGGACATGACTGTATTTGGGTTGTGGTGGATACGATGACAAAATCAGCCCATTTCTTACCCGTAAGGACCACCTATACGATGGACCAATTTGCTGATCTTTATGTTCAGGAAATTATTAGGTTGCATGGAATCCCTGTATCCATTGTCTCTGACCGTGACCCCAGGTTTACCTCTCGATTCTGGAAAAGTTTGCAAGGCACATTAGGTACAAAGTTATCTTTCAGCACGGCTTTTCACCCACAGACCGATGGCCAATCAGAAAGGACTATTCAAATACTCGAAGATATGTTGAGAGCATGTGTACTTGACTTTCAGACGACTTGGAGTAGACATTTACCTCTAGTTGAGTTCTCCTACAATAACAGTCATCAGTCCACCATTGGTATGGCACCATATGAAGCACTGTATGGTAGGAAATGTAGGTCACCTCTTTACTGGGACGAGGTTGGTGAAATAAAACTTCTTGGACCCGATATTCTGCAGCAAATGTCAGATAAGATTGCCACTATTCGAAAAAGAATGATGACTGCACAAAGCCGGCAGAAGTGTTATGCAGATCAAAGGAGAAGGGAACTCGAGTTTTCAGTAGGAGATGAAGTATTCTTAAAGGTGTCACCATTTAAAGGAGTCTTAAGATTTGGCAAGAAGGGAAAACTTAATCTTAGATTTATTGGACCCTTCCCTGTCTTGGCAAAAGTCGGGAGTACAGCTTACAGACTGCAACTGCCTCCATCATTGGATAAAGTTCATAATGTCTTCCATGTGTCAATGTTAAGGAAGTGCATGCGTGATCCAATGCAAGTCATCCAGCCATCAGATATTGGTTTAGAGCCGACACTGGAGTATGAGGAGAAACCAATACAGATTTTGGAATATACAGTCAAGACTCTGAGAAACAAAGAGATTCCATTGGTGAAAGTTTTATGGACGAATCACGGCATTGAAGAAGCCACATGGGAAAGACAGCAGGAGATGTTGGACAAATATCCAGAGTTATTTCCTTGAGCAATTTTCGAGGACGAAAATTTTGTTTAAGGAGGGGTGAATGTAACACCCGACATTTCGGCCAGGTGATTTTCTGACCATTTCCATTGTCACCCTCTTATTTAACCTTTATGATTTAAATTTAATGTTAAGACAAATTTATTACAAGTTGAGTAAAACTAGGTTGGGTGGCAGATTTGTAATTAAAATAGATGGATTGAATATAAATAGGAAATGGAAACCTTAAACCTCATTTATTACCACTGTAGCCGACATTCCCTCTCGGCGATTTCTTCTCTCCCAAGTTCTTGCTCTCGGCTACAAGAACTTTCCTTTACCGACGGCTGGTTTCAGCTTGCCTTTCCTCTACGAATCCGTATCTGAGGTATACATTGACATTGTGGCTATCTATTAGTTTGTTACCCTGTTCTCAGCTCGGCGTTTGAGTTTCGGTCTTTATCAATGGTCGTGTGATATTAGAACATTGTGTAAACTGAGTGTGGTAACGTCCTTCCCGAATCGATTCTGATCATTTAGAGTAATCAACTCAGTTTCAATCGATGGTAGAACCTGCCTGCCTATTTTTGGATTTCTGGCAACACGGTGTATCAAACAGAGTATTTAGGAATGACTTTAGCTATTAGAGTCCTAGGACGATTTATGATTAGAACTATTAGGACCTTTGTTTTAACTACTGTAATGTACATGTTTTAGGTGAAGAAGTTTAAAGGGAAGGAGCTCGGATTGCTAAGGAATCCAGGTAAGTGAATGTATTAAGGTTTCCGGCCACTTGGGCCCTACACCGCAAGGGTATTAGGAAATCATTGAGATGTTAGTCTGTTGATTATGATTAGTTATTACTATGATATGAAGAATTGGTGTAAGAAGATGTTAAGTTACGGGATGTTTTTGCTTGTCCTTATGATATGACTTCTCTCTATGAACTTTATGTCTATGCACTGTGTCCACGTTATGATTAAGTTGAAAACATGAAAAGCAAATGTAACCATGATTAAGTGCAGAACGGGGGAAAAGACTATGATATGTATGACTCGCGAAACCTCCCACTGGGGGAGGCCGAGTTAATGGTATGTATGGCTCGCGGAATCTCCCACTGGCGGAGGCCGAGTTGATGATATGTACGACTCGCGAATTCTCCTACTGGGGGAGGCCGAGTGATGTATTTTGATTGCCGCGATAGGCAAATGACTATGTACCCCTGCCTTCCTCCCTCGTTTCCTGCCTTAATACATGCCATGTAAATAATGAAAATGAACATGAATGAAGAAAGGTTTATGAACTTGTGTTCTTTAATTTGTGCACTCATGTATATCTGTCAGCATGCATTCCTTACTAAGCATTAGGCTTATAGTTGAACCTTATGGTGTAGTTGAAGAAGGTTCAGGTGAGGATACTATGTTCAAAGAGGATGCTTAAGGCTGGTTGTTGGGGGATGCTCAAAATGACAGTGCAGGGCTGGAAAGGCGATTTATGACCCCTGGTTAATGCTCTTTTGTTTCAGTATAATAAAGGATATGGTAGTTTAAGTAGGATGAGATTATTTTATAATGTTGAGCCTTGAGACTGTCTAGTTGATCACTGAGTCAGGGAATGATTATATAGATTTATAAATGATCTGTAGCTTAAGTCTTCCGCTATATGCATTCTAAATGAGTTGTGGTTTCTTTCTGTTGGAAGGAGTCATTTGATGATTTAGTGTTTTCTACCGTAAGATGGAAGCTGGATGAGGCAATTGTCCGGCTGACGTCATCGGCAGATGCCGAATGATAGTAGTTTGATGGTTTAGTCTTCCGGCTGACGTCATCGGCAGATGCCGAATGATAGTAGTGCCGAATGATAGTAGTTGATGGTTTAGTCTTCCGGCTGACGTCATCGGCAGATGCCGAATGATAGTAGTTTGATGGTTTAGTCTTCCGGCTGACGTCATCGGCAGATGCCGAATGATAGTAGTTGATGGTTTAGTCTTCCGGCTGACGTCATCAGCAGATGCCGAATGATTGTAGTTTGATGGTCTAGTCTTCCGGCTGACGTCATCGGCAGATGCCGAATGATAGTAGTTTGATGGTTTAGTCTTCCGGCTGACGTCATCGGCAGAAGCCGAATGATAGTAGTTGATGGTTTAGTCTTCCGGCTGACGTCATCAGCAGATGCCGAATGATAGTAGTTTGATGGTTTAGTCTTCCGGCTGACGTCATCGGCAGATGCCGAATGATAGTAGTTGATGGTTTAGTCTTCCGGCTGACGTCATCGGCAGATGCCGAATGATAGTAGTTTGATGGTTTAGTCTTCCGGCTGACGTCATCAGCAGATGCCGAATGATAGTAGTTTGATGGTTTAGTCTTCCGGCTGACGTCATCAGCAGATGCCGAATGATAGTAGTTGATGGTTTAGTCTTCCGGCTGACGTCATCGGCAGATGCCGAATGATAGTAGTTTGATGGTTTAGTCTTCCGGCTGACGTCATCGGCAGATGCCGAATGATAGTAGTTGATGGTTTAGTCTTCCGGCTGACGTCATCGGCAGATGCCGAATGATAGTAGTTTGATGGTTTAGTCTTCCGGCTGACGTCATCAGCAGATGCCGAATGATAGTAGTTTGATGGTTTAGTCTTCCGGCTGACGTCATCGGCAGATGCCGAATGATAGTAGTTTGATGGTTTAGTCTTCCGGCTGACGTCATCAGCAGATGCCGAATGATAGTAGTTGATGGTTTAGTCTTCCGGCTGACGTCATCGGCAGATGCCGAATGATAGTAGTTGATGGTTTAGTCTTCCGGCTGACGTCATCAGCAGATGCCGAATGATAGTAGTTGATGGTTTAGTCTTCCGGCTGACGTCATCGGCAGATGCCGAATGATAGTAGTTTGATGGTTTAGTCTTCCGGCTGACGTCATCGGCAGATGCCGAATGATAGTAGTTTGATGGTTTAGTCTTCCGGCTGACGTCATCGGCAGATGCCGAATGATAGTAGTTTGATGGTTTAGTCTTCCGGCTGACGTCATCGGCAGATGCCGAATGATAGTAGTTTGATGGTTTAGTCTTCCGGCTGACGTCATCGGCAGATGCCGAATGATAGTAGTTTGATGGTTTAGTCTTCCGGCTGACGTCATCAGCAGATGCCGAATGATAGTAGTTTGATGGTTTAGTCTTCCGGCTGACGTCATCGGCAGATGCCGAATGATAGTAGTTTGATGGTTTAGTCTTCCGGCTGACGTCATCGGCAGATGCCGAATGATAGTAGTTTGATGGTTTAGTCTTCCGGCTGACGTCATCAGCAGATGCCGAATGATAGTAGTTGATGGTTTAGTCTTCCGGCTGACGTCATCGGCAGATGCCGAATGATAGTAGTTTGATGGTTTAGTCTTCCGGCTGACGTCATCGGCAGATGCCGAATGATAGTAGTTGATGGTTTAGTCTTCCGGCTGACGTCATCAGCAGATGCCGAATGATAGTAGTTTGATGGTTTAGTCTTCCGGCTGACGTCATCGGCAGATGCCGAATGATAGTAGTTTGATGGTTTAGTCTTCCGGCTGACGTCATCAGCAGATGCCGAATGATAGTAGTTTGATGGTTTAGTCTTCCGGCTGACGTCATCAGCAGATGCCGAATGATAGTAGTTTGATGGTTTAGTCTTCCGGCTGACGTCATCGGCAGATGCCGAATGATAGTAGTTTGATGGTTTAGTCTTCCGGCTGACGTCATCAGCAGATGCCGAATGATAGTAGTTTGATGGTTTAGTCTTCCGGCTGACGTCATCGGCAGATGCCGAATGATAGTAGTTGATGGTTTAGTCTTCCGGCTGACGTCATCAGCAGATGCCGAATGATAGTATTCTGAGGGTTGCCAACACATGCAACCCATGCAAACCCGAGTAGAATCATGTTAAGAGAGTTGAGGGCATTTTTCCTTTGCCCGAATTTGTCAAGAAACCGATGACCGAGCCTAGTCGCTCGACTCTGTGAGAGTTTGAGCCGACGAGGTGTAGGAATCGAGCACGAGAGGATTCGTCTTCCTTGATGGTTCTACGTCTCTGTTTCCAGTTTAAATAAAAAAAAATATATATTATGCAAATGTGAATGTCTGTCGAGAAATAGAAAAGATGTAATAATAGTAAAAGTCAAGCGAACGATTAATGAAAGATTATGAACACGTGACGGCTCCTGGCGGGGTTGTTACATAAATGACAAATAAAAGTCAAGCCCGAACCAAAAGGAGTAAATGTAGGTGTAATATCTACCATTTTTCTATTCCTTAGTTTTTCCAATTAAATTTTTCACGTTATTCGATGTCAACTTGTTTCTTGTTGACTCGAGTTTTCTTGTTTCTTTGGCATTTGGCCATGTGTAACTTTTCGTTCATATTGGTCAAACAGTCATTTTACGTGTCTCGCGTGATGAAATTCTAAAATCATGAGTTGGGTAGATTAGTATTTTGTATTCAGGTTGTTAGTGTGAAATTATTGAAACGTTAAAGGTTTCAATGAAATTTGGGGTTTTCCGTGTAATTGAATTCCACTGATTTTGGTTAAGAAAATCAAATTGTTCTAGGTGAAACTTTTGTTTAGTGTTTGGAAATTTTTCTCGATTAGGTTTAAAGAATTTTTGTTGGAATTTTATATTGTCAAAATGTCAAGTTTTTAAGGGATGTGTTTAACATATATATGTATACACTAAATATATATTGTTTATTTTATAAAATTTAAAATTTGTATTATAAAGGAAGAAGTTTCTTCTTGTATGGCCGCATAGGGGAGGCGAGAAGAGAGGAGGAAAGAGAGAACCTCCGCTTTTCTTCTTCCGATAAGCACCAATGATGTGTTAATCGTCAAGTCTAGCTTCAATCCCTAGCGGTATGTTGATTTCTAACATGTTTTTGTTAGTTTTAACGTTAGGGTTTTTGTTAATGTCGATTTGAGATTTCAAGATTGGAAACTCAAAATCATTGTTTCATTCTATGTTGTTTTGGTAGATTTGAGTTCTATCCAGGTTGTAGCGTCGATTAGAAGCAAAAATCGGCGAGGGAGACCGGATTTCACGCTCCCCGTCGCTGGAAACTAAAGCAGTGGCCGACACTTGTCGAGCAAGTGTCGATCGATAGTGAAGGCAAAGCCGAGAAAGAGTCGAGACCTTGACAAGTGTTGACCTCGACTGACTGTAGAGTGCAAGTGTCAACCGAATGGTTTCGTGAAAACACAAGTTTTTACGATGTGAATGGTGGCTTTGTTATCACAAAACAGAATAGTGAGGTGTGATTGATCAATTCCAAATCTTTCAGCAAAGAACGTAACCAAATAATTTCACAAACAGCGCTAGCCATAGCTCGATATTTGGCTTCAGTAGACAAACGAAAAACTGTAGATTTGCTTCTTAGATTTCCAGGAGACTAAAGATTCACCCACAAAAAATGCAAAAACTCGTTATTAACTTTCTCGATTCTGAACATGTTGTCTAGTCAGAATCTGTAAAAGCCTTAAGCTGAATAGCAACATTACCGTGATAAAACAATCTTTGGCAAAATAGAAGACTTTAGATAATGAAGAATTCGATATGCAGTAGTAAGATGCAAATCTCGTGGAGCTGCAATAAATTGGCTAAGAAAATTAGCAGCATAAAAGATGCTTGGACGAGTTGGAGATAAGTACAATAATTGCCCGAGTTTATGAAAAGAGGTAATGTGTTGAAGTAGATTCCTCGAATTAGATGAAATTTTGTTAGACGGATCCATTCGAGTGGATACCGGTTTACAACCTAAATATCCTGTATCAGATAACAATTCTAGAGAATACCATCGTTGATTTAATATGATTCCTTTATTGGATCTTGCTACTTCTAACCCAAGAAAATATGCAAATCTCCCAAATCCTTGAGTTCGAACTTGCTGTCAAGATAAAGCTTGAACTTATCTACTTCATCGTTTGAATTCTGAACTAATATAATGTCATCAACATAAACCAAAAGCCACAAGAAATAATTTGTAGTCCTTTTTATGAACAGAGAATTATCAAATTCGGGTTGAGAAAAACCAACATCTATTAAAGTTAAGAAAATTTTGAAAACCATTGTCTTGAAACTTGCTTCGAACCATATAAAGATATTTTAAGTAAAAAAACTCTATTCGAGAGGTCTTTCTTTTTGTCATACCCTTGTGGTAATTGCATATATACTTCTTAGTGTAAGTCTCCATGTAAGAATGCATTATTGACATCAACTTGATTGAAAAACCATTCTTTACTTGTTGCTAAAACTAGAATCAATTTAATTGTAACTAGTTTAACAACTAGCGAATATGTATCAAAATAATCAGCTTCTTCTTGTTGAGTATAGCCTTTGGCTACAAGATGCCAAGCCTTATAACGCTCGATCGAACCATGCTTAATTTTAAAACTCATTTACAGCCTATGGCATGTTTACCTTTGGAAAGTTATGTAAGAAACTAAGTAGAATTATTTTCAAGAGCTTGCAATTCAACCCTCATAGCCTCTCTCCATTCAGGTATGACATTTGCTTATAAAAAAGATTTCGGTTCAACATTTGAAGAAATAACTTGTAAAGACCCCAAATTTTAATTTTAATTTTTTCTCAATTTGAAAAACCTAAAAAAATATCCCAAATTGATTTGCAAATTAGGTTAATTTAGATCGTTATAAAATCTTAATTTTCTTAATTCAAAATAATTGAAAATAACAAAAATCATTTAATAAGCATAAACTTTGAAATTAATATCAATAAATGTTTAGAAAATTAAATACTAAACAAACATTAAATAAAACTTCATTCATAAATTTTTTAAAAATAGTAGCGTACTTAATAAAAAATACAACATTTAATGCAATAAATTATTCAAACTTTAAATAAAATAAATTTAAATGCAACTAAATATAAAAATATCTTTTTAAAACGATATAAAAGCATAACTTCAAATTTTTATTCAAAACCGACGACTACATCCTCCTCTGTATGCTTGTCTGCCTTTGGAGGATTCTCGATCACAGTTAGTTCTTCCTCAGATAAAAACTCACCTACATTACAAAATTAAAAACTATGAGAAAACTCAATAATTGAAAATATGTGCAAATGTCAATATTTACTTTTTTTGAATCATATCTTATTAGTTACATTCTAGTTAGAACTTGTTCCAATCTTCGGTCAAATATCACATCTAGTTAGAACTTGTTCCAACCTTCGTTCAAATATCACATCTAGTTAGAACTTATTCCAACCTTCGTTCAGATGTCACATCTAGTTAGAACTTGTTCCAACCTTCGTTCAGATGTTACATACTGGTTCGAACTTGTTCCAATCTTTGATCAAGCTCACCATCTCATTGTCGTTCACGTTTTTACTATCACGTACTTTCTGTCAATTCCATCGTTTTCATACACATACAAATGTCCTATCAATTTTATCTTTTAAATAATTCTATGACAATGTCTAAACATGCGTGCTCAAATATCAAAAATATGAAATAAAATAGTATAGATTTTGTGATGTAGGGTCATAGCTAAAACATTGAAAAATGTGATATTTTCACTACCTGAATTTCGAGAGAGAAAGGGAATAAGGTTTTAGGTATTTCCCTGAGCGTTCGAATAATCTTTCTGCTTAAAAATTATGGACATTTCAATTTTATTTCAAAATAATCCTTTTGAAAATAAATAGGGTAGAGATTCCTTACCAATAAAATCCTAGCGTTAGATTTTTGGGTCGATTTGGGCGTCCTTAACGATCCAAAAATGTTCGGTTTGGGTTTGGGCTTGTTTGGGTCGTCAGAACGAGTTTGGTTTGCTAGTGGTCTACTTCTGAACTGCTGGCCTGGTTCAATTTGTGTATTTGGTTTGGTTTGGTTTAGAATAAACTTTTTGAACCAATCCTCTGTCTTTCTTCTCTTTCGTGAGAGTGTCTGAGAAAGAGAGAGTGCATAAGAAGGAGAGGGAGACAGAGTGAAGAGAGCGACATAAGGACAAAGTGAGAGGGAGAGAACCTTATGCCTATGGAGTTTGTCAGTTCGATTAGAGAAAAGTCTCTGTTGACGCGAGAACAGGTTCTGCCGAAAGAGGGAACTTCATCGGAGGGAACGTTCGGCAGCACAGAGCAAGGTTGATGCTTCCACAGAGTGTTTCGGCCAAGTTTGAGCAACACGCAGTGATTATAGTTCTGGCGAGGCGAGGTAACTCTCGGATTCTTCTCTAGTTTTCGGAACGAGAGGAATTTTGGTTTGATTTTCCTTTCACAAAACGACTTGATTTGTAAGGGAGGGGGCAAACTTGTTAATTCGTCTGGAAAAATATCTGGGTATTCACGAACTATCAGCACATTTTCTAAGTCCCTTGCTTTCTCGATTTGAGTGCACACAAGGCTTGCCAAGAATGCAAAACATCCAGAGTTCAATAACCTCTGTGTAATGCCCGGGTTTTTCAGATTTTCGCTCCAAGGGTATTTTCGTAAATAAGAAACATAGGCCCGTTTTGTGAGCGGGAGGTTTTATTAGGGTCCTAGGAATTTATGGAGATTTTTAGAGGAACAAGTAAATTTTTAGAAATCCAAATTGATAGCGTAACGCCAAGTTCCGTTTTTAGCCCTATAGTGTTTTAGGTCGTAAAAATAGTAAATTAAGTACGTTTTGCAAACGGAGAGTTTCGCTAGAACCCTAGAAATAAGTTAGAATATTTGGAGGAGTAAGGAAGTTTCGGGAAATCTAAATCGATAGGTTAATTAACGAAATAAGAAGAACAATTGGGTGAGGGGAAAACTTGTAATTTAGGAAGCTAAATTGTTATTAAAACTCAAATCCCCTCTTCTCCCTTAATGCATTTCCACGTTTTTCCTCCAGAGAAAGAATTTCCTTTTCCCCCCCTTGGCGATCCTTTATCCCTCCACGGCGATTTCTTCTCAGCCGATCATCTGTCTCTTCAGGCGATCGTTTCTCTTCGATTTTTCTTCCCCTATCGACACTCTAGGTGAGCTCTATGTGTTGGGCACGTTTTGTTTTGGTTTTTAGGGTTGTTTTTCGTTAGGGTTCCAATTGGGCTTTTGTAACGCCCCCGAACCCACCCTGGCTTGGAGCGCTACTTTGCTAACTAATCCCACGTTAAAACATAATTTAAAATAAAATTGACATAGCAGAATTTAAAGCTAAGTCTCTTGAAACTCTCTTACGTCATACCTAGCTACCTAGACTCATTAATTTCCCCTTAATTCTAACCGTTAAATACCACGGTGTTCTCCCCGAAAATTTTGACAAAGTAACACCTGAAAATGGCGCCTCCAAAGAGCTAATTACCTGCATAAAATCCAGTCCCAACCAATCCAGAATATTCTTAACCATCTAACCGACCTACGAAATCTCCAACAATCAACATATCGTCGAGAAACGCTATCAACCAAAATGAAGAAAGTCCACAGTATAGGGCGACACATCACCCTTAACTATGACTATATACAACAGATACAAATAGCTATATCATAACTGACATCTACAATAATCTACCAAAATACAAAGCCCACATCCCCCGAAGACCATGGTCGAAGCGCCCCGACAACTGTCCGCACCGGCATACAACATACATCAACGACTGCGTCCCAATCCTAGCTTCCCTCGTAGCTCTAACCTGTACTCATGTCGTCACCTACACCACAGAACACACACACACCCACGTAAGCTTACGCTTAGCAAGTAATGAATATCGAATATAAACATGCACAATGCACCCACAATGTAAACATGCACCATGCACCATGCACCCACAACCCCCTACCACATGCCAATTCCACTCACTCTGCTGCTTCTTACTAATGCACGTTAGCAATGAGACGTTAAACTCTCTAGTGCCACTTGCACTTTAACAACCGAGGAGTTCACTCTCTAGTGCCACTTGCACTTTCGAGGCGTTCAACCCTCTAGTGCGACCTGCACTTTAACATCGAGGCGTTCAACCCTCTAGTGCGACCTAGCACATTAACGACGAGACGTTAAATCCTCTAGTGCGTCATGCACTTAACATCGAGGCATTTAACTCTCTAGTGCCACTTGCACTTAACATCGAGGCATTTAACTCTCTAGTGCCACTTGCACTTTAACATCGAGGCGTTCAACCCTCTAGTGCGACCTAGCACATTAACGACGAGACGTTAAATCCTCTAGTGCGTCATGCACTTTAACATCGAGGCATTTAACTCTCTAGTGCCACTTGCACTTTAACGTCGAGGCATTCAACCCTCTAGTGCGACCTGCACTTTAACATCGAGGCGTTCAACCCTCTAGTGCGACCTAGCACATTAACGACGAGACGTTAAATCCTCTAGTGCGTCATGCACTTTAACATCGAGGCGTTCAACCCTCTAGTGCGACCTAGCACATTAACGACGAGACGTTAAATCCTCTAGAGTTCAACCCTCTAATGCCACTTGCACTTAAATCGAGGGGTTCAACTCTCTAGTGCCACTTGCACTTTAACATCGAGGCGTTCAACTCTCTAGTGCCACTTGCACTTTAACATCGAGGTGTTCAACCCTCTATTGTGACCTTCACTTAACACGAGGCGTTCAACTCTCTAGTGCCACTTGCACTTAACATCGAGGCGTTCAACCCTCTAATGCCACTTGCACTTAACATCGAGGCGTTCAACCCTCTAATGCCACTTGCACTTAACATCGAGGCATTTAACTCTCTAGTGCCACTTGCACTTAACATCGAGGCGTTCAACCCTCTAATGCCACTTGCACTTAACATCGAGGCATTTAACTCTCTAGTGCCACTTGCACTTTAACATCGAGGTGTTCAACCCTCTAGTGCGACCTAGCACATTAACGACGAGACGTTAAATCCTCTAGTGCGTCATGCACTTTAACATCGAGGTGTTCAACCCTCTAATGCCACTTGCACTTAACATCGAGGCATTTAACTCTCTAGTGCCACTTGCACTTAACATCGAGGCGTTCAACCCTCTAGTGCGACCTGCACTTTAACATCGAGCGTTCAACCCTCTAATGCCACTTGCACTTAACATCGAGGCGTTCAACTCTCTAGTGCCACTTGCACTTTAACATCGAGGCATTTAACTCTCTAGTGCCACTTGCACTTTAACATCGAGGCATTTAACTCTCTAGTGCCACTTGCACTTAACATCGAGGCGTTCAACCCTCTAATGCCACTTGCACTTAACATCGAGGCATTTAACTCTCTAGTGCCACTTGCACTTTAACATCGAGGCGTTCAACCCTCTAGTGCGACCTAGCACATTAACGACGAGACGTTAAATCCTCTAGTGCGTCATGCACTTTAACATCGAGGCGTTCAACCCTCTATTGTGACCTTCACTTTAACATCGAGGCGTTCAACTCTCTAGTGCCACTTGCACTTAACATCGAGGCGTTCAACCCTCTATTGTGACCTTCACTTTAACATCGAGGTGTTCAACCCTCTAGTGCGACCTAGCACATTAACGACGAGACGTTAAATCCTCTAGTGCGTCATGCACTTTAACATCGAGGCGTTCAACCCTCTATTGTGACCTTCACTTTAACATCGAGGCATTTACATTCACCAATTACTCTCAAACTACTATTTCTATCCTAATCCAACTAAAACCTAACTAAACGAGCCACTAATTTGGGTTCGGTAAAAAACGACCTGAAACTTCAAACGTACATAACTTTCGCGTCGGATATTGGAATCGAACGATTCTAGCGGCCACGTACTCCTCTAATAACCTATTCTAACCTGCCAAGAGAAATTTTAAAACAAACGACCGTAGCTAGGTCAAAAATGGCAAAACCCGATTCTGCCCTTTACCTGAAATTCTTTTCTAGTTTTTCATCAATTTTCATCCAATTCCACACCAATCAACTACCCTCACACCCAATTAACGTAATCTAACAAAATACCAAGGCTACACATAGTAAAAACCGAAATACCAAAACCGAGAGCTTACTGATTTTCGCCCAAATGAGCTCCTCACGGTTCAACGGCCATTGCCGGTTCAAGGGTCGGCAAACCCAAGCTGAGGACACCCAAATCGGCCGGTGATCGGAGCTCTAGCAGCTCGGTGACCCACGGCCTCGAACATAACCGAAACAGGGGAAGAGGAAGACTTACCGTTCAGTTGTGCGTGAAGACGACTGAAAAGTGCAGCCCTGGAATCGCCAACGTTGTCTGGCCAGAAAACGTCGAGGAATCGCGGTGGTCATCGGAGGAGAGACGTCGCTCGACTCTCTCTCGCCTCCTCTTGGCTGTCGGGCACTCGAACGTAGAATGGCTTCTTCGAAGCCATTCTGTGTTTTAAAAAAAATAAAATAAATAAAATAAATAATAATAATAATAATAATTCCTATTAAAACTGTTTTAATAAATAATCATTTACTGTTTTGTCCTCCCGTAAATTCGACCCCCCGAAACACCGTTAAATCTCGCTCTTAGCCCGTTAAATTTTCCCCCACCTCACCCTCGGTCTAACTCCACCAAAACTTCCGAGAAATAATTAATTAACCCAATAACTAATATAACTTAAATTAATTAAATATAAAGCAATACACATTGAGGAAAAATTCTCGGGTGTTACAATCCACCCTCCTTACAAAAATTTTGTCCTCAAAATTTAAGTTCAGTTATTGCTCAACCTACATTCAACTTACCTACCCTACGGTCTTACACATCTATCGGTCACTTCTCAAATAATGATCATTCCTACATCGTTAAGTTTTAACTTCATCTCCACCTAACTAATTCTTCACTTTTCTAATTCGAACACGTATCCATCAAACAATTACCTAACTATCTCAACCTCCAAAGCCATCTCAATAGCCTAACACTAAAACCTACGGAGTAAACTTCTTACCATTAGTTCTAGATTTCGAATTCCCTTCAATATTACTATCGCATCTTACACCTATTTACCTTGTACCGCATTCTAACATCATTCACATATTCCAAATTCTCACTACCTAAATTAATTAACTATACACTCGAAGTTCTAACTAAGTTTTCATTCTTTGTAACGGCCCAGACCCCGTTCCCGCAGGCTCGAACCGTGCAGTTCCCACTGATGGGCTGCTGCCACGTGGCGGACTCAGTCCCAACCACGTGTACTCACGATCTTTCCTCTCCATGCAGAGGGCTTTTGCCTTCCCCCCCGCTCGAACCCAGGACCTCGGGGACAAGTACCTGGGCTATGAATGAGGAGTACCACTGAGCTAGCTGGCTTAGTGGTACTCCTCATTCGTAGCCCAGGTACTTGTCCCTGAGGTCCTGGGTTCGAGTGGGGGGAAGGCAAAAACCCTCTGCAGGGAGAGGGAAGATCGTGAGTACACGTGGTTGGGACTGAGTCCGCCACGTGGCAGCAGCCCATCGGTGGGAACTGCACGGTTCGGGCCTGCGGGAACGGGGTCTGGGCCGTTACAGCTTTTCTTGAATTCCTCGTTTTAGGTTGGGAATGAGTTAAGTTGTTGATTGAGGAAGTATTTTTTGCTATTATAGTTGATTTGTTAAAATATTTGGGATTTTGGGCTGTTGGAGAGCCATTAATGAAGTTTGATAAACTGTGAGCGCAACATGTTCGATGAAATGCCAGAAAGACTTTAATACAAATTTTAGAGAAAATAGCTTTGGCTAGAAGCTTAGTTTAAGTTTGGAATTCGTTTATTTAGGACCAGTTTTAATGCCTTTATTTAGGAAATGCCTTAGGTGGACACGGCTTACGGACGGTGCTCGGCATTGCTAAGGATGCCAGGTAAGTAGGTGCTAGGTTTCCGGCCCTTAAGGCCCTACATCGTGTCAATGCTAGGTTTTCGTGCTTTGATGATGATTTTCTGGTTGTGGGGTTTTAACATGTCGGGCAGCCTAGGATGTTAGTTAATAGTTGTTTGTTTGATTCGTTGCAAGTAAAGCATGTCCATGTACGTTTGTGAATTGTTTGATGATATGTCATACGTGAATTCTTCATGCATCATGTTTGCTCAAATGCCATACGCAATGTTTTTCATGCATGAAATTGAAATGTACGAAATGATTAAATGAGCTGGGTCGGTATGGCCATGAATAACAAAACTGTCCAACTCGAGGGACCATGAATCATTGTCCATATATGGACCACGAATACGCTCCGCAAGGACTATGTACACGCACTTGCCTACTCCCCAGCATAATGAACGTCGAGTAAAATGGAACACGAACAAGTAAATGAACACGAAAGTCATACATTCATGGATATGTTTTTGATAGTGCATTCCCTTGCTAAGCATTATGCTTAATGTTTATGTTGTATGATGTAGGTGAAAAGATCGGAGGTGAGGAGCCTCCTCTTGATGGTGAAGCATAGGCGGTTGATGGATAGGACTCGTGGCAGCGGGGAGTGTTTGGCCAGGCTTATTGACCCATGGGTGGCTCCGAGCTCTTATTGGTTAGGATTTTGATTTGTATAGATGTTAGCTTGGAGACAATGTGGTTTTAGATGGTTATGTTTTTATGGGTTTACTTTTGGATGATGTTAGGAGCTTCCGTTGCGTATGTCTGATATCGATAGGTTTGATGATTTTTAGTTATGGTTTTGGAATGAAAATGGTTTGTGGGTTAGGTGGAGATAGAGTTAATGATTTGACGTTATTATGAATTGTTTTAAGTATTTCAAACCTGTGTGGATACGCTCGGTTTTTAGAGCGATCCAAGCAGTTTGTTTTCGTGATCTTATGTCGTGTCTTGGTTATGTTTAAGCCATGCTCTCGGTAGTGTTTTTTGAGGATTTGTGAATTGATGTATGTATGAGGATAGATGAGTTGTTATGTGGAAGTGTGAGTTGGTGTAGTTTATGAGGAGAAAAGTGAAGGGGGAAAGATTTGGTATATGTGTGTTTTGTGCGTAAGGGAAAGAGGAAAAGGGGAGGCAGCTCTCTGGAATTTCAATTCCAGAGAGCTAGCTGATCGATCGCCTGAGGGAGGGGCGATCGATCGGCTAGTAGTGTGGCTAACGTTCTTGTTTTTCAGAACGTATGCCGATCGATCGGCTGTCTATGGCCGATCGATCGGCTGTTGCATATGGCGAAGGGCTGAGGCAGAGCCTCAACCAATTGATCGCCTGAGGGAGGGGCGATCGATCAGCTGAAGGTAAATGTGTAACACCCGGCATTTTATCTATGTAATTATTTTCCCGAACTATTAAGTGGGATTAGTTCAATATTAATACAAAGTATGTTTAGTTGGAAACCAAAACGAATGAGTTTATATTGAATTGGATAATGAGATAAAAACCAAACAAAAGGGTAACTAAACAAACAAGCTGGTTGGTAATGGATGGAGGGGTAAATTGGGAAGAAATTAGTAAGTGCAAGGCATTGGTGGGACTCGATCCAGAACACCGCTAATGCCGAAGCTATGACCTGGGAGATGTTCAAGACTGCTTTCTTTGACAAGTACTTCAATAGAACTGTTCGGGACAACAAGAAGAAGGAGTTCATGAATCTGTGACAAACTGGCTCTGTGACGAATTACATATGCAAATTTGATGCCTTATCACGGTTTGCTCCCCGTATGATTGAAGATGATGAGGACAAGATTTACCAATTTGTTCAAGGACTAAAGCCGAGTCTGTACATGAAAGTGAAGACTGCTGGGATACACAATGTACCTTATGGTGAAGTGACGGCTAAGGCCTTGGAGCTGGAAGAGGCAGAAATGACAGCATATGCACAGCGTGAGCAGCCAAGGAAACTCACGAAGGACACTCAGCTGCCACCACGTCAGAACAAAGGTTGGCAGCCACAACAGAACAGGGGACCACAGCAACAACAACAAGGAATAAAGAGACCCCTCAACCAGAATGATGATCAAGGAAAAGGAAAGAGGCCACTGGCACCCTTATGCCCCACCTGCCAGAAGAACCACCCCGGCGAATGCAAGTTGCGTTCTGGCCGCTGTTTCAGATGTGATAAGGTTGGACATATAGTCAGAGACTGCCCCATGCCGCCAGATCCGAACCGTGCAAGGGTAGCACCAAGAGTCTATGCAATGATGGAGGATGAGGAAGCTGTGCAGCATACAGTCATAACAGGTACCATTATGATCTGTGGTTTTGCTGCTTACACACTTATAGATACAGGAGCCACGCACTCATTCATATCAACCTTGTTTATGTGCAATCACAACTTAGAACCTTTACTAGCCGAAAGGCCATATGATGTTATGTTACCATCAGGGAAGTCCCTACATTCTGAACAGAATGTTAAAGGTGATGTTGTGTCCTTAGGAAGTAAGAAACTATATGTGGAACTGATTGTAATTGACATGAAAGGATACGAGGTGATATTAGGAATGGATTGGTTATTTAGGCATTATGCCACAATAAGTTGTAGATCTGGGATGGTTGATTTTCAACCCCCAAATGGTGATCATTATTCCTTCCAAACTATTCCTAAGATAAGCAAAATACCGATTATATCCTCACTAGAAATTTTTCGGTTACTGAAAAATGGTTGTGAGAGTTACTTAGCTAGCATAATGGATGATCGGGTGAAGAATAAGATAGAGTTACAAGATATCCCCATAGTCAGAGAGTTCTCTAAGGCATTCTTGGATGATTTGCCAGGATTACGACCTGATAGAGAAATAGAGTTTGTAATTGATACATATCCCGAGGCATTACCGGTATCTAAGAACCCTTACCGTATGGCACATGTTGAGTTAAAGGAGTTAAAAGTCCAGCTACAGGAATTAGTAGACAAAGGATTCATACGCCCTAGTAGTTCCCCTTGGGGTGCACCTGTCTTATTTGTCAAGAAGAAGGATGGTTCCCTTAGAATGTGCATAGACTATAGGGAGCTAATGTAACGCCCCTAGAACTGTACCCATTTACCCGTATAAATTTTTCATTTTATTTTACACTTTAAGCGGAAACTGAATCGGAATTGAAGTCGTTAGTGTTGTTTGGAAAACCATTTAAAACATACATAAAATTGCTTAATAAAACACTTAAAACTATTTAATTAAAAACTAATTTTAATTAAAAACAATCGGGAGGGCAAAACTGTCCAGCCATGAAAACAGAGGGCAGCGACCAGACACTGCAGCATGCAGCGCCTGATCGCTGCATGCTGTGCAGCATGCAGCGCCTGATCGCTGCATGCTGTGCAGCATGCAGAGATCGATCGCTGCACACTCTGTGCAGCGATCACAGCATGCAGCGATCGATCTCTGCGGCTTGCAGAGATCGATCGCTGCACACCCTGTGCAGCGATGCCTGATCGCTGCATGCTGTGCAGCATGCAGCGCCTGATCGCTGCATGCTGTGCAGCATGCAGCGCCTGATCGCTGCATGCTGTGCAGCATGCAGCGCCTGATCGCTGCATGCTGTGCAGCATGCAGCGCCTGATCGCTGCATGCTGTGCAGCATGCAGCGCCTGATCGCTGCATGCTGTGCAGCATGCAGCGCCTGATCGCTGCATGCTGTGCAGCATGCAGAGATCGATCGCTGCACACTCTGTGCAGCGATCACAGCATGCAGCGCCTGATCGCTGCATGCTGTGCAGCATGCAGCGCCTGATCGCTGCATGCTGTGCAGCATGCAGAGATCGATCGCTGCACACTCTGTGCAGCGATCACAGCATGCAGCGCCTGATCGCTGCATGCTGTGCAGCATGCAGCGCCTGATCGCTGCATGCTGTGCAGCATGCAGCGCCTGATCGCTGCATGCTGTGCAGCATGCAGCGCCTGATCGCTGCATGCTGTGCAGCATGCAGAGATCGATCGCTGCACACTCTGTGCAGCGATCACAGCATGCAGCGCCTGATCGCTGCATGCTGTGCAGCATGCAGCGCCTGATCGCTGCATGCTGTGCAGCATGCAGCGCCTGATCGCTGCATGCTGTGCAGCATGCAGCGCCTGATCGCTGCATGCTGTGCAGCATGCAGCGCCTGATCGCTGCATGCTGTGCAGCATGCAGCGCCTGATCGCTGCATGCTGTGCAGCATGCAGCGCCTGATCGCTGCATGCTGTGCAGCATGCAGCGCCTGATCGCTGCATGCTGTGCAGCATGCAGAGATCGATCGCTGCACACTCTGTGCAGCGATCACAGCATGCAGCGCCTGATCGCTGCATGCTGTGCAGCATGCAGAGATCGATCGCTGCACACTCTGTGCAGCGATCACAGCATGCAGCGCCTGATCGCTGCATGCTGTGCAGCATGCAGCGCCTGATCGCTGCATGCTGTGCAGCATGCAGCGCCTGATCGCTGCATGCCACCAGCGATCCTCCATTGCCATCGATCGCCATCTCACTTTCTCTTCTCTTCTCTTTTCTCTCTTTGATTTTCAGGTACTCTCTGGAAACTCCAGAGAGCAAAACCTCAATTTGCTCTCTGGAATCTGATTTCCAGAGAGCAATACTTCTACAAATAACAACCTAAAAATCAACTTCCATAATTTAACGCAATACTTTAAAAGTGATAAAATTTCCTAAAAACAAACTGCGTGGATAGCTCTAAAAACCGAGCCTATCCGTAACAACCTAAAAACATTTCAAAACATTTTCATAACATTTAACTAACGGATTAAACCAAAACAATTCAATATACAGTTTATAAAACAGATTTCCAAAACGTTTAAGTCATTAAATATAGCCTATCCACTACCCAATCCAAACAACCTAAAATGTCTATACAAATCAACTTAGACATTCTAATAGTTCCCAAAATACGTACACATCCCCCACGGGTCAAAAACGCGCCGACTGCCCAGCGCACTCCCACGGGCCATCATCCATCAACTGCCTCAGACATCAGAAGGAGGAACGTCGTCCTCACCTGGATCTATGTCACCTAGAACGTCACCTACACTATACAGACATCTATGAGATAATGAAATCTCAGTAAGCTTCGTAAATGCAGATGCATGCGTGCGTATGCCATTCAGAAAACATGCAGATTCAGATTCAGATACAGATTCATTACGTCGCAGACAGACAGATTGTCACCGAGATCGCAACCCACTAACCGGAGAGAGCCCATCCTGCGGTCGGACTACTCTTTCCAGCTAGAGGAGGGGGGTACACGCTTGCAACACGTACAGCCGTGCCTGAGCCCCACCTCGCGTGACCAGATACAGACAGATTACGTTCATTCATTACAGAGGTTCGTTTTCTTTTCTTAAAACACGTGCGGAAATTCATTTTCATGACATTCGAAATACGTGATGCATGAACAGATATGAGCATAATATAAACAAGCACATGTATACCATCAAGACTGTAAATGAAATAACCTACGAAACGTTTAAACCTAACTACCCAACCAAAGCAATTAAAACAAACGATCCTTTAACATCCTCGACGCGACATCGAAATACGGTGTAGGCCAATCGGCCAGAGTAAGTCACGAGGACTTACCTTGAGCGCACAGATTCTCGAGCTTCGACCAAGAGAGTCGTTCACCTGAGCAATTCAAAGCGTTTATCATTAAAACGAATTTAAACTTCTAAACGTCCAAATTCAACGAAACCTTAACTAAGGAATTCCTTAAAACTTCTAACTCATCAAATCGAGATACTTAAACGACTAATTCATGCTCGATGGTTCAAAATTACAATTAACGAACTTTTCCAAAAATTCCTAATTTTTAACCTTTTCACGATTTGATTTAACTTCGTCCAATAACGTCAAATACGTGCAATATATATTTAATCAAGGCTACCCTATTAATTACGAACCCTAATTCGCATTTTTGACGAAACCCTAATTGTTTATACTTCGTAAAACTCAAAATAAACGCTCTAAGAACGTAGATTCATACCTAGGATAGCGAGAGGAGGAAGAATCACGAAGAACGGAGGAGAAACGGAAGAGAACGGAGGTCGGAATCGTTGAATCGCCGTGGAAAGAAACAGAGAAAGCTCTCTGGAAGTCGTAGAAGAGAAACCAAAATGAAGGAGAAAAGTTTTTTAAGCTATTTTATAATATTTACCTTGAAAATTACTAAAATGCCCTTCTTTGATTTTTATATAAGTTTCGTCATTCAGTTCGTTAATCGTCCAACGATTCGACTTTTCCAAATTTTCATATTTCGCCAATAAGTCCAACTTATTATTTGGGATTCATTAAAAATGTCCGTTCGCAATTCGGACCTCGTTTACTATTTTTACGAGGACGTTCTTCACATTACGATAGAGATAATTACTCGGAATATAGCGTTTAATCTCCGAAAATTCTCATAATTTCCTTAAAATTCCTATTAATTGTTAGGATCGAAATGACGCTTTCCGTTTGCGAAACTGATTTGATTTGACATATTTATGAAAATGCCACTATATTATAAAATATGAATATAATATATTAAAACCAAAAATCCGTACAAGCCGGGTATTACAGCTAAATAAGTTGACGATTAAGAATAAGTACCCCTTACCCCGAATTGATGATTTGTTTGACCAATTGCAAGGAGCAAAAGTGTTTTCAAAAATAGATTTACGTTCAGGTTATTACCAACTGAAGGTTAAGGAAGGAGATATACCAAAGACGGCCTTCAGAACCCGTTATGGACACTATGAATTCTTGGTCATCTCATTTGGACTGACCAATGCACCTGCAGCCTTTATGGACTTAATGAATCTTGTGTTTCGGAAGTATTTGGACAAATTTGTAATTGTGTTCATAGATGATATCCTGATATACTCATGGACAGAAGCTGACCATGCAGAGCATTTAAGAGTAGTTTTGACAACATTGAAGGAGCATCAACTTTATGCCAAATTGTCCAAGTGTGAATTTTGGTTGGACAAGGTTAATTTTCTTGGCCATGTAGTTTCTGCTAATGGCATATCAGTGGACCCGACCAAAATTCAGGCAGTAAAGGATTGGCCACAACCAAAGAATGCCAGTGAGGTTCGCAGTTTCCTTGGATTGGTGGGGTATTACAGAAAGTTCATCAAAGGATTTTCTATGATAGCTAAGCCCCTGAGGAATTTGACAAAGAAAGACAATAAATATTCTTGGACCGAAGCTTGTGAGAATAGCTTCTAGACATTGAAGGTGAAGTTAACAACAGCCCCGGTATTGACCCTTCCAACCGAAGAAGGAAAGTTTAGCGTATTTTGTGATGCATCAAAAGTTGGTTTGGGCTGTGTTTTTATGCAAGAAGGCAAGGTTGTAGCGTATGCCTCCAGGCAATTAAAGAGTTACGAACAGAACTACCCCACCCATGATTTAGAATTAGCCGCTGTCGTTTTTGCTTTGAAGATATGGAGGCGCTACTTATATGGACAGCAGTGTGAGGTGTTTTCTGACCATAAAAGTCTGAAGTACCTCTTTACACAAAAGGAATTGAACATGAGGCAGAGGCGATGGTTGGAATTTGTTAAGGATTACGACTTTGAGATCAAGTATCACCTGGGTAAGGCTAACTCTGTAGCTGACGCATTGAGCAGGATGTCAACAACAATGCAACCCGTTGTATCAACTATGTCTATACCTTTGAGGACAGAAGTTCAGAGGTTTGAATTGGAGATAGTTCCAGAGTTATCAACCTTACTTGCCGATTTGACCATTCAACCAACGGTTTTAGAAAAGATCAAAGAGGCACAACAGAAGGACTCTGATGAGAATAACGGTATGATGAACAAGGTGAAGGACACCACCTCCGAGTTTAGTCTTTCCAAGGATGGGATTCTGAAGTTTAGAAATAGATGGTATGTCCCTAATGATGAGGAATTACGTAAGCTAATCTTGGCTGAGGCGCATTCGTCTCCCTTTTCTGTGCATCCTGGAAGCACCAAGATGTATCGAGACATGAAGTTACTCTATTGGTGGCCAAACTTAAAGAGAGATGTTGCTAAGTATGTAGAGTCATGTTTGGTTTGCCAACAGGTTAAAGCCGAGCACCAACGTCCAAGAGGTACCCTTCAGCCTTTACCTATTCCCGAGTGGAAGTGGGAACACATAGCTATGGATTTCGTTGTAGGATTACCTAAGACAATTAAAGGACATGATAGTATTTGGGTTGTGATTGATAGATTGACAAAATCAGCCCATTTCTTACCGGTAAGGACAACCTACTCGATGGACCAGCTTGCTGATCTTTATGTACAAGAAGTTATTAGGTTGCATGGAATTCCTGCATCTATTGTCTCTGATCGTGACCCTAGGTTCACCTCCCGGTTTTGGAAAAGTTTACAAGACGCATTAGGTACAAAGTTAACCTTCAGTACTGCCTTCCACCCACAGACAGATGGTCAATCTGAAAGGACTATCCAGATACTTGAGGACAAGCTGAGGGCGTGTGTACTAGATTTCCAGTCATCCTGGAGTAGATACTTACCCCTGGTTGAGTTCTCCTACAACAACAGCTACCAGTCCACCATTGGCATGGCGCCTTATGAGGCGTTGTATGGTAGGAAATGTAGATCACCTCTGTATTGGGATGAGGTTGGTGAAGCAAAACTCATAGGTCCCGAGATGTTACAGCAGATGTCAGACAAGATTGCCACTATTAAAGGAGGATGATTACTGCACAAAGCCGACAGAAAAGTTATGCAGACCAAAGGAGGAGAGATCTTGAATTTGCTGTTGGTGATGAAGTTTTTCTGAAGGTTTCACCATTTAAAGGAGTACTAAGATTTGGCAGGAAGGGAAAGCTCAATCCACGATTTATTGGACCATTCCCTGTTTTGGCTAGAATTGGTAGTGCAGCTTACAGACTGCAGTTGCCTCCATCATTAGATAAAGTTCATAATGTTTTCCATGTGTCAATGTTAAGGAAATGCATACGGGACCCTACACAAGTTGATAAACCAGTGGATTTTGAGATTGAGCCGACACTAACATATGAAGAGAAGACAGTGCAGATATTGGAATCCGCAGTTAAGACTCTGAGGAATAAAGAGATTCCGTTGGTCAAAGTTTTATGGAAGCATCATGGCATAGAGGAAGCCATGTGGGAGCGGCGACAGGACATGTTAGACAAGTATCCAGAGTTGTTTGTTTGATCAATTTTCGGGGACGAAAATTTTGTTTAAGGAGGGGTGGATGTAACACCCGAGTCAACGACCAGGTGATTTTCTTAACTGTACTAACGGTCATAAATATTTAATCTTTACAGTTTAGGACTTATACCAAGAATAATTAATTACATGTGGATCTAAATTAGGTTGAGTGGCAAAGTTGTAATAATGGAGGATTGAGGCCAGTATTTAAAGAAAAATGAAAAGATTTAAACCTCATTTAAACCACTGTAGCCGACACCACCCTTTCCGGCGATTTCTTCTCTCGCAAGTCCTTACTCTCTACTATCAGCAAACTCTCCTCAACGGCCGGTTTACTCCGCCACCACTCGACTACTCTGCGCCTGAGGTATGCATTAGACAATGTGGCTATTTGTTAGTTTATTAGCTCTGTTTTCAGCTCTGTATTGAAGTTTTGGATTCTTCAATGGCCGAGTATTGATAGGAACATTTTGAAACCCAAGATTTGGTAATGTCATTCCGAATAGATTCTGGACATTTAAAACAACCAACCCTGAGTTATTAATTATCGAATCCGTCTGTTTTGATTTTGGGATTTCGGGTTACATTGAATATTAAACTAAGAACTCGGGAAGGACTCTTAGCTATTATATCTTAGGGTAACTCGAGATTAGAACTATTAGGATTTTGTTTTAACTACTACAATGTAAATGTTTAAGTGAAGAAGTTTGAAGAGAAAGGAGCTCAAGTGCTAAGGAGACCAGGTAAGTGAATGTATTAAGATTTCCGGCTAATAGAGCCCTACATCGTGGGAGTACTAGGTTGAGATGTCTAATGTTTACCTTATGATAATGAGCTTGTCTGCACTTGAAGGATTTATGTATGTTGCGAGTTATACTATTTGATGACCTGCTAGTGAATGTGAAGTTGTCTGCTCTGGTATGATCCTTGTCATAGTTTGATGAGTTAAAAGTTCTCATGTTCATGCATCATGAATGTTTCTCAAGCATAAGAAAATGTTTTAACGCATGTTTTCCATGAACAAGATATGTATGTATATAAGTATATATATAAGATTTATGCAACGTGGATTAAGTGAGGGTTGGGGGCGGTTCGGCGTATGTCACAGTCCAAAGAAGGACATATGAATACGACCCGCAGTAGGGAACAAGATCAAACTCACTGTCGAACCCCCTTTACCGGCACAAATCCTCTCTTGATACACACAACCTAAACAAAGAATATGATCAATGACCATGAATGATGAATATGACCAATGACTATGAATGACGAATATGATCAATGATTATGAATGATGAAATGAATGATGGATATGATCCATGATTATGAATGATGAATATGAACAAGAATATGAACAAAAAATGATCTATGAGCATATTTTTCTCTGAATTATGCTTTCATGCACCCATGTTAGTGTTGCATTCCTTACTAAGCATTAGGCTTATAGTTGAACCTCATGTTGTAGGTGAAGAGACTACAGGTGAAGATACTAATTTCAAAGAGGATATTTAAAGCTGGTTGCTGGAGGATGCTCAAAGTGACAGTGCGGGACTGGAGAGGCGATTATGACCCCTGGTTATTGCTCCCTTATGTCAGTAAGAATATAAGAACTGGAATTATGTAGGATAGTGTTAGTATTGTCTGAGTTAACTTCTGAGTCTGGAATTAGTTTTAAGGGTTATCGAACGATCTGTTTTACTTAAGTCTTCCGCTACGTGTATTCCGAACGAGTCCCTGATTTTTTATTCGTATGAATGTTAAGTCATTGAAATTTGAAGTCTGTGAAGATTATGTCTATCAGATGATGTCGAGTGTTTTAGTCATCCGGTGATGTCGAGTGTTTTGCTCGTCGGATGATAAGGGTTAAGTCATTTGTCGTATAGTCACCGGATGATACTGGTATTTACAATACCGGGCGATGTGAGTGTTATTTTGTCGTTTAGTGCTCGGGTGATGTGAGAGTTGAAGTGTGTTTAGTTACCGGATGATGAAAGTATGGTTGTCGTCTAGTGACCGGATGATGTAAAGTATTTCTTCGCCGGAAGAGGAAAAATGCTATTTTGTCATCTAGTGACCGGTGGAGGAAGTGTAGTTATTCACCGGATGATGTAGACGATGTTTGTCGTTTAGTGACCGAGTGTGATTTAATAAGTCATGTGCGATGCACGTGCTCACCGGATGATGTTTCTTATCTAGTGAGATTTTAAAGAGTCACGTGTTTGACTCGTGTTCACCGGTGGATGTCCACTACCGGGTCATGTTTTAATTATGCACGTGGGGAGCACATGTCCATCGGATGATGTTTCCCTATTTCACCGGAAGATAAGGTATATTTCCTCGACGGATGATGTAAGTGATAATTTGTCGTTTAGTGATCGGATGATATAGAGCTTGTATGCTATCGGAAGATGTCTTAGATGAACATGTGAATTTCACACGTCTATCGTAGATGTTTAATTGGTCACACGAGATGCACGTGATCGTCGGTCGGTGCGAGTCATGTGGGGTGCTCGTGCCATCCGGAAGACGCAGTGTCTATCGGTTGATGCATGCAGACCCATGCAACTTGTACGTCGATTGGAAGCATGTACGAGGGACTAATTCTCCATCCATTAAGTTGAAGTTTTTTTTTAGCCTGTTAGGTATACCGTTATTAAAGAAAAATCAAGAAGAAGGAGAAAAGAGTTCAAATATAAATTAAAGTTTTATGTAAAGTCATGAATTTCGTGGCGATCCTCGGGTCGTTACATTATAGTGGATGTACGAGTGTTGGGCGATCTACGTTGAAAAATATTGTTGTGAAGTATGTGATGTTTAGAAGTAAATGGATGAAGGAAGAATAATGGTAGTGTGTATGCAGGTAGAAGAAAGAAGGAGGGTGAGGTGATCTCCTTGGAATTTTGGATTCCAGGGAGACTGCTGATCGATCGCCTAAGGAGGTGATCGATCGGCAGTTGTGATCGCCACTCCCTGGAAATTTCAGGGAGTGTGCCGATCGATCGCCGGTGTGAGGGGCGAACGATCGCCTGCCAAAGGGGCGATCAATCGCCCCTACATTTCATGGGACAATTGTCCCTTTTGCCCCTGTTTTTGTCTGTTTCACAAATTTATTTGTTTATATGTTTTAATTGTTTTACTTAATTGATTTTAAAATTTATTTAAACGATTTCCTTAACAATATTAACGATTTCGATTTCAATTTAAATTCCGCTCAAACTTTAGGTTTAAAGTTTGTAAGAAAAAAAAATAGACATAAAATAATACGGGAAAATAAGGGTACAGTGTTAGGGTCGCTACATACACAGCACTACTCTCCGACAAGGCGAATCTACTCAAAACCACGTTGCAATCTTTTCTTATCTTTTTTTCAAGCTCACACATCAAAACTATACTCAAAACTCGTTTTTCGTAGTTCTAAAACAATGATGCATGTCACACAAATGCTTAACCACAAAATAAAACAAAGCAGTCAAACAAACAAACAATTCCCTACCGTTCAATGGTGTAGGCCCGAAGGCAAAACACAAATATCTTCTACTTACCTGGATTCCCCGCACGTATTAGCTTACTCCGAGTACACAATTCACTCGCTCGTTAACCTAGCATATATAGAGAATTAACTTAGTAATAATACAACTAAACCTAAAGGATATTTACTCTATTTCCAACAACAACTAACTAACCCTAAGCATCCAAACTCCAAAATCCCGATTTTCCCCCCATTTTCAATGTCTGAACTTCAATCGGCCATAACTTACTCGTTTTTTATCGGATTTCAACAATCCACCCCATTCCGTAAACCTATATATGTCTACTATCCATTGAACAAACCATTTTAGCAACCAAACAACATGGCCGATCGAAATCAACAAAAACAGAATCGGCGACCTATGTTTCCAAAACCAGTTTTTCATCGATTTCAACCAAATCTCTAATCTATCTATCTAATTATCATAAACCATCCTATTTAATGTCTAAACCACCAAGAGTGTCAAGAAAAACCAGCAAGAAAAAAAAATTTTGGAGCTTCCATCATTAGGGTTTCCAAATTCCTCTAAACCTCACTAAATTTTACTAAAAACACCAAGAACCACTACCTATGTGCATACAACATAAAACCCATTCAAAACTAACCTTGATTCCTTGCTAAAAACTTGAAGAAATGAATAAAGAAGAAGCTCTCAAAGGTGCTGAAATTTTGTGGAAGGGAGGAAGAAGATGATTACCTTTTGTCTTTCTAACCTCACATTTTCATCTTTTAAAATATCTAACTTTTCCCTCTTTAAATTTTTTTCCACCAAATTTTCAAATTTTGTAAAGTAGCCCATATCCTCACCCCTCCCACGTGAGACATCTATTTCCCCTTCACTCATCCTTCATTTTTTTTTATTTCACTTTTAACTTAACACACACTACTCCAATAACTTACTCTATTCTTATGGTTTTCACTCAAATCTCCACTTCCTAACTCTTATACTTAGTATAACTGTGATGACCCGTATGTGTAAGTATGGTACGATGGCTGCACGAACCGGAACCCGGATGGCGGTACGTCCGCGCGGGCGAACCGGAAGGTGACGGGTAGTAAAAAGGGGGTTGTCACAATCCCACATCGCTTGGGGAAGTATGTGGAAATGAAACATATGTAAAGAGACTCTCCCAACATAGTGAGACGCGTTTTGGAGCACAATTGGCAACGGATCCCATGAGAACTCCGAAGTTAAAAGTGCTTCGGCGAGAGCAATTCCAGGTTGGGTGACCTTCCGGGAAGTTCTCGCCAAACAAAGCCGTGAGGGGAGGATATTGTGCTATGGCTCAATCTCTAGAGCGGGTAATATCTTGCTGGGATAAGGGGTCGTTACAAATGGTATCAGAGCCTGTACCCAACCGGAAATGTGGCCAACGAGGACGTTGGGCCCCCGAGGGGGGGTGATTGTGATGACCCGTATGTGTAAGTATGGTACGATGGCTGCACGAACCGGAACCCGGATGGCGGTACGTCCGCGCGGGCGAACCGGAAGGTGACGGGTCGTAAAAAGGGGATTGTCACAATCCCACATCGTTTGGGGAAGTATGTGGAAATGAAACATATGTAAAGAGACTCTCCCAACATAGTGAGACGCGTTTTGGAGCACAATTGGCAACGGATCCCATAAGAACTCCGAAGTTAAAAGTGCTTCGGTGAGAGCAATTCCAGGTTGGGTGACCTTCCGGGAAGTTCTCGCCAAACAAAGTCGTGAGGGGAGGATATTGTGCTACGGCCCAATCCCTAGAGCGGACAATATCTTGCTGGGATAAGGGGTCGTTACAATAACTCTAGGATTAATGCTAAACCCTCATAACATAACTTAATCTAAGGCTACGTACGTTAGATAAAAAATCCCGGGTGTTACAATCCATCCTCCTTAAAAAAATTTTGTCCTCAAAATTTGGTCTTAGTTATTCCTCAACTTACTTACTCCAACTCTATCCTCTTACTTTTAGGTTGCCATGCTAACTCTCAACTACTTCTACGACCTTACTCATTTATCGGGCAGTGAGAATTCTACATCTCCAAAGTTTTGACTTCACCGAGCTCTGCACTCTATAGCTCAAATACCCATATGTCCATTGACTTCAACGTAAGCACTCATCACTTATACTCTCAAACCCCTCTAACATAGTTCTACACTCTAGCTTTTCCTCGTGCTAATTTCATCTAGTTACTTACTTTTCTAATCCAGGGTTTATCAAACACTTACATAACCACTTCAAACCTCCAAAGCTACCTCAATAGCGTAACTTTCAGGACTCAATGAATAAACTTCTTACCCTAAATCCTCAATTTCAAATTCCCTTCTACTCTACCATCTTATTACTAACTTATCACTCCCACCTCTTGTACCTACTTTCCTCGAGTAATCAAGACATTTTATTGGTCATTCAAACATCATCCTCGTACTTCAAGCTCTCAGTATTCAAATCTACCCACTATTTTCTCAAAGTACTATCTTAGTTCTTATAATTATGCCCACTACACTCGCTGTATCAACTTCTACCTCGGTCATTACCAAACCCTCTCAAACTCTTAGGTCTAAACTAACTCGTTCCGAATTATACACTCAATACCAGAGTTGGTGTATACCCACTTCGACTCGGGTCTTCTTACTTTGATTTCGACCTCACAAATGTCGAATTGAAACTTTCATAACCCTCCCTAATTAGACTTATTTCTAAATTCACTCGTATAATCTCCGTGTGAACTCTCTTCCCTTCTTATACGATATCCTCTAAATTTCTCAATTTCACACGGAATATTAAATTCTTAATGGTTAACTTCTTATCTTAATCCTCCATTCAAAGTAATTAATCTCCTCGCTTACCTCTTTCCTAAGTTTCTCAACACTAATACAAATACCTAATTCTACTTGGGATTCTCCCCAAAATTTACTAATTACTCTACTCTCTTTTACTCATCCAACTCGGGTTTTAAATATTGTTCTAACTCCTTTTACAACAAGTCACCTAACAATCCCCTTGTTTGCAAACTTGTTGTAGTTCACTTAACACCCTTAATTCCAATCTCCTACCTGTTACCTTTCTACGATAGATACTCACTCTCACTGATTCACTATCTCTCCTAACATCACGCGCATTACTCTAAACCTCATAACATCCTCTTAATTCAAGAGGCTAGATTTTTCTCTAATTAATAAAGGCATCTAAGTTTCTATGTTATTCCAACCATTTATGTTTTTGATTCCATAATCTTAGGTCAAGTAACATCAAAAGTCCAACATGTCCATTACTTAATCAATCCTACTGTCACTAAGTCTTCTCCTAAGATAGTACTCATTCCTTAAAGATCAACCAGCTTTATACCCTGAATATCACCTTGCATAGGACTTTTACCTTCTATGCCTTAATTTATTGGCTTCACATTTCTACATAAATCTCTAGACTTCCATCCTCGATATTAATTAATACAAACACTCCCCCGTGATCACTCATGACTTTACACCAATTAATCACACCCTCTAAAGTACTACTTATTGCTAAATTCTCTAGGGTATTTTCTGATAAATTTTTATTCCTAAATTTCAAACTCCTCTCTGATTCACAATATCCTAGAACTCCAAGGGTTTGCTAGCTAGGACCCCATTTCTATTTATTCCACTCCTATCTCTCATAAGATGTATCTCTCTAAGGGTAACCAAATCCTAGGGGTACCATTTTTACAATCACCCTTAGTTATCTAATTTGATGCATAACTTCCTTATTCTTCAAAGCTTACAACGAATAATTCTCACCATTTGGCTCGATCATGGCAAAAATCCTAGGTGTTGCCTTGGTTGAACCCTTCTTTAACGCAACGCAATCCTTGGCTATATGTCCGGGCTCGTTACAATTGAAGCACCAGGTGATTCTTGGCTTTGGACAGTCTCAGAAAAGATGGCCAAATTCGAAACAGTTAAAACATTTGCCCATATATTGTCCGCACTCTCCTGGATGAGCTTTCAAGCACTTAGGACATGGCAAGTATTTTTCCCGTGGTGATGGCTTCTTTCCTTCTCTCTAGTCATTCAAATACCCGCTCGGTCTTTTAGTTCCTTGAGATGGTGAAGAAGACCCACCTCTGTTCATCTGAGTTGTAATTTCCTTGAACATTCGTCTGGGAGCTTCTACCGGTTTAATACACTTCGAATCAGCCTTTTCCACTTCAATTGCCTTGGTCACCACATTCACATAGGATACACCAACTATCCCGGATATCTTTACACCCTTATATATTTTCGGCTTTAAGCCCTGCACAAACTGAAGCACTTTGTCTTCCTCCCTGCTTACCAAATGGCTTGCAAATCGGGAAAGTGACTCAAACTGCCTGATATACTCTCCCACGGATCCAGTCTGCTTCAGCTGTAAGAACTTCATTCTCTTAGCAGCTTGGACTGTTTCGGTTGTAGTACTTGTCGTAGAATAATTCCTTATATTCCTTCCAAGTCAGACCTTGAACACCTGTGATAGCCTCTACCGTCTCCCACCAACTATGAGCATCGTTGGCCAAGTGGAAGGTCGCACATGTCACTTTGTTTCCTTCCTCCACATTGGCGTATTTAAACATATTCTCAATAGTATAAATTCACCTCTCCACAGCTGTGGGATCCGTTAACTGGCCTTCAAACGTCGGAGGCTTCAACCTTCTAAATCTCTCCCCACTAGAACCCGCTCCAAGGTTTCCTTGTCCTCTTTGATTCAATAGCGCCCCCAACAGTTGAGACTGTATATTAATTAACTCTCTGAGCTGCCTATTTGACTCCTCAAGTTCCTCTCTCGACTGTCCTGGATTTCTCGGCATCTTGGTTCTATTTCTAAGCAAGGTTAAAACAATCTAATCTTAATTGTAAACTAACTAAAATTAAAAGAAATACTTACAATCAGTGAAGCACATTGCATGGCGGCTGGCATTGTCGGGTAATCCTTTGAACGACTTAACCATTTTGCTCTGATACCAGCTTGTAACGCCCCCAAACCCACCCCGGCTCGGTGCGCTACTTGGCTCTATTTCGGATTGTTAAAACACTCTATGGTATACCCGTACCCTTAGAAAGTACTAGAAATACGTGAAAATTTAAAACTTTATTCTTTATTTAAAACTTCATCGTTTGAAAATAAATAGACACCCTTCCAGCGGAAAGCTAATAAAATACGTTAAAGAAAACTCGGTTAAATTCTTAAATCAATTGGTTAAAAAAATGAAAATCAGCAAAGTTAGCTGAGAGTTTCGGTCGACATCTCAACACCAATTTCGACTGATTTCTGCTCTAATCAGTTGATATCTCCAAACCAACTTCGACCGATTTCAACACTAATCGGTTAACATCACCACACCAACTTCAACCGATTTTGCACAAATCAATAAATATCTCCACAACAACTTCGACCGATTTCTGCACTAATCGGTCGACATCTCCACAACAATTTCGACGGATTTCGCACTAATCAGTTAATATCTCTACACCAACTTCGACCAATTTCAGCACTAATCAGTTGATATCTCCAAACCAACTTTGACCGATTTCAAAACTAATCGGTCGACATCACCACACCAACTTTGACCATTTTCCCTTTTCCAATTTTCTTCACTTTCTTCATCAACATTTCACCTAAAAACCCTCACAACTCATCTTCCAATATTTTAAATTTCTAGACACACTAAAACCTGACTCGCACACATAAACAGAAACGTAAAAGTTTGTAAAAACTAAACATCGTTTCTTTTATGAAAAAAAAACTGAGCAGCATAATGGTTAAATTTTCTAAAACCAAATCCTGAAAACCAAATGTTTTATATAACACATTCAAAGTACACACCAAAAGACCTAAAGTTCCCTAACCTATTTACAACCTAACATCACAATCAAAATACAAATCCACCCCATCTTCCAGCAATACAATGGTCAAGGCGCCCCGACAATTGCCTGCACCGGCATGTCACATACGTCGCCGACTGCGTCTTAACCCTGGCCTCCCTCAACTAGCTCACTTGTAATCTCGTCGTCACCTACACCATGGAACATAAAACGTAAGCCTAATGCTTAGCAAGTAGGGAATAATGAATGTCAAACACCTAATGCATACTTAGTCTCTAACACATGCAGTTTCTACACCCTCTGTTATCCTCATTTCATTACCAATTCATTAATCCTTCACTTTTTACATCGATCACAGAACCCTCTCGAGGTGCTACACAAGCACTTCTCCCCGTTGAGGCATTCTTACTCTCGACACATTACATATCTTCAGCAGTATAACCCTCTCGAGGTGCTACACAAGCACTACTTCCCGATAAGACATTCATACTTTCGACACATTACATATCTTCAATGTATCTCTCATAGAGACCCTTACGAGGTGCTACACAAGCACTACTCCCCGACAAGGCGACTCTACTCAAAACCACGATGCAATCTTTTCTTATCTTTTTAAGTTCTAAGCTCACACATCAAAACTATGCTCAAAACTCGTTTTTCGTAGTTCAAAAACAATGATGCATGCCACACAAATGCTTAACCACAAAACAAAACAAAGCAATCAAACAAACAAACAATTCCCTACCATTCAATGGTTTAGGCCCGAAGGCAAAACACAAATATCCTCTACTTTCCTGGATTCCCCGCACGTATTAGCTTACTCTTAGTACACAATTCACTCGCTCGTTAACCTAGCATATATAAAGAATAAACTTAGTAATCATACAACTAAACTTAAATAACATTTACTCTGTTTCCAACAACAACTAACTAACCCTAAGCATCCAAACTCCAAAATCCCGATTTTCCCCCCATTTTCAATGTCCAAACTTTAATCGACCATAACTTACTCGTTTTTCATCGAATTTCAACAATTCACCCTATTCCGTAAACCTCTACATGTCTACTATCCATTGAATCAAACCATTTTAGCAACCAAACAACATGGCCGATTAAAATCCACAAAAATAGAATCGGCGACCAATGTTTCCAAAACCGATTTTCACCAATTTCAATCAAATCTCTAATCTATCTATCTAATTAACCTAAACCATCCTATCTAATGTCTAAACCACCAAAAGTGTCAAGAAAAACTAGCAAGAAAAAGAAATTTTAGAGCTTCCACCATTAAGGTATCCAAATTCTTCTAAACCTCACTAAATTTCACTAAAAACACCAAGAGCCACTACCTATGTTCATATAACATAAAACCCATTCAAAACTAACCTTGATTCCTTGCTAAAAACTTGAAGAAATGAAGAAAGAAGAAGCTCTCCAAGGTGCTGAAATTTCGTGGAAGGGAGGAAGAAGATGATCACCTTTTGTCTTTCTAACCTCACATTTTCATCTTTTAAAATATCTAACTTTTTCCTCTTTAAATTTTTTTCCACCAAATTTTTAAATTTTGTAAAGTAGCCCACATCCTCACCCCTCCCACGTGAGACATCTCTTTCCCCTTCACTCATCCTTCATTTTTTTTTATTTCACTTTTAACTTAACACACACTACTCCAATAACTTACTCTATTCTTATGGTTTTCACTCAAATCTCCACCTCCTAACTCTTATACTTAGTATAACTCTTGGATTAATGCTAAACCCTCATAACATAACCTAATCTTCCGTTGTTCATGTGCCTCAAGAGAACCAGCGAGATCATCGAAGGTCATTTCTTCCAAGTTTCTCGATTCCTCGATTGCACATACAACATTCTCGAAATTCACCGTTAATGACTGAAGAATTTTCTCCACGACCCTTGCATCTGTGAGGGTTTCTCCATTGCATTTGAGTTGATTCACCACCGTTTGCACACGCGTTATGTAGGTTGATATGTCTTCTGTCTTCTTCATTTTCATAGCCTCCAACAAGCCTCGAAGAGTTTGAAGCCGAACTTGTTTAACTCGGTCGGCACCCTTGTACGCCTTTGCACAGTGTTTCATGCTTCCTTCAAAGTTGATGCATCAGCAATCTTCTCAAAACCTGACTCCACTACTGCTTGAAACAAAAGATAGAGAGTGGTCTTGTCCTTCACTCGCATTTCTTTCAATTCTTTTAATTGATTCACTGTTAAGGAATCAATAGCTTCCGCCTTCGTGAAGCCGACTTTAACAACTTCCCATGCATCTTGTGCACCGAGCAATGCACGCATTTGAATACTTCAATTGTCGTAGTTCGTCTTGGTGAGTCGTGCCAGCGGCATCTGCTCCAACGGTGTTCTTTTGTAGTCAGACATAGCTCTGATACCAATTTGACAATCAAATTAGTGTTTGTCTTGGAGAGGAAGAAAGATGGACACTAACAACAATCTTCTCAAATGTATTTCTATTTATTCTCTCACACATTTCAATGAAAAATATTGCAATATTTATAGTATCATGTTTGACTCTTGACATTCTTACAATAAACATACTTTAAAAAAATGGAATACCAAGCATTACATTTATTCATAACCGTTCATTATTACAACGATCATAACTTCTTCTATTGAACTCCAAACGACTTGAAACTTAAACCATTCGAAAGTAGACTACCGGGGCTTCAAATCCGTAGGTTATACATTAAAAATGAATGTCATTGGCTCTTCAAATTCTTGTTCAAAATATCCTCTTCGAAACTAACAGCTTGTTTGAGTTTAACTCTCAACAACATTTAAGCAAACCAAGTGAAAAAAATAAAGTAGTGTAAGCATTAAGGCATTGAGAGCTTTGGAGGCGCACGCAGCAGGGGACGCAGCGCGTGAGCAGGAACACGAAGCGGCGATGTAATGTGTGCTGCACGGCCAACGATACCACCTGACGCAAAAAGTTTCCAAATTTCGATTTTGTTAAGTTTTTTACATTTTAGGGTTTCCATATTCTATATTTTCAACTTTATTAAGGTTTACTATATTTTTTTTATGAATATTTTTTGGTTATTTACTATTATTTTTTGAGTTTTTTTTTTTATCTTATTTAAACACAATGCTTGTAACCTTTGGGGGACAATTTATGAAATAAACTAAATTTTTGTGAGAATTTTCTCTTTAGTTTTTTGCGTAGAATTAGATCTTCTTCGAGTTAAAGCTTGAAAGATCAACTTGATAGCTTTATTTACAACAAAATCGGTTGTGGGTCAAACTCATTGTTTGAGAATTTTTGCTCCATCGACGAGGTTTGATTAGAGTCAAGTTTCTCATACTTGATTCAAAGGCGTTCATGTGTTTCTATTCTGCATTGTTGAAGGGTCTCAGATTTGATATACTCATGGTTCTCACCTTGAACTTGTTGTAAGTCTATTATTTTCCATACTAGAAGATTTGATGAGAGTTGCCCATGGTTTTCCCCTTCACATTGGGGAGTTTCCTCGTTAAATCAGGTATTTTCTATTTATTTAAGAACGTGTATGATGTATTTACTTTTCTGACTAGTTACTAACTAGATATATTGTCCAATCCTCCCTATCAATATATGCACTTGGACTTTAGAGCGAGACTGTTTTTAAGCTATAGATCCATTCCATGCCTTTCTTAATAATATCCTTAACTGCTACTATATTAGTGTTTGTTGAGAGGACCCAGGGCTAATTCGAGTGGCTTGGATCTATACAAGTCATTTAGAAAGGAGCATCTAGTGATCCATAGCATTACACCACCATTTTGCCGATGATTGCTTCCTTGCCCACGCTTTTTGGTTTGCTATGTACCATGTGACAATAAATACTGGAGTCATTCATCCCTTATGTTCGGCCATTGGTTAGTGGGTAGTAAGTAGAGTTTTAATGTTCAACCCTAAGCAATTTGAAGAGTTCAATAAAAAATGACTTTGAAAATCTTATCTCAATCTAAAATATTAGCTTACCAGGTGTCTTGTAGTCTGTGAATTTGTTCTCCATAAATAGTTGTCCTAAAAGGGGTGCACTAAAAGCGCATCCCTGTAAAATTCGTCAAAGTTGTATAACTAGCGATGTCCGAAATATTTTTAAATTAATTAGTAGACAGTATCTTAGATTTTATTGTATTTGAACAAGTTTTGCATGTTTACATATGAGCATGCCTAATAGATGTTAGTTATGTGGGCAGCCAGAATAGTGACAATTTCATGTGATGTATGTAGTGTTTAGTAACTATTTTTTAAGAATATTATTACGTTTATTTTTTATTCTGCTCTCTAAACATAATTGTTAACGTGACAAATAATATAGTTGATTAATTCCATCAATCATTGTTTATTTTATTTTTACTATTGCACATTTTCTTTATGTACAGTTATTGTTATTCTCTATCATATTCATGTAGAGGTCTAAAAAAAAAAATCTTGGTAAATTGTTCTTCCTACAACTTGAATGAAGAAAATTCCTGATCATGAACTATATTTTCTACACCAATTTTTTCAAAATAACGAGAGATTCATTAGAATAATTGCTAGAGACATCTCAAAGTTCATGAAACAACCGAAAAAATCAGAACTAAAGATCTTAAAACTTGACCCGATCAGTAAAAATATGCGAATTTTCATCTTTCGGATTGAACTGATTTTTCAGTGGATGTAAGGCCAGGCGTGCAATGTGGGGAAGGATTGTAGGGGTCAACATCCTTCGGAGTCTCACTCCTACTCCTTCCGTCTCGACTGTTCTCACTACGCACCTCTTCTCTTCGACTCGATATGGTTTTCTTCTCCGGCAAGCAGGGGGCATCTTTTGGTATTTCATAGAGTGTTAAACCACTGCCTCCACTTTGAAGCATTTCTTCCTCCCGGCTGTCCATCTTTGTGTACAGCGCTTCAAGGATTTCCACTACTTGGCTCATCAGAGGCCTCCCTTTTGGGTTTTGGCTAATGCATTGGTGTGCTAATTGAGTCACTTTTAAGGCGGTTCTTTCAGAGTATTGTCCTTCCATTCTGGGATCTAGGATTCTCAACACTTTCTTATTGTGGGTGAGAATGGGACGTGCCCACTCGACTAGACTGTGCTCTCGGCTTGGCCTGCTCTTGTCCATTGCTCTCCTTCCTATAAGCATCTCGAGCAACACCACTCCAAATCCATACACATCACTTCGAGCCGTCAAATGCCCTGCATAAAGTCAATTACATTCATGACTGCATTATAAGAAGATCAATAACTACCTGTTCCTTTTCTCGTCTTCCTATTTTCTCTTGGGAGATAAACACAGATCATCAATCTAAAATCTGGTAGTTCAACGAAAAAAGGTTGCATATGCTTACTATTCGCTATATTTTACCTTCCAAACTTGAAAACAAAATAAAGACCTATCAACTATCTCTGAAGCTGTTAAATGAACCAGTTTAAACTGAATCGATCACACTGCAATTAACCAGTGATATCATCCAATTTGTTCGGTTTTCTAAGCCAATGGGAATTTCTCCGGGTTCGCTTTAGTTTGATTTTTGGTTTTGAAAACAAAACTGTAAGAAATAGACCAAATCATGCCTCTAAATGTTCTATATTGCTCTATGAAACTGAAGAAAATTGGACCTGAGCATTCACAAGTATTTGCTTAAATAGTAACTTAATTCTTTCATATTTTCTTTCTATTTCTTACTAGTATTTTCATTTCAAAAAAGGAAGTTAAAAAAAAAAGGATATTAGCAAACAACCAACCCACCAGTCATTACATATTCGGGAGCAGCATATCCATATGTTCCCATCACTCTAGTTGAGACATGGGTTTGGTCTCCCATAGGCCCTTCCTTTGCCAGGCCAAAGTCTGAGAGCTTTGCATTGAAATCCTGCGGGTTATTATCCATTTGATTTGAGGCATGAGGGCTATTTGGCCAAAATATAAGTCTTCTATCCATTGTGTCAATGGAAAGATTTCTAATTTTGACGGTCTTCTTCAAAGCAATAAAAAAAAGAATGAAAGTGAACTAACTGCATCAAGCAAAATGTTGGACGTCTTGAAGTCACGATATATAATAGGCCTTTCAGAACCATGTAGAAACGCAAGACCCTTTGCAGAGTCTAAAGCAATTTTCATTCTTTTAGACCAAGTCAGAGGACAACCTACTCCTACAATCATAAGCACATACAATGAGATGTTCTTAATCAAATTCAAGGGTCCAAAAAAACACCTTACATTTTAAAGTGATATGCTTTTCTTAGTTATTTAATATTTGATCTAATCCACCAATAGAAATTATATATGTTGAGACTATCATCAAGAATAAACTGGACTCTAATAGCTGAGATCATTTCCCACAATTGTAGTCTCTATTCAAGTAGAATAACTCAGGAATAAAGACAAGTAACAATCTATGCAGATTGAAGGCTTCAAGAATAGAACTCAACACAATTTACACTTCCCAAATTAGTTTTGCCAAATAGTTTTCTTCTCTCTTCCTTCTTTGGTACCCATACGTCATTGTGTTTCGTTATTAGAGGACAAAAGGAAGAACTGTTAATTTGGGCTATGAAAAATAAAGAAATTCCATTGAACATGTCCCTGACAAACCTTGGTGATGGACAATCTTGTTCTTCATTGCATTTTTTTGTGTTTGGGACAAGAAATAAAGAAAGATTTTTCTGGTGAGAATAAGGATACGGACATAGTGTTCTTCAAAACGATTTGTTTGTTTCCTTTTTTAGTCTAGTAATTTGTCCATTTTGTATATTCCCCAAGAAAGAGCAAAAGAACTAAAATTACCAACAAAAAAAGAAATCTGCCAAAAATAAAAACCATTAAGAACTTCAATCTATGGATGATTATTTCAGAGCTCTGTCAGAATTATTAAACCCATTAAGCACTTAATACTTACTTCGAAAAAGATTCTTTTCCAAGCTCCCACTTGCCATGTATTCATATACCAACAGCCTATGCTCATCCTCGCAGCAATACCCGATGAGCTTCACAAGATTTAGGTGTCTGAGCTGCCCCAAATAGTTGACTTCTGCCTGAAAAAACAAACAAAATCTGGTGAAGCAATTCAATCCCTCTCAAAATTGTTGACTTGACATCATAAATGCAAACTGTTCTTGAAATTAAATAAAAGCTGTGTGCAAAACTGTGAGACACAAGACATACACTTCATTTAACAAACATAAACTCTATGATTCTACAGACACGAGCCTTGCATATAAGAAATAAATAATATGACATCGTATGGGATTGCAATTTTGAAGATATAAAAATTATCCTTTCTACTTTGTACTACGACCAAACAAATCTCATTTGGCTCATCAAATTACATAAAAGCAATTAATCAACATCTTTTGAAATAAAATACAAGGCCAAGAAAATAGGATGATTACCAGCCATTCCCTGTCACCTTGAAAGCCTTCTCGATTAAGCTCCTTGATGGCGACATGCATAGTTTTATAACCCGGCCTCACATTATCATCTATAACTCCCTTATATACAACTCCAAACCCACCCTCACCTAGAATTAGATCCTGTCGAAAACATTTTGTGGCCAACCTCATCTCCTCATACGTAAAGACATCAACATTACTATATACAGAACTTTGGCGGAGCTCTTTGACATCCTTTGGACCCAAGGATGGGCTGCTTGTGATTTTATCTTGTTCAGTGTTGTGCTTGTTAGCCATAAACACTGAAATTGTTCAAGAAAAAGAAATGTAATTTGTTGAACACAAGTACTTACCACTTCTCTCGCAGTAACTTTCTTAGTCTTCAAAAGCTAATTACAAGCAAAATGATTTCCAAACCATCCTCAGTACCAAGAATTTTAGACAGAACATATCAACATTATGAATTGCTAAAGCAAGATTCTTTGAAGGACTGAAATTTTAGGAACTTTTTTGGGCTGTTTCAGTCAAACGTAATGCTATACTCAGGAGGATAAGTTGCCACACACTAGTGGTTTGTAAGATCGACTAGATTCCTCGTTGTAAAATGGGAGTATATTTCTAAGCATTGTAGAGATATTGTAAGATCTAAAGTTGTATTTAGTCTTTTTTTTCCACCGTCAATAAACAAATTGTTACTCATAAAAAAAAAAAGTAGAATTCATCAGAGAGAAATTATCCATATTCAGAGGAGAAAAAGAACGAAACGCAACAAAATAGTTGCAGTGAACAAACTTCCCATTTCTGGGTGTCTGGTTTAACTTGACATAAAACTCAACACCTCGATTCACAATCAATACCTGGATTACTCCTTCCAGAAACTTGTTGATGTATTTCTTCGATGCTGAAGCAAATACCCATAAAAATCAACCAACTCCTCAAACCTTGATCTAAATCACCAGACCCATTATCATCGTCCACTGCTAATTGCCTCTTCTAAACACTAGTAAATTTCAGTTCGGACTCAAAATTCTTTCAAAATAAAATGGGCATCCGAAAATTTCAGAGAATTCACCGACGACCGATCCGGGGACGCCACATTCGAACGAAGGAACCACAAAACAGAGAAGGCGAGAGATATTGGAATGAGAGAAAGAGGCCATCCTTTTCGAGAGAAGCAAAGAGAGAGGGAAGGAGAAATCGGTCCGTTGATTCGGTACGAATGGGCGTAGAAAGCGCCAAGCCATGAGAATCCAATCTTCCTGGTCTGGTGCTGACATTCGCGATGGGCTGCCATTTTTTTTCACTAATGACCACCTTGTTTCACTGTGTTAAGATTCTCTCTCTCCATCTAATAATTAGTACATAATATGTTCCAAATATTTATTAGGGTTTTTTTCCAAAAAAAAAAAAACCTCCGAGTTTAAGTTTTTTTTTAAAGAAAAAACCTCAAAAATTACTATTTATCGAAAAAAACTTCAAATTTTCAAAAATAAGCCAAATATATCTTTTAGTTCGGATCAGATACCGGCCTTCGTGGGACCGGTCGGCCTTCCTTTTTTTAATTAATTTAAAAATAAATATCAAACAATATTTAATTTACTTGAAATTTTTACCATATATTCTTCATATCATGTTAAAATAATTTGATATCTTTTGTGATTTTCTAACACTTGTACGATTTATTATAATTTTAGCTAATAATTTTATAAAACAATTATAATAAATGGTATAAGTGTTAGAAAATCACGAAGATTTTTAAATTATCTTCCCATAATATGAAAAATATGTGGTAAAATTTCAAGTAAATTGAATATTGTTTGGTATTTGTTTTTAAACCGGCCGGACTCCCCTTTTTTGGCAATTAATTTAAAAATAAAATCAAACGATGTAACACCCGGCATTTTGGCCGTGTAATAATCTGTTGAATTATTGTATGGATTTAAACTGTCATAAATACAATAACTATTTTATTGTAAATTTTGGAGCATTTAGTGTGGAGAGGACCTAACTAATGTAAAACTAAACTAAACACTAAGTTTAAAAGGCATGGAAGGGTAAATTGGGGAGAAATTAAGGTTGGTGGGAGATAGCCAATGGTTGAGTGACATCTGGCAACTTCGTGAAGAAGCTAAGTTCTTCCTCCTTCGTGAAACCCTCACTTCTCATCTGTTTCTTCCCACTACTCCCTGTTCTTTGTTTCTGGCGATTTTGACAAAATACCAACACTTTGCTTTCCCAGTTTTTCTTCTGTTTCTTCCAACAAAGGTAATCATCCGCAAAAGTTATCAAGTTGAATAGGTTATAATGTGAGTTCTTGTTGGAGTTAAAGATTACGATAATATGGAATAAACTCACTGTTTTGGATAAAAACACGATAGACTGTGTTCTGAAGGATTGAATAGAGTCTGCTGCATATCTTACCAACTTATTAGTTAGCATTTGCAGCTGTTTAATTCTTTTACATGCATGTTACAGATCTGAGCGTTCCAGGGACATTCGAGCATCTTACATTGCAGCAAACAGGTAAGTTCATACGTATAGGTTTGGCCCTTAAGGCCCTACAATACGGAGGTACTAAGTTTTATGTTGTCGGGATTTCTGTTGGGTAGTTCAACTATAGGTTATGTTTTAGGTTAAGTGTGTTCTGTTTTATATTCTGCTTATTATTCGGTCGCCTGTCTATGAATGTTCATGCATACACGTTTTCTCTGAAAGTTATGAAAATATTTTCTGCACACGATTTGAAGTTAAGTAAGATAAAACCTGTAATGAAATGTATGGTTAAGTGTAAATGAGGACTTGCATCCTGTCATGTACTTCTGTTATGTCCTGTTGTGGCATGTACTCCTGTTGCGCCAGCTCTTCTTCCCACTTATACCTTACTGTCCAGTGAAACGTAATGTAATGTAATGTTCATGTATTTGAAAATGTTCATGCATAGCATATGCACACTGCATTATAGTATGTTCTTACTGAGCTCTAGGCTCATAGATGAACTCCCTGTTGTAGGTACGGATACTCCAGATGAGGACCTTGTGCCTCAAAATGGCGAGCTGATGTAGTAGGTGGATCGAGCTCACGGGGTTTGGCTGCTGCAGTCAGACAAGAGTTAATCCTGTGAGAATACGTTTTTTGAAGTTATGTCCAATATTGTACCATCTTTTGAAGTTTTAAAACATTTGAAATGTAGGCCCAGTTCTGTACTACTTTGTGGTTTGTAAAACGATGTATGGAACCTGTATTGATGTTTAAAACCTCTGTATTTGACAGTTGAATTATGTTTTGAAGTATTCTGGAATTTATTTGGAATATTTTCTGTTAGTCTGTGCATGGATAGTTTCTGGTTTTAAAGCTATCCATGTAGTGTGATCATTCTTAAGTTTCTGTCATGTTTTCTGTGTGTTCGAAAAATATGGTTTTTGAACTGGTTTGAGAGTTTGAGACTTTCATGTCTTCTGTTTGTATGCTATCTGTTTGTATGTCTTCCTGTCAAAAGTTGTCAAATTCTGCCCCTTTTAAACTACATCTTCCGATCCCGTTCACTGCTGTTTTAAGTGTGCATCCACCGATAGTCACTGTTCACATTTTGTCTTATTCGCACCCACCGCCAAACAGTGATTTTGCCATAGCTTTTTCTTCTGCCGATTATGTTTACTGCCCTTATCTGCCGATGACGTCATCACAACTTCCGATGACGTCATCACACATTCCGATTACGTTTACTGCCTATATCTGCCGATGACGTCATCACATCTTCTGATGATGTCATCTATTTTGTCTTACTCAATCCACCGGTGTGTAGTGCAAATTCTGCCTATTTTAAAACACTTCTACCGGCTGACGTCATCCATCTTCCGGCTGACGTCATCACCTTCTGCCGATTACGTTTACTATCTATATCTGCCGATGACGTCATTACATCTTCCGATGGCGTCATCCACATCTTCCGCCAGTCTTTCGCCCAGTTTAATTATTCTTTCCGCCCCGTTTTAAATACATCTTTTGCCTTACCTTTTCCGGTCCGGTCCATTTATATTTCCTGCTCACTTCTTCTCCAGTTTAAGTTCTCTTTAATGTCCCTGTCTTCCTGCTTTCCCTCTGTCACCCTTCCTGCATTTCGGTTTCTTCTGCTATCCATTGTTGAAACCTGTTTTGTTTTCAGCTGCAGAGAACCCTCTCTCCCTGCCAAGATTTTAAAAAAAAATATAATGTACAAAATAAATACAGTCCCTGTTTTCTGTTATCTGTCCCGGAGTTATGGCTCCGATCCCGGGTCCCGATCGGGTCCGGTTCTGGGCTGTCACAGTTATGGTACCAGAGCGGACAAGGTTTTAAAATTGATTCTGTAAAATGTCTGACTGCGCAACCCGCCACGTGAGATCGCTCCACCAACTGTAAGTGTTTAAGTTTTTGTAAAAGTTCTGTTTATTTAATTTAGTTATTCTGTTTATAGGATTTTCTAAAATGGTGAGAGGAAACCAGGGTGATGCAAATGACAGAGGCGATGCCCTCGATCGTCTAACCGAGTTGGTCGGTGTTCAGTCACGAATGATGGAACGCATGATGGCCAGAGAAGATAATGGGAATCATAATAACCATGCAAATGCTCCACGTGACTCTAGTGGAGAAAGATTTCGGCGACTCCAGCCGCCTGCATTTGATGGATTATCGACAGACCCTACTCATGCTGAGGAATGGATCCGGCAGATTGAACGCATGTTGAATTATGTAGAGGTGGAGTAAAATAATAAAGTGATATGTGCCTCGTTTAATCTCACCAAGAGTGCTGGATTTTGGTGGGATACAGTGCAGTCAACCACTGTGGCATTAAGCTGGGAGGGATTTAAAACACTCTTCTACGAGAAGTACTTTGACCGCAGCATGAGGAAGGAGAAGTTACTGGAATTCTCTCGACTACGACAGTTTGGAACGGTGGCCGAGTATGTTCAGAAGTTCGATTCACTATCCCGTTATGCACCCCACCTAGTGGCCACTGATGAAAATAAGGTACATCAATTTATCCAGGGTTTGAAGATGGACCTCTTATGAGGGATTACATACGGGGGATTTGACGAGGCCCCATACACAAAGGTGGTAGCTAAGGCTTATCAGTTGGAAGCCTTAGAGGCAAAGGCTCAGAGATATACATCAAAGAGAATCATGCAGGATGCCCCTCAGCAGCAACAACAACAACAAAAGGGACAGTTTGGGCAACCACGGTAGCAACATAACAGAGGTGTGAAAAGACCAAATGAGGTTGCTGTTTATCAGGACAAAGGGAAAAGACCTATGGGAGCTCCTCAGCTTCCCGTATGCCCGCGCTGTCAGAGAAATCATACGGGAGACTACAAGCTCTTTACTGCCCAATGTTTCCGATGTGGCAAAGGAGGCCATCATGTTCGGGATTGCCCGACACTGGACACGAGACCAAACCTTGCCGTGCCAAGAGTCTTTACAATGATGGAAGATGTTGATGATGCTGATCTACACACGGCAATTACCGGTACAATTATAATATGTGATATACCTGCTTATACCTTGTGGGACACAACGGCCACACATTCGTTTGTGGCAGGGGACTTCGTAGTTAGACAGAAGGTTAATAGTACGTCGTCAGATCAGCCCTACAGCATTATGCTACCGTCCGGAGAGTTTATGCACTCCGAGCAGGTGGTACAGGGTGATATAGTGTCAGTAGGAAACCAGAAGTTGTACGCCGACCTTATCGTCATCGGTATGAAAGGGTACGATGTCATTCTAGAGATGGATTGGCTGTTTAGACATTACGCCACCATCAACTGCAGGTCCGGGCTGGTGTCTTTTAAGCGCCCGAACGAGGTAGAGTTCTCCTATCAGGCAATACCAAAGAAACATAGTATGCCTGTTATATCCTCCTTGAAAGCTCAACAACTGATGAGGTCAGGATGTGTCTGATTTATTGCCCACGTAGTAGATGTTCGGAGGCAAGGTGAGGTCGAACTTCAAAATATTCTGGTGGTTCGAGACTTCCCTGAGGTTTTCTTAGATGACCTACCGGGATTGCCATCGGATCGTGAGATAGAGTTTGAGATCGATGTGTATCCTGGTGCTGAACCGGTGTCAAAGAATCCGTACCGTATGGCATCAATAGAGCTGAGGGAGTTGAAGACTCAGCTAAAGAGTTGGTGGACAAGGGCTTTGTGCGCCCTAGTTTCTCTCTGTGGGGTGCTCCCGTCTTGTTTGTCAAGAAGAAGGATGGGTCCCTACGAATGTGTATTGATTACCGTGAGCTGAACAAGTTAACTATCAAGAATAAGTACCCGTTGCCTAGAATTGATGATTTATTTGACCAGCTACAAGGGGCTCGGGTATTTTCTAAGATTGAACTTGCGCTCGGGATATTACCAGTTGAAGGTCAGCGCTGACGATATTCCAAAGACCGCCTTCAGGATCCGGTACGGACACTACGAGTTCTTGGTGATGTCGTTCGGGTTAACTAATGTTCCGGCGGCATTTATGGACTTGATGAACAGGATATTCCAGGACTTCTTGGATAAATTTGTAATCGTCTTCATTGACGACATCCTGGTTTACTCTAGAAGTGAGGCCGAGCACGAGGAGCACTTGGCAATTGTGCTGTCGACTCTGAAACAGCACCAGTTGTATGCAAAACTGTTGAAGTGCGAGTTCTGGTTGAGCAGGATTAACTTCCTAGGCCATGTAGTGTCGGCAGAAGGAGTGTCCGTGGATCCAGCCAAGATTCTGGCAGTGAAAGAATGGCCAAGGCTGAGAAATGCCAGTGAGGTACGGAGCTTTATCGGGTTAGCTGGTTATTACAGAAAGTTTATGAAAGGATTTTCGGTGATAACGAAACCTATGACCAGCTTAACGAGAAAGGAAATCAAGTTCAAGTGGTCTGAAGCATGTGAGGTGAGCTTTCAGACACTTAAGCAGAAATTAACCACTGCTCCTCTGTTAGTATTGCCAGTTGAAGACGGTAAATTCAGCGTATACTGTGATGCGTCAAAGATTGGCTTGGGATGTGTACTAATGCAAGAAGGGAAAGTGGTAGCATACGCATCCCGACAATTGAAGAGCCATGAAGAAAACTACCCTACTCACGACCTTGAGTTAGCGGCAGTTGTATTTGTGCTGAAAGTATGGAGACACCATTTGTACGGGAAATCATGTGAGGTGTTTTCTGATCACAAGAGTTTGAGGTACCTCTTTACTCAGAAATAGTTGAATATGAGACAGAGGCGGTGGTTAGAATTTGTGAAAGATTACGATGTTGAGATCAAATACCACCCTGGTCAAGCTAATGTGGTAGCTGATGCACTGAGCAGGATGCCAGCTACTGTGCAACTAGTTATGTCGACCGTATCAATACCTTTGAGGACGGAGATACAGAAGTTTGATATGGAGATAGTTTCTGGGCTATCGGCCATACTAGCAGACTTAACTATAAGGCCCACCGTCCTGGACCGCATTAAGGAAGCCCAGAAGACCAATTCAAAGGAGATGGCTGATATGGTGAGCAAAGTACCAATGGCTTCTTCCGATTTCAGTTATTCGGGAGATGGAGTTCTGAAGTTCAAAAACAGATGGTATGTTCCGAAAGACGAAGAGCTACGGAAGAACATCTTATCGGAAGCCCATTCATCTTCTTTCTCTGTGCATCCTGGAAGCACAAAGATGTATCAGGACTTGAAACTTCACTTCTGGTGGCCGAATATGAAGAATGAAGTGGCCAAGTATGTGGAGTCTTGTATGATATGTCAACAAGTCAAAGCTGAACATCAACGACCAAGTGGAACGCTTCAGCCTCTTCCGATTCCCGAATGGAAGTGGGAGAACATCACAATGGACTTTGTTGTTGGCCTTCCAAGGACAGCTAAAGGCCACAATAGCATATGGGTCATAGTGGACAGATTGACGAAGTCGGCCCATTTTCTACCTGTGAAGACGACATTCTCCATGGATCAGTATGCTGAGCTATATATTAGTGAGATTGTCATGCTGCATGGTATTCCGGTGTCAATTGTTTCGGACCGGGATCCTAGATTCACTTCCAGGTTTTGGAAAAGTTTGTAGAGCTCCTTGGGCACTAGATTAGACTTCAACACGGCATTTCATCCACAGACTGACGGACAATCTGAAAGAACAATCCAAATACTGGAGGAAATGCTAAGGTCGTGCGTGCTGGAATTTCATGCTCCTTGGAGTAGAAATTTGCCACTCGTGGAGTTCGCCTACAACAATAGCTATCAGGCTACAATTGGCATGGCTCCTTATGAAGCTCTTTATGGCAGGAAGTGTAGATCCCCATTGTGTTGGGATGAGGTCGGAGAAAACAAGCTTATTGGCCTTGAGATATTACAGCAGATGTCCGAGGTGATAGATGCTATCAAACAACGAATAAAGATTGCTTAGAGTCGACAGAAGAGTTATGCGGACAACAGAAGAAGAGACTTAGAGTTCGCTGTGGGCGATGAGGTATTCCTGAAAGTGTCACCTTTCAAAGGCGTAATGAGATTCGGTAAGAAAGAAAAGCTCAACCCACGGTTCATTGGCCCTTTTCCCATCCTGAAGCGTGTGGGAAACATGGCTTACAGACTACAGTTGCCGGCGTCAATGGATGGAGTTCACAATGTCTTCCATGTTTCGATGCAGAGAAAATGTGTGCGAGATCTAACTCAGATCGTAAAACAGGTGGACTTTGATATCATGCCGACGCTGACATATGAAGAAAGGCCTATACGGATATTGGATATGTCACTCAAAGTATTGCGAAACAAGGTGGTCCCATTGGTGAAAGTTTTGTGGTGAAATTATAATGTGGAGGAAGCCACGTGGGAAAGACAAGAGGATGTTAGAGCCCAATATCCGGAGTTATTCGCTTAGGCAAATTTTGGGGACAAAATTTCTATTAAGGTGGGTGGAATGTAACACCCGGCATTTTGGCCGTGTAAAAAAAAAAAAAAAAAAAAAAAAAAAAAAAAAAAAAAAAAAAAAAAAAAAAAAAAAAAAAAAAAAAAAAAAAAAAAAAAAAAAAAAAAAAAAAAAAAAAAAAAAAAAAAAAAAAAAAAAAAAAAAAAAAAAAAAAAAAAAAAAAAAAAAAAAAAAAAAAAAAAAAAAAAAAAAAAAAAAAAAAAAAAAAAAAAAAAAAAAAAAAAAAAAAAAAAAAAAAAAAAAAAAAAAAAAAAAAAAAAAAAAAAAAAAAAAAAAAAAAAAAAAAAAAAAAAAAAAAAAAAAAAAAAAAAAAAAAAAAAAAAAAAAAAAAAAAAAAAAAAAAAAAAAAAAAAAAAAAAAAAAAAAAAAAAAAAAAAAAAAAAAAAAAAAAAAAAAAAAAAAAAAAAAAAAAAAAAAAAAAAAAAAAAAAAAAAAAAAAAAAAAAAAAAAAAAAAAAAAAAAAAAAAAAAAAAAAAAAAAAAAAAAAAAAAAAAAAAAAAAAAAAAAAAAAAAAAAAAGCGTGTAATAATTTGTTGAATTATTGTATGGATTTAAACTGCCATAAATATAATAACTATTTTATTGTAAATTTTGGAGCATTTAGTGTGAAGAGGACCTAACTAATGTAAAACTAAACTAAGCACTAAGTTTAAAAGGCATGGAAGGGTAAATTGGGGAGAAATTAAGGTTGGTGGGAGATAGCCAATGGTTGAGTGACATCTGGCGACTTGGTGAAGAAGCTAAGTTCTTCCTCCTTCGTGAAACCCTCACTTCTCATCTGTTTCTTCCCACTACTCCCTGTTCTTTATTTCTGGCGATTTTGACAAAATACCAACACTTTGCTTTCCCAGTTTTTCTTCTGTTTCTTCCAACAAAGGTAATCATCCGCAAAAGTTATCAAGTTGAATAGGTTATAATGTGAGTTCTTGTTGGAGTTAAAGATTACGATAATATGGAATAAACTCACTGTTTTGAATAAAAACACGATAGACTGTGTTCTGAAGGATTGAGTAGAGTCTGCTGCATATCTTACCAACTTATTAGTTAGCATTTGCAGCTGTTTAATTCTTTGACATGCATGTTACAGATCCGAGCGTTCCAGGGACATTCGACCATCTTACATTGCAGCAAACAGGTAAGTTCATACGTATAGGTTTGGCCCTTAAGGCACTACAATACGGAGGTACTAGGTTTTATGTTGTCGGGATTTCTGTTGGGTAGTTAAACTATAGGTTATGTTTTAGGTTAAATGTGTTCTGTTTTATATTCTGCTTATTATTTGGTCGCCTGTCTATGAATGTTCATGCATACACGTTTTCTCTGAAAGTCATGAAAATATTTTTTGCACACGATTGGAAGTTAAGTAAGATAAAACCGGTAATGAAATGTATGGTTAAGTGTGGATGAGGACTGACATCCTGTCATGTACTCCTGTTATGTCCTGTTGTGGCATGTACTCCTGTTGCGTCAGCTCTTCTTCCCACTTATACCTTCCTGTCCAGTGAAACGTAATGTAATGTAATGTAATGTTCATGTATTTGAAAATGTTCATGCATAGCATATGCACACTGCATTCTAGTATGTTCTTGTAACACCCCTAATACTGTACCCCATTTTCTCCGTATAAATTTTTCATTTTATTTTATACTTTTTACTTTTCTATGCTTTAATAAAACTTAATGCGGAATCTAAACTAAAGTTGAAATCAGAACTGAAGTCGGAATTAAAACTGAACTTTAAAAGCATTTAAACAAAACCTTTAATAAACAATTAAAACTAAAACATTTAATAAAACAAATAAAAGAAGGGAGGGCAGAATCGGAATTCTGCCCTCAAAATGCAGCAGCGACCGGGCGCTGCCATTTGCAGCGCTCGGTCGCCGCGTGCACTGCATTGTGCAGCGCACGGTCGCTGCACAATGCAGCGCCCAGTCGCTGCACTTGTGCAGCGATCGGGCGCTGCATATTGCAGCGCCCAGTCGCTGCACAGCAGTGACCGGCACATAACACTTGCTCTCTGGAATTTCCAGAGAGCAAGTTCCCAAGTGATAGCTCTCTGGAATCCGATTCCAGAGAGCAACCCCTTCTTATACTCCATCAAATTCTCGTCCATACACCATTTTTCTTATCTATATCCCAATCAAACTGTAACTTAAACTTAACTACGTGGCAGCGGACTTTGCGAAATTCAACTGCATGGATAGCTCTAAAAACCGAGCATTACTCTAAAAACCGAGCCTACCCGTAACAATCCTAAAACATCCAAGGCATTTTTATAACAATAATCAAAGGTTTACAAAACGTTTAAATACATTTACCCAAAAATTTTAACATCACAAATAAACCTATCATCTACCAGACCAAGCATCTACTATGTCTATACAGTTTAACCAAACGTTCAGACAGTCCCCCAAAATACGTACACATCCCCACGGGTCAGGTAAGCATCGACTGCGCAACACACCACCGCAATCCATCTTTGTCAACTGCCTCATGCCTCAGGAGGAGAAAGCTCGTCCTCACCTGTTTCCTCGTAAACACCTACACCATACAGACATCTATGAGATAAAAATCTCAGTAAGCTCTAGTAAATGCAAATGCGTGCTGTGCATATGAATCTATAAATCATGCGTTCTTTTCTTTACTTTGCTTTACTTTACTTTACTTTACTTTACTTTGCTTTGCTTTGCTTTGCTTTGCTTTGCTTGTGCTTTACTTCTTACTTACTTTACTTTACTTTACTTTACTTGCTTTGCTTTACTTTACTTTGCTTTGCTTTAAACTGTATACCGATTGCTTTGCTTTGCTATAAACTGTATACCGATGGGCCATTTAAACTATATACCGAAGGGTCATTTAAACTGTATACCGAAGGGTCATTTAAACTGTATACCGAAGGGTCATTTAAACTGTATACCGAAGGGTCATTCTTTCTTTGCATTTACTTTAAAACATCGTGCAGAAATTCGTTTTTCATGATCTTTAAAAACACGTGATGCATGAACAGATATGAACATAACATAACTATACGATGCAATAAACAAGCAACATGTATACCATCCAGACCGAAACAGAATAACCTATAACAACTTAAAACCAACCTAACTACCCGACCAAAGCAATTAAAACAAACAATCCATTAAGATCCTCGACGCTACATCGAAGTACGGTGTAGGCCAATCGGCCAGAAAAGATCACGAGAACTTACCTCGCATCCGTTACAGCACAAGCTCCGCCCACGAGCGTTATTTGTCTGAGGCAAAACCACAACAATTATCAATATCACGTGTTTAAACTTCTAATCGTTCGAATTCAACAAAACCTTAACTAAGGAACTTCCTGAACTTTTAATTCCATTCGTTGAGCTATTTCATCGAGCAATCTACGCTCGGCACCCCAATTCACAATTTACGAACTTTTCCCGAAAATCCCTAAATTCTCAAATTTAACATTTTTCCACAATTCAATTTAACTTCGTCCAATAACGTTCAACAAGTTCCATACGTTCATAAACTAAGATAACCCATTGATTTTTAAACCCGAAATCGTATTTTTAACCTAAACCCTAACGAAACCCTAACGTTAAATCGGTCCGAAAACTGAAAACTAAAGCTCTAGAATCATAGATTTATACCTAGGACGTCGATCGGAAGAGAAATCGCGAAGAACGGAGGAAGAACGGAGGAGAAACGGAGATCGGAGATGTTGGATCGCCGCGGCAAAACAGAGAGAACGCTCTCAGGAACTTCAAACTGCCGAGGAGAAATGAGGTTTAAGTTATTTTTTATAATATTGACTTGGCAAATTACCGTTTTGCCCTTAGCACTTAATTTCTATTTGTTTCGTCCTTCGTTTCGTTATTCGGCTAAAGATTCGGGTTCTCCAAATTTTCTTATTTCACCAATACGTCCAACTTATTATTTATGATTTAATAAAACTGTTCGTTCGCGATTTGGACCTCGTTTGCTATTTTTACTAAAACGTCATTTACATTTCGATAAATATATTTACTCGGAATATAGCGTCTAAACTCCGAAAATTCTCATAATTTCCTTAAAATTCCTATTAATCGTTAGGATCATAATGACGCTTTCTTTTTGAGAAACGAGATTGATTTGACATATTTACTAAAATGCCATTTATATTAAAATAATAATATCCCAAAAAGCCGGGACATTACATTCTTACTGAGCTCTAGGCTCATAGATGAACTCCCTGTTGTAGGTACAGATACTCCAGATGAGGACCTTGTGCCTCAAAATGGCGAGCTGATGTAGTAGGTGGATCGAGCTCACGGGGTTTGGCTGCTGCAGTCAGACAAGAGTTAATCCTGTGAGAATACGTTTTCTGAAGTTATGTCCAATATTGTACCATCTTTTGAAGTTTTAAAACATTTGAAATGTAGGCCCAGTTCTGTACTACTTTGTGGTTTGTAAAACAATGTATGGAACCTGTATTGATGTTTAAAACCTCTGTATTTGACAGTTGAATTATGTTTTGAAGTATTCTGGAATTTATTTGGAATATTTTCTGTTAGTCTGTGCATGAATAGTTTCTTGTTTTAGAGCTATCCATGTAGTGTGATCATTCTTAAGTTTCTGTCATGTTTTCTGTGTGTTCGAAAAATATGATTTTTGAACTGATTTGAGAGTTTGAGACTTTCATGTCTTCTGTTTTTATGCTATTTGTTTGTATGTCTTCCTGTCAAAAGTTGTCAAATTCTGTCCCTTTTAAACTACATCTTCCGATCCCGTTCACTGCTGTTTTAAGTGTGCATCCACCGATAGTCACTGTTCACATTTTGTCTTATTCGCACCCACCGCCAAACAGTGATTTTGCCATAGCTTTTTCTTCTGCCGATTATGTTTACTGCCCTTATCTGCCGATGACGTCATCACAACTTCCGATGACGTAATCACACATTCCGATTACGTTTACTGCCTATATCTGTCGATGACGTCATCACATCTTCCGATGACATCATCTATTTTGTCTTACTCAATCCACCGGTGTGTAGTGCAAATTCTGCCTGTTTTAAAACACTTCTACCGGCTGACGTCATCTGTAATACCCGGTTGTACGGACTTGTATATTATATTATTATTATATTATCGGATGACATTTTTATATTTATGTCAAATCAGGTCCGTTTTACGAAAAGAAAGAGTCACTACAATCCTAACGATTAACAGGAATTTTAAGGAAATTATGGAAATTTTCGGAGATTAAACGCTATATTCCGAGTAATTACATTTCTCGTAATGTAAAGGACGTTTTAGTAAAAATAGTAAACGGGGTCCGAATTGCGAACGGACAGTTTCAATAGAACCCAAATAATAAGTTGGATTTATTGGTGAAATAAGGAGATTTGGTGAAACCGAATAGCTGGACGATTAACGAAACGAAGGACGAAATCAAAAGAAATAAGAGCTAAGGGCATTTTGGTCTTTTGACAAATCATTTTTTTTATTAAAAGGCAAAGCCTTTCTTTCTCTTCTCCAGAACGCCATTTCCTCTCTGTTTCTTTCTTTCTCTCTCGCGAACTCTCTCGGCCGCCGACGGAATCCAACGATCTGACCTCCGTTTTCCTCCCGTTCGTTCCGTTTTCTTCGTGCTTTCGCCTCCAATCGACTTTCTAGGTATGAACCTACAATCTTAGAGCTTTTATTTCGATGTTTACGGAGTTTTAAACAATTAGGGTTTCGATAGTTTTTCGTTAAAAACGCGAATTAGGGTTCGTAATTAATAGGATAGCCGTGATTAAGGATATGTTGCACGTATTTGACGTTATTGGACGAAGTTAAATCAATTTGTGAAAATGTTAAAAATTAGGGATTTTCGAGATTTTAGGAAAAACTCGTAAATTGAGAATTTAGGTGCCGAGCGTAAATTGCTCGAATATATAGCCAATGAGTTGGATTAGAACTTTAGAAAGTTTCCTTAGTTAAGGTTTTTGTAAAAATTGGACGATCGATAGCTTAAACTCATTTTAACGTCGATATTATGTTTTGCTTCAGACAAACAACGCTCGTGGATGGAGCTTGAGCTGCTTTGGACACGAGGTAAGTTCTCGTGATCTTCTTTGGCCGATTGGCCTACACCGTACGTCGTGTCGTCTCGAGGAGTTTTGGAGATGCGTTTGTTTAATTGTATTTGGTTTGGGTAGCTAGGTTTTAGGAGTCTATAGTTTACACTTTACAGTTTTGATGGTACATATTATTGCTTGTTTACTGTATAACATTGAACTGTTCACGCATAACTTGTTTTAAAGAAAAGCATGAAAATGAACTTCCGCACAGATTTTAAAGATAACGTAAAGCATAGCACTGGCCGAAAGGCGTATTGAGCATAGTATTGGCCGAAAGGCGTATTGGCCAAAAGGCGTATTGGCCAATATTGGCCAAAAGGCGTATTGGCCAAAAGGCGTATTGGCCAAAAGGCGTATTGGCCAAAAGGCGTATTGGCCAAAAGGCGTATTGGCCAAAAGGCGTATTGGCCAAAAGGCGTATTGGCCAAAAGGCGTATTGGCCAAAAGGCGTATTGGCCAAAAGGCGTATTGGCCAAAAGGCGTATTGGCCAAAAGGCGTATTGGCCAAAAGGCGTATTGGCCAAAAGGCGTATTGGCCAAAAGGCGTATTGGCCAAAAGGCGTATTGGCCAAAAGGCGTATTGGCCAAAAGGCGTATTGGCCAAAAGGCGTATTGGCCAAAAGGCGTATTGGCCAAAAGGCGTATTGGCCAAAAGGCGTATTGGCCAAAAGGCGTATTGGCCAAAAGGCGTATTGGCCAAAAGGCGTATTGGCCAAAAGGCGTATTGGCCAAAAGGCGTATTGGCCAAAAGGCGTATTGGCCAAAAGGCGTATTGGCCAAAAGGCGTATTGGCCAAAAGGCGTATTGGCCAAAAGGCGTATTGGCCAAAAGGCGTATTGGCCAAAAGGCGTATTGGCCAAAAGGCGTATTGGCCAAAAGGCGTATTGGCCAAAAGGCGTATTGGCCAAAAGGCGTATTGGCCAAAAGGCGTATTGGCCAAAAGGCGTATTGGCCAAAAGGCGTATTGGCCAAAAGGCGTATTGGCCAAAAGGCGTATTGGCCAAAAGGCGTATTGGCCAAAAGGCGTATTGGCCAAAAGGCGTATTGGCCAAAAGGCGTATTGGCCAAAAGGCGTATTGGCCAAAAGGCGTATTGGCCAAAAGGCGTATTGGCCAAAAGGCGTATTGGCCAAAAGGCGTATTGGCCAAAAGGCGTATTGGCCAAAAGGCGTATTGGCCAAAAGGCGTATTGGCCAAAAGGCGTATTGGCCAAAAGGCGTATTGGCCAAAAGGCGTATTGGCCAAAAGGCGTATTGGCCAAAAGGCGTATTGGCCAAAAGGCGTATTGGCCAAAAGGCGTATTGGCCAAAAGGCGTATTGGCCAAAAGGCGTATTGGCCAAAAGGCGTATTGGCCAAAAGGCGTATTGGCCAAAAGGCGTATTGGCCAAAAGGCGTATTGGCCAAAAGGCGTATTGGCCAAAAGGCGTATTGGCCAAAAGGCGTATTGGCCAAAAGGCGTATTGGCCAAAAGGCGTATTGGCCAAAAGGCGTATTGGCCAAAAGGCGTATTGGCCAAAAGGCGTATTGGCCAAAAGGCGTATTGGCCAAAAGGCGTATTGGCCAAAAGGCGTATTGGCCAAAAGGCGTATTGGCCAAAAGGCGTATTGGCCAAAAGGCGTATTGGCCAAAAGGCGTATTGGCCAAAAGGCGTATTGGCCAAAAGGCGTATTGGCCAAAAGGCGTATTGGCCAAAAGGCGTATTGGCCAAAAGGCGTATTGGCCAAAAGGCGTATTGGCCAAAAGGCGTATTGGCCAAAAGGCGTATTGGCCAAAAGGCGTATTGGCCAAAAGGCGTATTGGCCAAAAGCTGTACGTGTTGTAAGCGTGCACCCCCCGCTTCTAGCCGGAAAGAGTAGTCCGCCCGCTGGATGAGCTCTCTCTGGTTAGAGGGATAGGATCTCGGTGACACCTATTGAGCATTGCATAGTAAGATAAAATAAAGCATGGTTTATCGAACTCATACGCACAGCATGCATTGCATTTACGTAGAGCTTACTGGGATTTCATCTCATAGTGTATGGTATGGTGTAGGTGAACTAGATATCGAGGAACCAGGTGAGGATGGGATTCCTCCTCCTGAGACATGATACAGTTGACGGAGGATGGCTGCGGTGATGTGCTGGCGCAGTCGAGGCTTAACCGACCCGTGGGAAGTATGTACAGAGTTTTGAGGGTTTTTGGGACATTTTGGGCTGTTGGTTGTATAGATATATTAGGATGCTTGGTACTGGTAGTTGATAGCTTTACATTTTAATGTTTTTAAACGTTTTGTAATTGTTTAGTTAATTGAAAACAGGAGGATATGTTCGGTTTTTAGAGCGATCCACGCAGTTGGATTTCGCAAAGTCCGCTGCAGCTGGTTGAGTTTAGGTTATTGGTTGATTGTTGTTATTGTGGATAAACGGTGATAAGTATGTGAGGATTGCTCAGGTTTACATTTTAATGTTTTTAAACGTTTTGTAATTGTTTAGTGAATTGAAAACAGGAGGATATGTTCGGTTTTTAGAGCGATCCACGCAGTTGGATTTCGCAAAGTCCGCTGCAGCTGGTTGAGTTTAGGTTATTGGTTGATTGTTGTTATTGTGGATAAACGGTGATAAGTATGTGAGGATTGCTCTATGAAATCGGATTCCAGAGAGTGTTAGTGAAAGTTAAGTGTTTTGCTCTCTGGAATTCGGATTCCAGAGAGCAGCTGGTAATTTGCGAAGCAACTTGTTGTAATTCAGTCATGGCGATCAGGCGCTGCGAGGGTCGGCGATCGGGCGCTGCGCGCGCCATCGCTGGCAGCGATCGCGCGCCGCGCGCGAGATCGCTGCCCGCGATCGGGTGCCGCGCACTCTTCTCTCTCTTTCCGATTTTATCCTCCCATGCGTTTTAATTGATTTTAATTGTTTTATTTAATTAGTTTTATATTTGTTTTAAATGTTTTTAAAGTTAGATTTCAATTCCGATTTCGATTCTGGTTTCGATTTCGGTTTAGATTCCGCTTGGAGTTTAGTTAAAATTATTAGGATAAAAAAAAAATAATAGTACGAAAAATACGGGTACAGTATTAGGGTCGTGACATCATCCATCTTCCGGCTGACGTCATCACCTTCTGCCGATTACGTTTACTATCTGTATCTGCCGATGACGTCATTACATCTTCCGATGGCGTCATCCACATTTTCCGCCAGTCTTCCGCCCAGTTTAATTATTCTTTCCGCCCCGTTTTAAATACATCTTTTGCCTTACCTCTTCCGGTCCGGTCCATTTATATTTCCTGCTCACTTCTTCTCCAGTTTAAGTTCTCTTTAATGTCCCTATCTTCCTGCTTTCCCTCTGTCACCCTTCCTGCATTTCGGTTTCTTCTGCTATCCATTGTTGAAACCTGTTTTGTTTTCAGCTGTAGAGAACCCTCTCTCTCTGCCAAGATTTAAAAAAAAAAACTATAATGTAAAAAATAAATACAGTCCCTGTTTTCTGTTATCTGTCCCGTAGTGATGGCTCCGATCCCGGGTCCCGATCGGGGCTGGTTCTGGGCTGTCACAAACGATATTGAATTTACTTGAAATTTTTATCACATATTCATCACATTATGAGAAGATAATTTGAAAATTTGCGTGATTTTCTAACACTTTTACGATTTATTATAATTGTTTTATAAAATAATTAATTAAAATTATAATAAATCGTACAGATGTTAGAAAATCTCAAAAATTTTCAAATTATCTTCCTATGATATGATGAATATGTGGTATACATTTCAAGTAAATTTAATATCGTTGGATATTTATTTTTAAATTAATTGCAAAAAAAAGGGAGGTCGACCGGTCCAACTAGACCGGCTGGCCTCTCTGCAGAGGCCAGTACCCAGTCCGGACTAAAAGGTTTATTTTGCCTATTTCTGAAACTTTGAGGTTTTTTTCGATGAATAATAATTTTTAAGGTTTTTTTTTTTAAAAAACCTAAACTTTAAGATTTTTTTTTTAAAAAAAAACCCTATTTATTAACATTTAACACTTCCCTTCCTCTTGTAGATATAAGGATAAATTACAGACTAAAACACCAATTTTTGAAGATTCATTAATTTCAACTCAAAAGTTTTTTTTCGAACAAAATAAATCCAAAACTTTGCACCATGATTCAATTGAACACTAATGTTAAAGTTTCCGTTAAATAAAGCATGTCTATAGCACGTGCAACTAAAATACTAACCATGGTTTGGCATTTGTATGTGTTCAATGTCTTTGTCGTGCAACCCTAGAAGACTTTGTCGTGCAGATCCATCCCAAGACCTTTCATCGAAGAACGGTTGGAGCATACAACACATGTTTGATTGCAGCAAAGAGGTTGGAGCAAACAGTTCCAAACAGACATATGGATGGCATCGATTACGCTTGAGTCGAATTCAAGTTTTAGTTTTTCCTACTTTTATGTGATTTCAATATCATTCTTCTATTTCTTCTTGAAGGGGAAGGTTTGAAGTACAAATTAAGATAAGTGTAATTGGTATGCTGTTTAGCAAGGGCTATGAGAAAATGAGTAGAATTCTTGTTTCAAACTTGGAAATAGGTTCACTTTGTACATTAGAATGCATATAGAAAATCCAGTTTATCAATCTGAAGATCATCTCTGAGCATATATTCTCATCCACATCTTATGGTAAAACACACTTTTTTTTTTCAACACCTTGCTGCATAATTTGAGTTTGCTTGATAAGAGTTAGGAAATGTAAAAAGTGGAGATAAGGGACAGTGAGCAGTGGGAGAGAGAGGAGTAACTCTAATATGTATTTTGTATATTGATAAGAAAGAAATCTGCATTACAATCATAAAGAAAACCCTATACATATATATAGTTGCAAGAGAGGAATTCCTCAAAAACTGACACTTTTACATCCGTACACCATCAGGAGCACTACTAACAAACCTTTAATGGGCTAATATATATATGTCGGGATCGGAGCCGTCACTCCGAGACAGTGGACGGAAAACGGTGACTATTGTTTTTGAAACAGATCGGATCAGAACAATGGACATTATACTTTTAAAATATTACAGATAAATATATATGTATATATATGTATATATATGTATATATATGTATATATATGTATATATATGTATATATATGTATATATATGTATATATATGTATATATATGTATATATATGTATATATATGTATATATATGTATATATATGTATATATATGTATATATATGTATATATATGTATATATATGTATATATATGTATATATATGTATATATATGTATATATATGTATATATATGTATATATATGTATATATATGTATATATATGTATATATATGTATATATATGTATATATATGTATATATATGTATATATATGTATATATATGTATATATATGTATATATATGTATATATATGTATATATATGTATATATATGTATATATATGTATATATATGTATATATATGTATATATATGTATATATATGTATATATATGTATATATATGTATATATATGTATATATATGTATATATATGTATATATATGTATATATATGTATATATATGTGACAGTGGACGGAAAACGGTGACTATTTTTTTTTGAAACAGATCGGTCAGAACAATGGACATTATACTTTTAAAATATTTACAGATAAACAGAATCGAATGACAGGAAACATGCACTGTCATCGCAAACCCTAAAAACGTAACTTTATAGAGAGGGAGAAACTACAGTGAGTAACAGAAAACATTTATAGGGAGAGAGAGAGTTCTCGAGTGTAGAAATTTAAAACAGGTTTCAATAATGGATAACAGAACAGAAATTAGCATAAGGCTGGCGGAGGAGGAAACATGAAACATTGGCGGAAGACTTAGGCGAATAACCGACGGAAGACTTAGTTTAAAGGAGCAGTGGAAGACTTTGAATGACGTCAGCCAGAAGATGTAAATGCAAAGACAGAAGCGGAGATGACGTCAGGCGGAAGATTAGAGCTATCGGTGGATTCAGATACGACAAAAGACGAACAGTATTTAGCGGAAGAGGCTGAGTAAAACTGGGCAGAAGAGGTGGTGACGTCAGCCGGAAGATGGGTGACGTCAGGCGGAAGACACAAACAGTAACTGAGATCGGATGAGGAGATGACGTCAGCTGGAAGATGGATGACGTTAACCGGAAGATATAAGCATTATACTGGCGGAAAAACTAGGATGACATCAGCCGGAAGACATATTTACACTGGGCGGATGACTTGGGTGACGTCAGCCAGAAGACGGAGTTTTAAACTGGGCGGAAGACTTATGCTGACATTAGCCGGAAGACATAAATACACTGGGCGGATGACTTTGATGACGTCAGCCGGAAGACATAGTTTTTAAAGGCACAATTTACAACTTTTACAGGGAGACATACGGGCAGGGAGCATCAAACAGAAGACATAAGGGTTTCAGACCTTCAAAACCCGATTCAAAATAAGATTTTGAAACACACTTTACAGATGACAGATCTAAGAAAAACAGACTACATGGATGACTCTAAAATTTGAGACCATCCATGCAAATCTTAAAACATGAAAATATTCTAAAACATTTCAGAACATTCAGAACATGGGTTTAACTGTCAAATACAGCAGTTTTGAAAACAAACTTTGACTCAGAATCTATACAGTATTTCGAAATTTGAAGGTCAGTAAGACATACTTTAAAATTGACAAGTTCAAGGAAATAAAATTACATGGACAGTTCCAAAACCAGAATTCATCCATGCATGAACTAATAGAAACATTCCAAACAAATTTCAGAATACTTTAGAATATAAACTTAACTGTCAAATACAGTGGTTCCTAAAACTGAAACATCAGAACTTGTACATTATTTTAAAATCTGAGGGACAGTACAGGACGTAACATATAATTACAGAATTCACCAAAAGATGAGTTTTCTACAGAGTTTTTAACACAAAAATCAGGATTTCAGAAAACTTTACAATATAAACTATATTTTAAAGACTTGAACCTCAGAACAGAATTATGTCTAACTGCAACAACCACCCTGTGAGCTCGATCCACCATTTACATCAGATCATCATTTTGAAGAACAAGGTCCTCGGTTTCAGGTTCAGTACCTACATCAGAGAGTTCACCTATGAGTCTAAAACTCAGCAAGAACATAATCAGAATGCGGTGATGCAAAATGCTATGCATGCAGTTTTTCAGAAATACGGTGACAGTACAGAGCATTAAGTTACAGTGGCAGAAGAATTAAGTGGAGCTTATAGGGGAACTGGCAAACAGTGGGGGAGGGGGAGGGTGCACTATCAGGCACATTCAGGGATACATTACAGTAAGCAGTTCTGGGGCCAGTCCCCGTCTCGCACTTAACCTGGTACATTTCAGTTGGATTTTATCTTGTTTAGTTTCAAACAGTGTACAGAAATCGGTTTTGCATGGGTTTTCAGTAAAACGTGTATGCATGACATTCTCAGTGCCTGAACCTATAACACCAGTCATGAGAAATAACAGGGCTTATTGTGATGCAGAACACAGACGACTCAGAACACAAACTGGACAGAAGCTATAACATTTCTACCCAAAACTACCCGTCAGAACAGGAAACCTAGTACCTCCGTGATGTAGGGCCTTAAGGGCCAACCTACGGTTATGAACTTACCTGTTTTCCTCGATGCAGTCAGCTGGGAAGTCTCGGAAATGCTCGAACCTGTTTGCTGCAATGTAGTGAAATTAAACAAGCTGCAAATGCTAACAAATAACTTGTAGAATATGCAGCAAGCTCATTTCAACTCTTTAGGAAAACACACTAACGTATTTTCATCCAAAACAGTGAGTTTTCACAGAAATAATAACCCTAAACCCAGTGAAAACTCGCATTAAACTTGTCCAAAATCCATAACTTCCGTAGATGATTACCTTGGTTGAAGGAAACAGAAGAAAAATAAGGAAACAAAGTGTTGGTGCTTTGTCAAAATCGCCAGGAAGAGAGAACAAGGAGCAGTGGGAAGAAACAGATGAGAAGTGAGGGTTTCACGTAGGAGGAAGAACTTAACTTCTTCATCAAGTCGCCAGATGTCATTCAACCATTGGCTCACTTCCACCTACCTTAATTTCTCTCCAATTTACCCTTCCATGCATTTTAAACTTAATGTTTAGTTTAGTTAGCCTTCAGTTCGGTTCTCTCCCCATTAAATGTTCCAAAGTTTACAATAAAATAGTTATTGTAATAATGGCAATTTAAATCCATACAATAATTCAACAGATTATTACATGGTAGAAAATGCCGGGTGTTACATTCCACCCACCTTAACAGAAATTTTGTCCCCAAAATTTGCCTAAGCGAATAGCTCCGGATATTGGGCTTTAACATCTTATTGTCTTTCCCACGTTGCTTCTTCCACATTATGATTGCGCCACAAAACTTTCACCAATGGCACCACACGGTTACGTAACACTTTGAGTGACATATCCAATATCGGTATAGGCCTTTCTTCATATGTCAGCGTTGGCATGATATCGAAGTCCACCTGTTTCACGATCTGAGTTGGATCTCGTACACATTTTCTCAGCATCGAAACATGGAAGACATTGTGGACCCCATCCATCGATGCTGGCAACTGTAGCTTATAAGCCATGTTTCCCACACGCTTCAGGATGGGAAAAGGGCCAATGAACCGTGGGCTGAACTTTCCTTTCTTACCGAATCTCATTACGCCTTTGAAAGGTGACACCTTCAGGAATACCTCATCACCCACAGCGAACTCTAAGTCTCTTCTTCTATTGTCCGCATAACTCTTCTGTCAACTCTGAGCAATTTTTATTCGTTGTTTGATAGCAGCTATCTTCTCGGACATCTGCTGTAATATCTCAGGGCCGATAAGCTTGGTTTGTCTGACCTCATCCCAACACAATGGGGATCTACACTTTCTGCCGTAGAGAGCTTCATACGGAGCCATACCGATTGTAGCCTGATAGCTATTGTTGTAAGCGAACTCCACAAGCGGTAGGTATCTACTCCAAGAGCATGAAATTCCAGCACGCACGACCTTAACATATCCTCTAATATTTGAATTGTTCTTTCAGACTGCCCGTCCGTCTGTGGATGAAACACCGTGCTGAAATCCAACCTGGTGACCAGAGAGTTTTGCAAACTTTTCCAAAACCTGGAAGTGAATCTAGGATCTCGGTCCGAAACAATCGACACCGGAATACCATGCAGCTTAACAATCTTACTGATGTACAGTTCCGCATACTGATCCATGGAGTACGTTGTCTTCACAGGTAGAAAATGGGCCGACTTCCTTAATCTGTCCACTATGACCCATATGCTATTGTGGCCTTTAGCTATTCTTGGAAGGCCAACAACAAAGTCCATTGTGATGTTCTCCCACTTCCATTCGGGAATCGGAAGAGGCTGAAGCGTTCCACTTAGTCGTTGATGTTCAGCTTTGACTTGTTGACATATCATACAAGACTCCACATACTTGGCCACTTCATTCTTCATATTCAGCCACCAGAAGTGAAGTTTCAAGTCCTGATACATCTTCGTGCTACCGGGATGTATAGAGAAAGAAGATGAGTGGGCTTCCGACAAGTTGTGCTTCTGTAACTCTTCATCCTTCAGAACATACCATCTATCTCTGAACTTCAAGATACCATCTCCCGAATAGCTGAACTCGGAAGAGGCCATTGGTACTTTGCTCACCATATCAGCCATCTCCTTTGAATTGGTCTTCTGGGCTTCCTTAATGCGGTCCAGGACGGCGGGCCGTAGTGTTAAGTCTGCTAGTATGGCCGATAGCTCAGAAACTATCTCCATATCGAACTTCTGTATCTCCGTCCTCAAAGGCATAGATACGGCCGACATTACTGGTTGCATAGTAGCTGGCATCCTGCTTAGCGCATCGGCCACCACATTAACTTTACCCGGGTGGTATTTAATCTCAATATCATAGTCTTTTACAAATTCTGTAACGCCCCGAGTTATCTGAACCCGGTTCGCTACTCATTACTTGATCATAACTAAGGAATTTCGAATAAATTTAAAACTTCATTCGACATTCAAAATTTGACATTTTCTAAACGTTCAAAACATTTGAAAACTTTGCAGCGGAAAATTATTTAAAACTACAATGGGGATTTAACTAGCTGTGAAAATATTGTTGGAAAGATTAATGGAAATGTTTAAAGTATTCGGTCAAGAGAAAATAAGGTTTTAAATGATGGACTACTCAAGGAATTACAAAAGTCGAATTCATCTGCCGACGACAAAGTCAACGGAAGGAAACGGAACGAGGTTCCTGCCGATGACGTCACGAGTTGAACTCGTCTGCCGACGACTAGTCAACGGAAGGAGCAGAAGCAAAAAACCAAAGGCTTCTGCCGATGACGTCTACACAACTTCACCCACAACTTCATCTGCCGATGAAATCATGGTAACTTCACACACCACTTCATCTGCCGATGAAGTTAACATAACTTCATCTGCCGATGAAGTCAGCGCAATTTCATCTCTCAATAGACAAACACACGTCATCTTCCGATAACAACAATATGACTCCCCGCCTTCCGATTCGCTAAACGACAAACGGGTTACTCTACACCTTCCGATTCGCTAAACGACAAACGGGTTACTCTACACCTTCCGATTCGCTAAACGACAAACGGGTTTCTCCCTCTTCCGATGGAATGGACTACATCTGCCGACACGTGCTACTCACGTAACTCCTTAAAGCATCTACTGATAGACTTTAAAATTTACATCTTCCGATGGCTTTTCTGAAGACATCTTCCGATAGAATTTAAAATTTACTCAACATCTACCGACAGATATCATCTGTCGATAGAGAGCAAAACAACAACTCTAATCGCTTCACTTGCAAATCCAGTAATAAACCAACAGAATACTAAATTCAGAGAAAACTAAGAATACTTTTGAAAACTTCAAGTAACTCATTCTTGCTAAAACTAACCAGAGACAATCCAAACCTTTGTGTCACTAGAAACTCATAAGTACTATCTTGAAATCCCAACAGAATATCGTTATCAGAAAAGAAACTCAAAAGCGAATTCCAAAACATTAGAATTTCTACTGTCATGAAAGCTCAGTATAATAAATTTGAAATACTGTCAATTAATCTTTGTTAGTCAATGACACCAGTCAAACCGCCCCAACAGATGCCTGACCGTTGCACAGCCGTGCTCCACCAACCTCATCTACTCGGTTATGCTCTCAGGGAAATCACCTGCTGTATCCTCAACACCTACATCACAAAACTCATCTATTAGCCTAATGCTAAGCAAGTAAAGCATTAATGAAATGTATGCTGAAACATAAACCCTGATCATGCAGTTTCTAATTTTCTCATCTCAACTCAGTTGTGCATCGTTCATAAACTGGTCTGATCCCTAAGTTCCCTTGGGAGTGGGATCGGTTCTCCCAATGTAATAAATCCTCTACTCAGTTAAGGGGCGGATTACTTCCCTTAACAGCTAATACAGATCCCTTAATTCCCTTGGGAGTGGGATCGGTTCTCCCAATGTAATAAATCCTCTACTCAGTTAAGGGGCGGATTACTTCTTAACAGCTAATACAGATCCCTTAATTCCCTTGGGAGTGGGATCGGTTCTCCCAATGTAATAAATCCTCTACTCAGTTAAGGGGCGGATTACTTCCCTTAACAGCTAATACAGATCCCTTAATTCCCTTGGGAGTGGGATCGGTTCTCCCAATGTAATAAATCCTCTACTCAGTTAAGGGGCGGATTACTTCCCTTAACAGCTAATACAGATCCCTTAATTCCCTTGGGAGTGGGATCGGTTCTCCCAATGTAATAAATCCTCTACTCAGTTAAGGGGCGGATTACTTCCCTTAACAGCTAATACAGATCCCTTAATTCCCTTGGGAGTGGGATCGGTTCTCCCAATGTAATAAATCCTCTACTCAGTTAAGGGGCGGATTACTTCCCTTAACAGCTAATACAGATCCCTTAATTCCCTTGGGAGTGGGATCGGTTCTCCCAATGTAATAAATCCTCTACTCAGTTAAGGGGCGGATTACTTCCCTTAACAGCTAATACAGATCCCTTAATTCCCTTGGGAGTGGGATCGGTTCTCCCAATGTAATAAATCCTCTACTCAGTTAAGGGGCGGATTACTTCCCTTAACAGCTAATACAGATCCCTTAATTCCCTTGGGAGTGGGATCGGTTCTCCCAATGTAATAAATCCTCTACTCAGTTAAGGGGCGGATTACTTCCCTTAACAGCTAATACAGATCCCTTAATTCCCTTGGGAGTGGGATCGGTTCTCCCAATGTAATAAATCCTCTACTCAGTTAAGGGGCGGATTACTTCCCTTAACAGCTAATACAGATCCCTTAATTCCCTTGGGAGTGGGATCGGTTCTCCCAATGTAATAAATCCTCTACTCAGTTAAGGGGCGGATTACTTCCCTTAACAGCTAATACAGATCCCTTAATTCCCTTGGGAGTGGGATCGGTTCTCCCAATGTAATAAATCCTCTACTCAGTTAAGGGGCGGATTACTTCCCTTAACAGCTAATACAGATCCCTTAATTCCCTCAAGCATGCATAAACCTACTGTTTTGTGATGTAGGCCCGAAGGCTCACACATTACTTTACTTACCTGGCTCCTGGAAATCGCTCGGCTATATGCTACTCCAAAATCTGCTCACCTAAAACCATTGACAGATTATGGATTAGATCTCCACTAAACTTATCTAACTACTGAAGTCTAAGGAAGCCAGTTTGGGGCTCTACTGATTAAGCATTCCCGATACATCACTAAACCCCAAAGCCCAAATCTCTCACCCGCAGCTTATCGAAGATACATACATTGCAATCCTTCAGCTACCCTAGCACTAGAACGGCAAGTAGTTGATTCAAAACTCACCTTGGTTGGGGAAAATTCGGAGGGGAAAATCGCCCAGAGGTAGTCTGCTTGAGCTGAGAGGTAAGAGTAATAAAACAGTGGCGGCTAAACCTCACTAAACCTTTCCTTAAATACCTTATCCACAATATAAATTCGCAATTACCATTTTGCCCCTGCCTAGTCATTTACAACCTAATCAACATTTCACTAAATTTTAACCATAAAAATTATATACCACCGTTTAATAACTTATTTTGATTTATTGAAACCGGGTGCTACAAATTCTAACCACCGCCTCTGTCTCATATTTAACTCATTCTGAGTAAAGAGGTACTTCAAACTCTTGTGGTCAGAAAACACCTCACATGACTGTCCATATAGGTGGTGTCTCCATACCTTCAGCGCAATACAACTGCCGCTAACTCAAGGTCATGAGTAGGGTAGTTTTCTTCATGGCTCTTCAATTGTCTGGACGTGTATGCCACCACTTTTCCTTCTTGCATCAATACGCATCCCAAGCCAATCTTTGACGCGTCGCAATATACCGTGAATTTTCCATCATCAACTGGCAATACCAACAGAGGAGCAGTAGTCAATTTCTGCTTAAGTGTCTGAAAGCTTAGCTCACAAGCTTCAGACCACCTGAACTTGATTTCCGTCCTCGTTAAGCTAGTCATAGGCTTAGCTATCACAGAAAATCCCTTGATGAATTTCCTGTAATAACCAGCTAGCCCAATAAAGCTCCGTACCTCACTGGCATTCCTTGGTTTTGGCCAATCTTTCACGGCCTGAATCTTGGCCGGATCTACCGAAACTCCCTCTGCAGACACCACGTGGCCTAGGAAATTAATCTTGTTTAACCAGAATTCACACTTTGATAGCTTGGCAAACAATTGATGCGGTTTTAGAGTTGACAACACAATAGCCAAGTGCTCTTTATGCTCCTCTTCAGTCTTAGAATAAACCAGGATGTCGTCGATGAAGACGATTACGAATTTGTCTAAGAACTCCTAGAATACCCTATTCATAAAGTCCATAAATGCCGCGGGGGCATTAGTCAACCCGAACGACATTACCAAAAACTCGTAGTACTCGTACCGGGTCCTGAAGGCGGTCTTTGGAATATCATCAGCTCTGACCTTCAACTGGTAATAACCGGAGCACAAGTCAATCTTAGAAAATACCCGAGCCCCTTGTAGCTGATCAAACAAATCGTCGATTCTTGGCAACAGGTACTTATTTCTGATAGTCAACTTGTTCAGCTCACGGTAGTCAATACACATCCGTAGGGACCCATCCTTCTTCTTAACAAATAAGACGGGAGCACCCCACGGAGAGAAACTAGGGCGCACAAAACCCTTGTCCACTAACTCTTTCAGCTGAGCCTTCAATTCCTTCAGTTCAATTGGTGCCATACGGTACGAATTCTTCGATACTGGTTCCGCACCAGGATATACATCAATTTCAAACTCGATTTCACGATCAGGTGGCAATCCCAGTAAGTCATCTAAGAAAACCTCTGAGAAGTCCCGGACTACCGGAATGTTTTGAAGTTCCACCTCATTTTGCCTTTGAACATCCACAACGTGGGCAAGAAATCCGATGCATCCTGACTTCATCAGCCGTTGAGCTTTCAAGGTAGTTATAACGGGTATACCACGTTTCTGTGATATTGCCTGGTAGGAGAACTCTACTCCATTCGGGCGTATAAACGACACTAGCTCGGACCTACAGTTGATGGTGGCATAATGTCTAAACAGCCAGTCCATCCCCAGAATAACATCGTAACCTTTCATCCCGATGACGATGAGATTGGCATATAATTTCTGGTCTCCTACTGACACTATATCATCCCTTACAACCTGCTCGGAGTGCATAAACTCTCCGGACGGTAGCATAATGCTATAGGGCTGATCTGACGACGTACTACAAAACCTCTGTTTAACTATGAAGTCCATGGCCACAAACGAATGTGTGGCCCCCGTGTCCCACAAGGTATAGGCAGGTGCATCACATACTGAAATTGTACCTGTGATTGCTGTGTGCAGATCAGCATCATCAACATCCTCCATCATTGCAAAGACTCTTGGCACAGCTTGACCTGTTCTGGTGTCGGGCATTGGGCAATCCCGAATTTGATGGCCTCCCTTGCCACATCGAAAACAAGCGCCAGTGATAAACCTGCACTCGCCCTGGTGGCTTTTCTGGCACTGTGGACATACGGTGAGTTGAGGAGCTCCCATCGGTCTCTTTCCCTTATCTTGGTAAGTGAGAGTCTCATTGGGCCTTTTGATGCCCCTGTTTTGTTGCTATTGAGGTTGCAGGTTTTGACCCCTTCGTTGCTGCTGCTGCTGCTGAGGAATACTTCGAATAATCCCTCTTGTTGAATCCCTCTGTCTCTGAGACTTTATTTGTAAGACTTCCAACTGATAAGCCTTGGCCACCACCTTCGTATACGGTGCCTCATCAAAACCCCCAGTTGCGATCGCGCATAATAAGTCCATCTTCAGCCCTTGAATGAACTGGTGTACCTTATTCTCATCGGTGGCCACTAGGTGAGGTGCATAACGGGATAATGATTCGAACTTCTGAACATATTTAGCCACCGACCCGTATTGTCGTAGCTGAGAGAATTCAACTAACTTCTCCTTCCTCACACTGTGGTCAAAATACTTCTCGTAAAAGATCTTCTTAAATCCCTCCCAGCTCAGTGCCACGGTAGTGGACTGCACCGAGTCCCACCAAAATCCAGCACTTTTGATGAGATGAAAGGTGGCACATATAACCTTCTTATTCTCTTCCACCTCAGTGCAGTTGAACATACGCTCGATCTGCCAGATCCATTCCTCAGCATGAGTCGGGTCCGTAGATAGCCCATCAAACGCCGGCGGTTGAAGTCTTCGAAATCTATCTCCACTGGTGTCATGCGGAGCATTAGCATGATTGTTATTTCCATGGTTATTGTTTCTGTCATCTTCTCTGGCCATCATTCGTTCCACCATTCGGGATTGTACCTCCACCAGCTCGGTTAAACGATCAATGGTTCTGGCGCTGTCACTTGCTTCATCTTGATGTCTTCTCACCATTTCTAAAATAATCCTATAAACGAGATAACTAAATTTAATAAACAGAAACTTTTTACAGAACATTAGACACTTACAGTTGGTGGAGCGATCTCACGTGGCGGGTTGTGCAGTCAGACATTTCACAGAATCGGTTTTAAAACCTTGTCTCTCTGATACCACAACTGTGACAGCCCGAAACCGGATCCCGATTGGAGTCTAGGATCGGAGCCATCACTCCGGGACAGTGGACGGAAAACGGTGACTATTTTTTTTGAAACAGATCGGTCAGAACAGTGGACATTATACTTTTAAAATATTTACAAAGAAACAGAATCGAATGACAGGAAACATGCACTGTCATCGCAAACCCTAAAAACGTAACTTTACAGAGAGGGAGAAACTACAATGAGTAACAGAAAACATTTACAGGGAGAGAGAGAGTTCTCGGGTGTAGAAATTTAAAATAGGTTTCAATAATGGATAACAAAACAGAAATTAGCATAAGGCTGGCGGAGGAGGAAACAGGAAACATTGGCGGAAGACTTAGGCGAATAACCGACGAAAGACTTAGTTTAAAGGAGCAGCGGAAGACTTTGAATGACGTCAGCCGGAAGATGTAAATGCAAAGACAGAAGCGGAGATGACGTCAGGCGGAAGATTAGAGCTATCGGTGGATTCAGATACGACAAAAGACGAACAGTATTTAGCGGAAGAGGCTGAGTAAAACTAGGCAGAAGAGGTGGTGACGTCAGCCGGAAGATGGGTGATGTCAGGCGGAAGACACAGACAGTAACTGAGATCGGATGAGGAGATGACGTCAGCCAGAAGATGGATGACGTCAACCGGAAGATATAAGCATTATACTTGCGGAAAAACTGGGATGACATCAGCCGGAAGACATATTTACACTGGGCGGATGACTTGGGTGACGTCAGCCGGAAGACGGAGTTTTAAACTGGGCAGAAGACTTTTGCTGACATAAGCCAGAAGACATAAATACACTGGGCGGATGACTTTGATGACGTCAGCCGGAAGACATAGTTTTTAAAGGCACAATTTATAACTTTTACAGGGAGACATACGGGCAGGGAGCATCAAGCAGAAGACATAAGGGTTTCAGACCTTCAAAACCCGATTCAAAATAAGATTTTGAAACACACTTTACAGATGACAGATCTAAGAAAAACAGACTACATGGATGACTCTAAAATTTGAGACCATCCATGCAAATCTTAAAACATGAAAATATTCTAAAACATTTCAGAACATTCAGAACATGGGTTCAACTGTCAAATACAGCAGTTTTGAAAAAAACTTTGAGTCAGAATCTATACAGTATTTCGAAATTTGAAGGTCAGTAAGACATACTTTAAAATTGACAGGTTCAAGGAAATAAAATTACATGGACAGTTCCAAAACAAGAATTCATCCATGCATGAACTAATAGAAACATTCCAAACGAATTTCAGAATACTTTAGAATATAAACTTAACTGTCAAATACAGTGGTTCCTAAAACTGAAACATCAGAACTTGTACATTGTTTTAAAATCTGAGGGACAGTACAGGACGTAACATATAATTACAGAATTCACCAAAAGATAAGTTTTCTACAGAGTTTTTAACACAAAAATAGGGATTTCAGAAAACTTTACAATATAAACTATATTTTAAAGACTTGAACCTCAGAACAGAATTATGTCTAACTGCAACAACCACCCTGTGAGCTCGATCCACCATTTACATCAGATCATCATTTTGAGGAACAAGGTCCTCGGTTTCAGGTTCAGTACCTACATCAGAGAGTTCACCTATGAGTCTAAAACTCAGTAAGGACATAATCAGAATGCAGTGATGCAAAATGCTATGCATGCAGTTTTTCAGAAATACGGTGACAGTACAGAGCATTAAGTTACAGTGGCAGAAGAATTAAGTGGAGCTTATAGGGGAACTGGCAAACAGTGGGGGAGGGGGAGGGTGCACTATCAGGCATATTCAGGGATACAGTACAGTAAACAGTTCTGGGGCCAGTCCCCGTCTTGGACTTAACTTGGTACATTTCAGTCGAATTTTATCTTGTTTAGTTTCAAACAGTGTACAGAAATCGGTTTTGCATGGGTTTTCAGTAAAACGTGTATGCATGACATTCTCAGTGCCTGAACCTATAACAGCAGTCATGAGAAATAACAGGGCTTATTGTGAGGCAGAACACAGACGACTCAGAACACAAACAGGACAGAAGCTATAACATTTCTATCCAAAACTACCCGTTAGAACAGGAAACCTAGTACCTCCGTGATGTAGGGCTTTAAGGGCCAACCTACGGTTTTGAACTTACCTGTTTTCCTCGATGCAGTCAGCTGGGAAGTCTCGGAAATGCTCGAACCTGTTTGCTGCAATGTAGTGAAATTAAACAAGCTGCAAATGCTAACAAATAACTTGTAGAATATGCAGCAAGCTCATTTCAACTCTTTAGGAAAACACACTAACGTATTTTCATCCAAAACAGTGAGTTTTCACAGAAATAATAACCCTAAACCCAGTGAAAACTCGCATTAAACTTGTCCAAAATCCATAACTTCCGTAGATGATTACCTTGGTTGAAGGAAACAGAAGAAAAACGAGGAAACAAAGTGTTGGTGCTTTGTCAAAATCGCCAGGAAGAGAGAACAAGGAGCAGTGGGAAGAAACAGATGAGAAGTGAGGGTTTCACATAGGAGGAAAAACTTAACTTCTTCATCAAGTCGCCAGATGTCATTCAACCATTGGCTCACTTCCACCTACCTTAATTTCTCTCCAATTTACCCTTCCATGCATTTTAAACTTAATGTTTAGTTTAGTTAGCCTTCAGTTCGGTTCTCTCCCCATTAAATGTTCCAAAGTTTACAATAAAATAGTTATTGTAATAATGGCAATTTAAATCCATACAATAATTCAACAGATTATTACATGGCAGAAAATGCCGGGTGTTACAATATATGTATATATCTATACATATGTATATATATGTATATATATGTATATATGTTCTTCTAATTCTATCTCCACCAGGCCCTTTATCCTCATATCTAACTCTATGAATACTTAAAGGATCTCTAGATTCTGGTAATCGATAGATATAATTACATAAAGTAAAAGATTTTTCTATAGTTTTAATATCTTTTAAATGAGAAGACATGTCTTCTTCTTCACTAGAATCACTCTCTGCTGGAAACGTACTAACATCAATAGTTGGATGAATTTCAGTATGATAATTTTCAATAGAATTTTCTTCTTGAGTATTAATAACATTAATATTTAATTGTTTCATTCGTTTTGCTAATTGTTCAATAAATTCATTATTGTCTTTAGGAGCTTTAAAATTAAATTTAGATATTATTATAGGAGGTTTTAAATCAGTAATAGAAATATTTTCTTTCTTTATTCCAGATGTCGAAGGAGATGTCTTAGAAATATCTTCTATAGCTTTTTTATCTGTTTTTTCCGATAATTTAATTAATTGAGTTTCAACTCTTGATAATTGTTGTCCTATAGTACTCATATGAATATTATTGTAATTAATTTGTTTAATTATAATATCATTCTTATCTTCAATAGGTTGAGCTAAACTAACCAAAGGTATGGCTTCAATAGTATTATTTTTTAAATTAATAAGTTCTAAAGGTGGATGTATAGATTTAATTATTTCATTAGTTTTTATGTTCCAATTTTTACAATGATTATTATATTCTTCTAGAATATTAATATAATATGTTGATACAGGCTTATAAAAAATCGTCAAATACCATTCTTTAAAAGTAATTATAGTCTTTTTTAACTCTAAATAAGAATAATATAATTCTTTTAATTTTTTAAATTCTTCTGTTTTTTTAAAATATTTTTTATCAATCCATTTTCTAAAAATAACATTTTCAGTTAATTGATATTCTTTATTACATAAAGTTCTAATATCATTTTTGTTTAAATTTGTGTAATTCATCATAATTTAAATTCAATTTCTGAAACAGTAGGTGACTCTCTTTTAGCGTGAGAGGTTTCTCCTTTTTCATATTTCAAATTATTAAATTGATTAGAATAAACACCATGAGGTATTTGTTGTTCAGATATTTTTAAGGCTTCAACATTAGAAATAGGAGTTTCAGATACAGAAAATCTAGAACTAGATAAATCTACTTGATAAGGAGGAATAGAGGACCTAGAAGATAGACTTCTGGAAAAAGATATTTTTCTTGATTGATTATTATCAAATTTAATTTCTATATGTCCTTCAGGAGTTTGAATAATTTAATCTATTTTATTATTAATAATTGGTTGAGGTAATACAGCTTGAGGAATAGTCCATTGTTATGGAAATATTACTTCATCCCAGTTTATTAATCTAGGAATAGCTATATTTGTTTTCATAATATCACTTTCAATTAATAGAGTTTTTCTTGGATTATCTTTTAATTTAACTTGCGGACATAAAGTATTCATTATTTTATAACTTAAGCGATAAATAACAGCAATAGTTTCTGATCCTGGTAAAAATTCATAACCATGAGTTTGGATATTTAATACTACAGATTCAAACAAATTTTTATCCGTTAATGATAAAGTTAAATTAGGATAAACATTAAAATAAATGGGACCATGACATAAGCTGGTTTGTATTACACCCATTAAAGATTCTTTATAATTTTGACTTCTAGCATCCCTAAGAGTAGCTAAAATACTAGCATTTAAACCTGGAATAGTTAATGATTTAAAAGCTATTTGAATAAGTCCAATATGAATATACTTATATTTAATAAAATATTTTTGAATATCTTTTAATCCTAAAATTTTTATAGTTTTTTCATTAGAATCTAAGCAAATAGTTTGCTCTGAGGTTTTAACAATTCGATTAATAAGATTATCAAAAGTTCCTATTTTATAAATAGTCTTTGGCTCAATCTCTGGGATTGTCCAATTATTTAATACTTCTTCTTGAGATAATTCTAGAATTTCTTCATTTTTAATATTCATATCAGAATTAAAAATATGAGACAGCAAATTATTCATAGCCATGTGAGATTTACATTCAAATAACGCAAAAGCTTTACTACAAGAGTTCAAATGTAAATAGAAATAAGTTTTAACTTCGTATTGATCTTCGATTAAGCTCGTATTGACTTGCGGATAACTTCGTATTGATCTGTTAATTCCTTCTATACTAATCATCTGACTTACAAGACTACTTGCACTGTCAAAAGACTAATATTACTAAGCTTGCAAATTTCTTTCTATCATGCACTGGGCAACTTGCCTAACGCCAATCCATAGGCTAAACGGCTACACCCCAACACGGCGTACGAAAGCCAACTTAGAAACCTAATAACATCAAAGCAAGTATTCTAGGCATATGAAAGCACTGAAAGAATTAACAGAATCTTATTGAAGAAATCACCTCATCGTATTGAGCATAACAAAAGATCTTATTGAAGTTAAAATCTCATATCGATTTACATTAGAAATCTGTAATGAAATCTTTGGTTAATTGAATGTAAATACTAAATTAGCCAATCATTTGGCTCTGATACCAAAATAACGAAGCGAGATTATTATTCTACAGAAGGAGTAGAAGTACAGAAAAAACACTTATTTATTATTCACAAAATAAAAACTTACACAAAGAAAGCGCAGACAGTACTAGAGTTTTTCAGAGAGAGAAGGCAAACTCAAAAACTTAAATTGAAATGAAAACTACAATCCCTTATATAGGAATGGGAGCTACAAACGACAAACTAGGAAAAGTAGATTCCCACCTAAAGGCTAGTGGGACCTATGTACAAAACAAACAAACTAGTACGAAAACTGTAACACCCGGCATTTTGGCCGTGTAATAATCTGTTGAATTATTGTATGGATTTAAACTGCCATAAATACAATAACTATTTTATTGTAAATTTTGGAGCATTTAGTGTGGAGAGGACCTAACTAATGTAAAACTAAACTAAACACTAAGTTTAAAAGGCATGGAAGGGTAAATTGGGGAGAAATTAAGGTTGGTGGGAGATAGCCAATGGTTGAGTGACATCTGGCGACTTGGTGAAGAAGCTAAGTTCTTCCTCCTACGTGAAACCTTCAGTTCACTTCTTTGTTTCTTCTCTTCTTTCTCTGTTTTCTCTCTTGCAGGCGATTGAAACAAAGTTCCACACTTTGCTTCTCCTGCATTTTTCTGTTTTCTTCCGTGAAGGTAATTCCCGTCGATGGTTAACAAGTTTAACTATACTGTTTATTGGTCTTGAGAAGTTTAGGGTTAATGACTGTATAAGCATGTTTTAGGTTCACAAACTATTGAAAACCGAGACGTTCAAGACTTCTGACACCGCAGCAGACAGGTAAGTTCATACGCGTAGATTCGGCCTTTAAGGCCCTACATCACGGAGGTGCTAGGTTTTCTGTTCTGTCGGGTTGTTTTGGGTAGAAATGTTAGAGTTACGTTCTGAAATGTCTGGCCTAGATTCATTTTCTGCTGTCTTATCTTTGCTGTTTACCTGTTTAAGTTCAAGCACCGTTCATGCATACACGTTTTCTCTAAAAGACATGCAAATGTTTTCTGTACACTGTTTGAAACTAAATAAGATAAAATCTGACTGAAATGTACCGGTTAAGTGCGGGACGGGGACTGGCCTACTGAAATCTGTTCTGTAAATCTGTTGTGCCTGTCGTGCACTGCCTGTTCCCCTATAAGCCCCACTTATACCCCTCTGCCACTGAAACGTAATGTTATGTACTGTCACTGTATTTCTGAAAACCGCATGCATAGCATTATGCATCACTGCATTTATATGTTCTTGCTGAGTTTTAGACTCATAGGTGAACTCTCTGATGTAGGTACTAAACCCGAAGATGAGGACTTTGTGCCTCAGTCTGATGAATAGGTGGCTGGTGGATTCGAGCTCTCGGGGTGGTTGCTGCAGCCAGACATAGTCTTCTGTCCCGAGGTTTAAGTTTTCTGTAATGTCTATATCTGTAAAGTTTTCTGGAAAATTCTGGTTCTGTGGTAGAACTCTATAAAAACTTCTGTTTTTGGGAAATTCTGCAAATATATGTTAGGTTCTGTACTGATCCTCAGATTTTAAAATAATGTACAGATTCTGACGTCAAGTTTTTAAAACTACTGTATTTGACAGTTGAATTCATGTTCTGAATATTCTGAAATTGTTTGGAGTATTATCTGTTAGTTTGTGCGTGGATGACTTCTGGTTTTGGAACTATCCATGCAGTCTGTTTCCTTTGAATCTGTTAATTGTAAAGAGTGCTCTACATCCTTGTGTAGAATCGGGCATCGAAGGTTTACAACTCTCATGCTTTCTGTTTGTGCTGTGTTTGACAGTTGAATGATGTTCTGAATATTCTGGAATTGTTTGGGATATTATCTGTCAGCTTGTGTATGGATGACTTCTGGTTTTAGAGTTATCTATGCAGTCCGTTTTCTTGAAAACCCTGTCGTGTTCCTTTAAACATGTGTTCAAGTTATGTTTTTAAATTAGTCTCTGAAGTCTGAAGTTTTCATGCCTTCTGTTGTGCTCGAGAACCACGTTTTGAATTGGTTTGAGAATTTGAGTCTTTCATGTTTTATGTTTTTCTGCTCTCTGTTGGTAAGTCTTCCTGTTAAAAGCTGTCAATGTAACGACCCGAGTTTTCTGAACCCGGTTTGTTACACAATCTTGCACGAAACTCAGAAAAACTTTGAACCAAACTTAAAGGTCTACTCAAAAGTCAAAATTTGATGTTTTCTAAAACTTCAAACATTCAAGAACTTACAGCGGAAATCGTTTAAGTAAAAAAAAGTTAAGCAAAGCTATTGTACGATGCTTGATTAATCAGTTGAAATGTTAAGGAATAATCAGCAAAAGAATAAAAGTTTAAATTGCAAAACACTCCATAAGCCTTAAAAAGTCAAACGCGTCGCCCGCTGAACAAAGTCAACAAAAAGGGCTGAAGTAGAAAATAGAAGACATCATCCGGTGACAAAATGACAAAATATTCTCTACACCTTTCGGTGAGGTCAGCCGGATGATCGATGCTATACTGCATCCACCGGTGACTAAACGAAAAAACACTTCCTACATCTTCCGGTGGATTAACACACGACGTCCACCGGTCACTAAATGACAAAACACTTCCTACATCTTCCGGTGGATTAACACACGACGTCCACCGGTCACTAAACGACAAAACACTTCCTACATCTTCCGGTGGATTAACACACGACGTCCACCGGTGAGTAGAATACTCGACATCATCCGGTCTTGTCAGCCGGATGATTCGATCCGCCAACATCTATCAACGAACAAACACCCAACATCCATCGGTGAACTCCATTCACCGATGGTTGAATTTGCAAAGAAACTTACTCAAGACACTCAAAAACCTCTGACCCTAAGTAACTCCAGAAAACTCAACAGAAAGTAGACGATATTTCTACTATTCAAATTTCATACAAAAACATCTCTAGCTGCGAGAAGGACGGGCTTACTTCACTGAAACTATTTAGAACAATTCAAATCCTTACATTACTCAATTTCAGTAAAATCAACATTTATGCCTAACCAAATACTATTATCAGCAAGCTCAAGAAAAGAAACATATTCAAAATAGTGAACACCACTACTGTCATGAAAACTCAACACACTAAAATTGAAACGTTGTCAACTGAACCTTCACACAAACTGATATCAGTTAAACCGCCCCATCAGCTGCCAGATTGTTACAAAGATGCACTCCAAAACCAATCTAGTCCTCAGCAGACTCAGTAATCACACCTGCTATCACTTCTTCACCTACATCACAAAACTCATCTATTAGCCTAATGCTAAGTAAGTAAAGCAGTAATGAAATGAAACACTGAAATATAAATTCCTAAACATGCAATTTTTACTTTCTCAACTCAGTTGTTCATGCTTCGTTTCTGTTCAGATCCCCCTATGAAGTTGGGAGTCGGATCAACCCTCCCAAAGTATAAATATCCACTGTCTCATTAAGGGGTGGATTAGTTCCCTTAACAGTAAATCTGATTCACATGTTCAGATCCCCCTGTGAAATTGGAAGTTGGATCAATTCTCCCAAAGTATAAATATCCACTGTCTCATTAAGGGGTGGATTAGTTCCCTTAACAGTAAATCTGATTCACATAACTGTTTCAATATGTTCAATCCTTACCATGCTGACATGCATTCAAATTCATTTTCGTATATTTTTAAAACATGATGCATGACATACCAACACATTCTAGCAAACAAACCCTAATGTTTTGTGATGTAGGCCCGAAGGCACAAGCAAACTTTACTTACCTGGCTCTCCTGGTGATGCTCGGTTTCAACTACTCCAAAAGCTCACTTACCTAAGTTTATGGCAATACATTAATCCAACTCTCACTAGACCTTACCAAAAATCAATAATAAGATTGAGGAAACCGATTTGAAACTCTGCTACCCGTGTAATCCCATTTATCTCTAAGAACCCGAACCTACGCTCAATCTCAGTACCTTCAAAATCCTCACATTGTACTCCCTCAGGTAACTAACCACTATATCTTAAGAGAAATGAGGAAAACTTACCTAAGTTGAAGGAGAATCGGGCGAGGAAAATCGCCAAGGGAGCTCGGCTGCTTGAGCTGAAAACCCGAAGAGGAAAAATATGAAATTGGTGGTGGCTACAGTGTATTAAACCCAACCCTCTTTCCTTAAATACGTTATCCACTTTTGAAAATTGTAAATTTACTCTAGTGCCCTTGTCTAACCCTACTTAAATTATTGATTAATCAGGTGTATACCATTAATAATAAAAGAGTTGGTTCGATAGAACCGGGTGCTACAGTCAAACTTTGTCTTTCAAACTATGTCTTCCGATTACATCCGCCGGTGAACTCAATTCTGTTTGTGGTTCACATCCACCGGTTATCACTGTTCATCTTTTGTCGTATCTGCATCTTCCGCTAAACAGTAATTCTGTTTAGGTTTTGCTCCTGCCGATTCCGTTTATTGCATTCATCTTCCGATGACGTCATCTCCTCTTCCGATGACGTCACCATAGCTTTTCTTCTACCGATTTCAACTGCTGCCTGCATCTTTCGGTGATGTCATCCATCTTCCGGCTGACGTCATCACCTTCTGCCGATTACGTTTACTATCTGTATCTACCGATGACATCATCACATCTTCCAATGACGTCATCACACATTCCGATCCCATCTGCTGCCTACATCTTCCGGTGATGTCATCCACATCATCCGGCCACGTCATCTGCCTAAATCTTCCAGTATCATTTCTGCTTGTATCCACCGATTCCATTCGATGCCTGCTTTTCCATCAACGCCTTCTGCCAGTTTATTTACTTTTGTTTTCATCACTTCCTGCTTTTCTTCTATCATCCATTTTGCGTTCCGATTCTGTTAACTGTTTTCCCGTTTGATTTCGAATCCAGAGAACTTTCTCTCTCTCTGTAAATGTTTTAAAAGTTTAATGTACAAAAAAAAATAGTCCCCATTTTCTGTTATCTGTCCCGGAGTGATGGCTTCGATTCCGGACCCCGATCGGGTTTGGTTTTGGGTCGTCACAAAAAAGATTCCTAAAGCTGATCCATAGTGGTAGGGACCACCTTGTTATTTCTTTCCATACTGACGAAATTTGGCCATTAATAAAATACTTTCAGTAGCTAAGAAATCCACTTCCTTACTTCTATCACCTTTAAATATAGGCAGAGCTTGTTAATGATTTTCTTCAAGCTGATTAAATAAAGTCATCAAATATTGAGTCTTCTCTTGATAATTTGCCACTATTTGTTGATTAGCTTGATGAAATCTTCTATAGTTCTGTTCTCTAATATGTAGAGGTAACCATAAAGCTGGATTATGAACTCTTCTTTGATTTCTTCGAGACATAGGCCAATAGCCATTTCTTCTTTGTGGATAATAATATCTATTTCTAAATTCACGATCAATAACTCTTGGATACCATCCAATATTCCAAGGTGCCACATTATAGGGATTCATTCTAGGAAAATGATAATAAATTCTGTCTTCAAAAACTTCTTCTTCAAATAAGTCTTCATTAATGCGTTCTTCCAATAATTCAAAATTCATAAAGTTTTCTTTTTTTCCTTTAGCTTTTGCTTTTGAGTACTTTCAACAAAAGCTTCCCATAAGTCTTTAGTCGTATAATCAATATTCAAATCAGTAATATCTTCATTAGGATCTTGAGAGTCATCAGCTAATATCTGAAAAGATCCTGAACCTGGAGTAGAAATATGATCAGAAATATGATCTTCATCTTCATCAATCATATTCAAATCTTCAACAGATCCTAATTGATCTTTCATCATAGCAAATAATTTCAATTCTTTTTTTTTTTTTACTCATATGAGGATATTTCTTTCGAATATTTTCATACATTTTTTTCATATAATTGTCATCTATATTTTCCTCTTTATCATGAATAGGACTTTGAACTTTTTCTTTATAAGTGCTAATAGCAGCTTTGATTCTTTCAATACATGCTTCAGTTTCATATCTAGCCCACCATTTAACATAAAAATTTCTTTGTACTTCATAAAGCCCAATCGGGTCTTTATCAATTTCTAAATTCCACTGCCATATCCAATTAATTTGGAATTCAGTACAAAACCATAATAAATCTTGTTCTTTAATAATATTTTTCCTGATAGACAACTCAGGATGATATTTCAACCGTAGAGGAAATAGCTCTTGAATATTTTCAGGGAAAAGAGATAGCTCTGGAGAGTGTTCTATCCACCAAACATAAAACCAAGGAGGAAATTTATCCTCTAACTTCATAATCTCTGGATTAATAGTAAAGAACCATGAATGGGCCCTAGTGGGATTTTGATAATAAAAAGTATTATCCCAAGCTTTCACATAATCCCAATAATTATATTTCTGTTCATTTTTTAAACTTCGAACAGCAAATACATTTAATCCCCATTCTTGAGGATGGATAACCCTGATAATATAACATTTGGAATGTGTAATAGCTAACTTTCCATATTCACCCAAATAATGGTGAACAATCTGAATAGAATGTGTTTCTATCAGAATATGCTCATAATAGAGTCGATTTTTTCCATCTGTAGTTAAATAATTGTGAGAGCCCAAATATCTCTCTTTAATATACCAAGCATCCTTATTATGCAATAATAACTCCTTTTCATAAAAAGGAAATATAACTTCTACACAACTTTTCTTAAAATAAGTGACTGAGTCCAAAACTTCTTTAGCAGTTTTAGGAGTGATAGTAGTAATACTAGTACTGGCAACTCCACTAGCACTTCCAATAATAGGAAAATGATAATCATATAAATATCTGCCACGGCCACGGCCACGGCCTCTCCCCCGACCCCTAAAGGGGTGATCCATTCTGTAAAAATTCACGGGTTAAAAAATCAGGAAGAGAGTTACTGTCTCCCATAATATATGTATATATGTATATTATAGATACATATATATGTTGTAACAACCCCCGAACCCACCGTGGCTCGGAGCGCTACTTTGCTAGCCAATCTCACGTTAAAATCTAATTTAAAATAAGACTAGACTCGCTAATGCCCCTTAATCTTAATCTCTAACACCACGGCGTTCGTCCCGAAATTTTGGGCAAGGTAACGTCTGAAAATGGCGCCCCAAAATGCTAAAATACCTGCACACAATTCAATTCCCAACCAGTCCAAATACTCTTACATCCAACATACGAATCTCTAAAAATACCAGTATCCCTAGTGAAGACATATATGTATATATATGTATATATATGTATATATATGTATATATATGTATATATATGTATATATATGTATATATATGTATATATATGTATATATATGTATATATATGTATATATATGTATATATATGTATATATATGTATATATATGTATATATATGTATATATATGTATATATATGTATATATATGTATATATATGTATATATATGTATATATATGTATATATATGTATATATATGTATATATATGTATATATATGTATATATATGTATATATATGTATATATATGTATATATATGTATATATATGTATATATATGTATATATATGTATATATATGTATATATATGTATATATATGTATATATATGTATATATATGTATATATATGTATATATATGTATATATATGTATATATATGTATATATATGTATATATATGTATATATATGTATATATATGTATATATATGTATATATATGTATATATATGTATATATATGTATCTACTTTGCTAGCCAATCTCACGTTAAAATCTAATTTAAAATAAGACTAGACTCGCTAATGCCCCTTAATCTTAATCTCTAAGCACCACGGCGTTCTTCCCGAAAATTTTGGCAAGGTAACGTCTGAAAATGGCGCCTCCAAAATGCTAAATACCTGCACACAATTCAATTCCCAACCAGTCCAGAATACTCTTACATCCAACATACGAAATCTCTAAAATACCAGTATCCCTAAGTGAAGAAAATCCGCAGTATAGGGCGACACGTCACCCTTAACTTAACTATATACAACAACCATACACCTAGCTATACCATAACTGTTACAAACCTTAACCAAACAGAGTTATACACATGCACATCATTTCCACCAACAGACATTTAAAATACTACCAAACTATAAATCCCACATCTTCCGAAGACCATGGTCGAGACGCCCCGACAGATGCCCGCACTGGCACGCCCCATGCACCACCAACTGCTGCCACGTCCTAGCTCACTCGCTTAGCTCACCTGTAACCGCGTCGTTACCTACACCACAGAACACACACGCACACGTAAGCTTACGCTTAGCAAGTAGGGATAACAAATATAAACAAGCACAATGCACACGCAACACTGAACAAAACAACCAAACAACACAACACCACAATGCAACTCGACTAGATAGAATACAAGCTACACACAACACTGAACAAAACCACCAAACAACACAACACCACAATGCAACTCGACTACTCAACTCATAGTTTCCCGCACCCCAAAGGTGCCTTACACATTGCCCGCACCGAAGTGCCTTACACAACGACAAACTCACAACGACAGACACATAACGACAAACACACAACGACAAACACACAACGACACATTGCCCGCACCAAAGTGCCTTAGTTGCCCGCCCCGAAGAGCCTTAGTTGCCTGCCCCGAAGGGCCTTAGTTGCCCGCACCGAAGTGCCTTAGTTGCCCGCCCCGAAGGGCCTTAGTTGCCCGCACTGAAGTGCCTTAGTTGCCCGCCCCGAAGGGCCTTAGTTGCCCGCACCGAAGTGCCTTAGTTGCCCGCCCCGAAGGGCCTTAGTTGCCCGCACCGAAGTGCCATAGTTGCCCGCCCTGAAGGGCCTTAGTTGCCCGCCCCGAAGGGCCTTACACTTTAACCGACTACCACGCTAACTAATGCTACACCACACGACAACCAACCAATGCAACCCACACGACAACCAACATATGCAACCCACACAACAACCAACCGACCAATATTCAAATCCCAACAACAACCAAGAATTTCGTTGCCACACGACTTAATACCAAACAAAACAACTAACCAAGTAATACAAAGCAAAACTACCAACTCACAATTCAAACAAAGTAAAGCGGCCAACTCACCAGTTAAACAAAACAAAGCAGCCAATTCACAAATACTTAACCAGACCAGAACAAAGTAAAGCAATCAACCATCAACAATGCTTGACCAACAAAGAAGACAACAAAACATCAACAACAAAGAACCAACAAGGCTTAACCCACAAAGAAGACAATCAAACATCAAACAACAAACAACCAACAAGGCTTAACCAACAAGGAAGACAGCCAAACAACAAACAACAAAATAAATCCTACCGTTCCGTGGTGTAGGCCCGAAGGCAAAACAAACGTCCCCTACTTACCTGACTGCTCGGCTTTACGGTGCTCACCTCTAACGATCAATTCACTCGTCCAATAACCTATCAATTATAGAAAATAACTTAGCAGTTCACTCATAAATTTCTAAACTAAAACTAACCATACTTCAAACTCCTTTCTCTCACCAAAACACAAAACCCGATTTTATGTAAATTTTACCGTCCAACTTCAACTCCATTAAAATTAAGCCTACATTCACCAATTACTCTCAAACTACTATTTTTAGCCTAATCCAACTAAAATCTAACTAAACGGGCCACTAATTGAGGTTCGGTAAAAACCGACCCGAAACTTCAAACGCGCGTAACTTTCGCGTCGAATATCGGAATCGAACGATTCTAGCAGCCACGTACTCCTCTAATAACCTATTTTAACCTGCCAAAAGGAATTTGAAAACAAACAACCCTGGCTGGGTCAAAAATCAGAAAACCCGAACTGCCCCTTCACCTAAAAATTTCCCTTTTCCAATTTTTCATCAATTATCAACCAATTCCTCACCAATCAACCATATCTAGCCTCAATTAACATAAACTAACCAAAAATCCTGAACTACAAACAAAAACCCAAAATGCCCTAAAGAGGGCTTCACTGTATTTTGCCCAAATCGGGCTCCTCACTGCCAAGCAACCACAGCCGGCCCAAGGGTTGGCAAACCCACGCCGGAAGCAGCCCAAAACCGCCGGTGATCGGAGCCAAAAATGGCTCGTCGCCGTCGGCCTTGAACAGACCCTAAACAGGGTGAAAACCGAACCAAAACAGGGGTGAAATCGAGCCTTACCGGTTGGTTCGTGCGCGGAGTCGGCCGGAATCTCCTCGTCGCCGGCGTCTGGTCAGAGAACGGCGAAAATCGCCGTCGGTTTTGGTCGGAGAGCATCGCCTCCCGTCGCTCCCCCCTCTCCCCTGTTCTTCGCGCTCGTCGCTCGAACAGAATGGCTTCGGCCATTCTGTTTTATTATTATTTTTTTTTAAATTTAATAATAATAATAATAATAATAACATTAATTAACACTAAATTACCATTATACCCCTCCAAACATTCCGTTAAATCCCGTTATTAAATTAACCTAATCCCCGACTTAATTTCAATTAAATTTATTCACTTTACATTTCAATTAATTAAAACTCAATTACTTAAACTAACCTATTTTATTATTCTTTTAAATTTAATCTCGGGTGTTACAATCCACCCTCCTTACAAAAATTTTGTCCTCAAAATTTGTAGCCTTGTTATTTCTCAATATTCTCATCTCAACTACCAAATACTCTTACTCGCCTATAGGTTACGCTCTAACCCGAGTACTCACACATCCTCTAACTGTAATCTAATCCATACCCTCAAACCTTTCTAACAATCTTTCTAAGTTCCTCTAATTTCTTTATCTAGTTTCTCACTTTCTACTTCTGTGTCTATTAAACACATACAATTCACCACGACTCTCTATGCTACCACCTCAAGTTTTTCTATTCTCTACAAATTCTTAGATCAATTACTAACTCATTCCTAACTCTTCACACAATACTCTAAATAGTGTACAACATATCCTCAATGCCTATTGTCTTCAACCCCTTGAAGACTTTCAACTTAAATCCTATTAGTGAATACCATTTGACTGGAATACCTATCGTATAATTCACAGCTTTAAATCTTCCTAACTAAGTTTACCTAGTCGTCGAATACTTACATAACTATCTCAGCTCTCCAAAGTCCTTACTTTCAATTTCTCTTCTACTCTATCATTTCTTTTCTAATTTATCATCCACATTTCTTATACTTACTTCGAGAAATCACAATATCCATTAATCACCCTAATATTATCCAGATCTTACTTGTCTAAGTTAATGTCCATCAAACACTTACCTCCTTTATCCTAACTCCTCAAATGAAATTCTCCTCTCTTTACCAGTTTACTAATTCCTACTACTTTCCCTTATTTATTTTGTCATTACATTGATTATTCTAACCCGCTGCTCATACTCCAAAGTTTTCATTTTGGTAACTTTGCTTCCTGACTTATCACTTCTATCTTTTACTTTTACTTAAGTCAATCAATCAAGACAATTTATACCTCAAACAATCATAACATTTCCTTAGTTATTCCAACACAACCTTCACACTCAAAGCTCTCACCTTTTAAACCTATCAACTATTCCTCAAAGTATACTATGAATCTTCATACCTACATTCGTTATGCTTACTTTGTCTAACTCACGTTCACTATACTCAATTTGTTTAACTCCTAATTTCAATCATTACTAAACACTCAAATTCTGTTGTATTATTATTTTTTTAATTTAATAATAATAATAATAATAATAATAATAATAACATTAATTAACACTAAATTACCATTATACCCCTCCAAACATTCCGTTAAATCCCGTTATTAAATTAACCTAATCCCCGACTTAATTTCAATTAAATTTATTCACTTTACATTTCAATTAATTAAAACTCAATTACTTAAACTAACCTATTTTATTATTCTTTTAAATTTAATCTCGGGTGTTACATATATATATGTATATCTATATATAAAGTTGAGGGACAGAGATGTTGGACATAAAATCTTGAAATTTGGACGGTGGCAGCGGTTTAGTGAGAGTATAAGCTATTTGATATGTTGCAGGAGTGAATTTTACAAAAGATTTGTTGAACACCTTTTCCCTAACAAAGTAATTGCCAATTTCGACGTGCTTGCACTTGGAATGCAAAACAGGGTTGGAGAATAGACAAGTAGTACCTAGATTGTCACAAAAAATAGTAAGTACCTCCGTTGAAGAAGCACCAATCTTCTTGAGAAGGGATTGGATTGAAAGGACCTCCGCGGCACCATTTGGTATTCTGACTCAGTGCTTGACTGAGAAACAACATTTTGTTTTGTCGACAACCAAAATATAAGATTAGTGCCGAGAAATATGCAAAAAAACACTAGTGCTCTTTCGATAATCAGGGCAAGAAACTCAATCCGCATCAGTAAAACAATACAATGTAGATTGAAACATGAGGATAGGATAAGAGATTACCAAGGTAGAGGCTCCCTGAAGATAACGAAGAATTTGTTTGATAGCTTGCCAATGTATATCAGAAGGTGCATGAATAAATTGACATATTTTGTGGACCAAAAAGGCTATGTCAGGTCGAGTACTAAACAATACTGTAATCCACCAACTACATTACAATAAACTAATCCATCTGATAATGGAATACGTGAGGTTTTCAATAGAACAGGACCAGAAACCATCCGTGTGGAAATGGCTTACTAGTATTCATATTAGCTCTAAGTAACAAAGTAGAGATATACCGTGATTAGCTTAGATGCAATCTGGTAGAAGTTTTGGTAGCATAGATACCAAGAAAAAACTTTAAATCTCCAATATCAACAAACTTGGAATTTAAGTAGCCGAGAAGGTTGTCAAGAAGTGGAGTTGAATTGCCTGTACAATAATATCATCGACATAAACTAACATGAGAAGTATCGTTGATTGTCGCCGAAAGATAAATAAAGATGTATCTGATTTGGATGCTGAAAAACCACATGCTAAGAGAGTGTTGTATAACTTTGTGTACCAAGCGCTTGGAGATTGCTTCAAACCATATAGAGTTTTTTTTAGTAAACAAACAATGGACATTTGAGAAGAACTGATAAATCCTAGAGGTAGCTACATAACATTATTTATGTAAGATGACCATGTAAAAAGTTATTACTTATGTCAAGTTGTTTAATAACCCCAACCAAGAGAAATAGCTAATGAGATAGTTGTACAGATAGTAGTCGGTTTAACAACTGGACTGAATGTCTCATTACAATAAATGCCCTCAATTTGGTAATACCCTTTTTGCACTAAGTGAGCCTTATGGTGATAGATAGACCCATTTGCATTTAATTTTAATTTTATTACTCATTCATATTAGCTCTAAGTACACAAGTAGAGATATACCGTGATTACTTAGGATGCAATCTGGTAGAAGTTTTGTAGCATAGATACCAAGAAAAAAACTTTAAATCTCCAATAGCAACAACTTGGAATTTAAGTAGCCAGAAGGTTGTCAAGAAGTGGAGTTGAATTGCCTGTACAATAATATCATCGACATAAACTAACATGAGAAGTATCGTTGATTGTCGCCGAAGATAAATAAAGATGTATCTGATTTGGATGCTGAAAAAACCACATGCTAAGAGAGTGTTGTATAACTTTTGTGTACCAAGCAGCTTGGAGATTGCTTCAAACCATATAGAGTTTTTTTAGTAAACAAACAATGGACATTTGAGAAGAACTGTTAATTTTAATTTACTCATTTACTACCCTTTTTGCACTAAGTGATCCTTATGGTGATAGATAGACCCATCTGCATTTAATTTTAATTTGAATACTCATTTACAACCGATGAGTTTAGCTCCTCAAGGAAGGGAAACTAGCTGCCATGTTTGATTATTGTGAAGTGCCGCAACCTCATCTTCCATGGTAGCTTGGAAGCTTGTAAAAAGGTTGTAGGCATAACTGGATGTGAGGCAATAGAGTAAACTTTAGGCTTAAAAATTTCATCCTTGGACCTTGTTCCCATGGAATGAAGGTTGGAGGTCGGCTCCCTATTATTGGAAATGGTTGCAGAAAGAATGGGAATGGAAGGTAATTGGGTAGGCTGTAATGGAACGAAAGGTGAAGAAGAAGGAGAATTAGATGGAAGAGTAGAAGAGGGCTCTGTTAATGTAGTAACATGTGGACATGTGGGATGAAAGGGAAGGGATTGAACTTGATGGAGATTGAAGATTCTTGGGGATGAAGATTAGAGAAGTTAATGAGTGGAAAGTGTTTTCATCAAAAATAACATGACGAGTGACATAAACACGATTTGAAATCGTGTTGAGAAAAAAATAACCTTTTGATCAACACTATATCCCAAAGAAAATACATGGTAAGGAGTGAAGCTGAAGTTTATTTTTATTATACGGATGAAGATATGGAAAGAAAAGGCACCCAAAAACACGAAGAGAGGAATAAGGAGGAAATGTACCATATAGAGATTCACAAGGGGACTTAAAATCCAAAACTTGTGTTGGCAGATAATTGATAAAGGTCATTGTTATTTCAAAAACACAAGTTCAAAAAATTTGGGGAACAAAGGAGTGAAAAAGTAAAGCAAGTCCAGTTTCAACAATATCAAGATTTTTGTGTTTAACATGTCCATTTTGATTTGGAGTATAAGTACAAGAGACACGATGATGGAACCCGAGAGATTGAAAAATAGAATAAAGGGATTGAAGTTCTCCACCCTAATCGGATTGAAAATTTTTAATGGTCTTGTTGAATTGATTTTGAACAAATTTATGGAGCGCCTGAAAAGTGTTGTTGTAACACCCGGAAAATTTCCTCAACGTGAATTGCCTTAAGTTTATAAATAGAAAATTTGGAGAGAAACCAATAGAATAATGTAGTATTGTTTTAATTTAATTAATTTAATTAAAGGGGGAATGAAATAACAAATGAGAGAAAGAGGGAGTTTTCCCACATGAGGAAGAGTGAAATGCGGGGAGGGGTTGATTTATAAAATTGATTTTATGGATGGTTATTTTTGAAAAAGGAGTGAGGGTTTTAAAAGAGATGAAACTTTGAGGAGTGAAACACAAATTTTGAGTATTCTTCCTCCTTCTCTTCATGGCAGCCATGGGAGAGCATCTCCATGCTTCTTCCTCTAATTTTAGCAAGCTTTAAGGTGAGTTTTTAGTTGGGTTTTGTAATCTATACGTATAGTTAGTAATTCTAATTTTTTGGAGGGAGTTTTAATGAGATTTTGTTGGAATTTGAGAAACCCTAATGGGAGAGCTCCGAAATTTAGTTTCCTTGCTGGTTTTTCTTCCTACTTTTGGTGGTTTAAACATCAGATAGGTTGGTTTATATTGTTTAGGTAGTTAGATTAGACAATTGGTGGAAATTAGTGAAAAACTGGGTTTTTGGGATCAATGTCGCCAGTTCAGTTTTTGAAGAATCCGATCAGCCATGTTGTTTGGTTGCTAAAATGGTTTGCTTCATTGGATAGTAGATATGTAGAGGTTTACGGATTTGGGTGGATCGTTCAAATCTGATTAAAACGAGTAAATTATGGCCGATTGAAGTTTAGGCATTATAATTGGTTAAAATTCAGGATTTTGGAATTTAAAGGTTTAGGGTTAGTTCGTTGTTGTTAGAAATTAAATGATTATTCTTTAGGTTTAGTTGTATGCTTACTATGTGATTTTTCTCCTTAATATGCTAGGTTAACGAGCGAGTGATTGGTGTACTTGAAGTAAGTAAAAACGTACAGAGTATCCTGGTAAGTAGAGGAGTGTGTGTGTTTTGCCTTCGGGCTTACACCATGGAACGGTAGGGATTTGTTTATTTATTTGATTGTTCGGTTATTTTGTTTTGTGTTTGAGCATTTTATTAACATGCATCATGGTTTTGAACTACGAAAAATACGCGTTTTAGCATAGTTTTGAAATGTGAGCGTGAAATGCAACGAGATAAAAAGAACTGCAAATTTGGTCTTGAGTAGAGATGCCTCGTCGGGAATAAGTGCTGGAGTGTAGCACCCAAGGAGACTTCTACGAGAGATGTACTGCTAAAATATGTGATGTGTCGTGAGTATGAACTCCTAGACAGTTATAGGGTTCTACGATCGATGTGGGAGTAGATCGTGTGTGTGGCCTTCCTAGACAGTTATGGGATGTGTGCTATCTGGTCTTGCTCTGTTGGGTCAAGGTGTGGTCGTCCTTGACAGTTATAGGATGTGTGCCTACTTGATCCACACGGCTTATGGAAAGATTAATGCAATGAAAATGAAATGAGCACAACAGAGAGTCAGAAACAGCATGTGTTTGGAGATTTGTCTGCATTGTGTTTCTGTTTGCATGCATTATTCCCTACTTGCTAAACATTAGGATTACGTTTTGTGTTCTATAGTGTAGGTGACGACGAGATACCAGGTGAGCTAGTCGAGGGAGGCCAAGGTTAGGACGCAGTCGGCGACATACGTGACTTGTCGGTGCGGGTAATTTGTCGAGGCGTCTTGACCATAGATTGCTGGGAGGTCTGGTAGACTCGTATTTTGATTGGGATGTTGGTTTGTAAATAGGTTAAGGAACTTGAATTATTTTTTGTGTGTATTTTGAACGTATTATAGTTACAAACTTTTACGTTTCTGTCTATATGTGCGAGTCAGGTTTTAGGGGTTTTAATGTGTCTAGAAATTTAAAATATTGGAAGATGAGTTGTGAGGGTTTTTAGGCGAAATGTTGATGAAGAAAAGGAAAATCGGTCGAAGTGGTGTGGAGATATCGACTGTTTTGTGCGAAATCGGTCGAAGTTGGTGTAGTGACGTCGACCGATTAGTGTTGAAATCGGTCGAAGTTGGTCTGGTGACGTCGACCGATTAGTGCTGAAATCGGTCAAAGTTGGTGTGGTGACGTCGACCGATTAGTGCTGAAATCGATCAAAGTTGGTGTAGAAATATCGACTGATTTTTGCGAAATCGGTCGAAGTTGATGTGGTGACGTTGACCGATTAGTGCTGAAATCGGTCGAAGTTGGTGTGGAGATGTCGACCCCTGGCGATATCGACCCTTGGTGATATAGGTCCCTTACAATGTCATCCACTAGCGATATCGACCCCGAGCGATATCGGCCCCTGGCCATATCGACCTCTGGTGATAACAAATGTGTGGTGCAAAATCGGTCGAAATTGGTGTGGAAATGTCGACTGAAACTCTCAGCTAACTTTGCTGATTTTCAGATTTTTAACTTATTTATTTAAGAAATTAATCAAGTTTTCTTTTAACGTATTTTATTAGTTTCCGATGGAAGGAAGTCTAGTTATTTTTAAAAGATGAAGTTTTAAGTAAAGAATAAAGTTTTAAATTTTCATGTATTTCTAGTTTTGTCTAAGGGTACGGGTATACCATAGAGTGTTTTAACAATCCGAGTTAGAGCCAAGTAGCGCACTGAGGCGGGGTGGGTTCGGGGGCGTTACAATTGTAAACTCGACTCTTCTATTTTAAACAATATTCTGAGTAAAACATGTGCAGTCATCCATAAATAAAAGAAAATATCGAGCTCCTATTAGGCCTGTGCCTGCAAGACAAGCTCAAGAACCTCCAATGGATCGTAGCTCCTTGTAATAGGCTAAACTGAGGAAATCTCAAACAAAAGTTGAAGATGAAATAATCAAATGTGCTCCAAACGAAATGAAATTTTATGTGATATTAGTGGAGTGAGTGAAGTGTGTGAAGGATCGTATTTGTCTAAGAGGGAGGTGAATTAGATTTTTTAAACTTAATTTGTTAATCTAATCAATTTCTCTCTTATGTTCAACTGATAAGAAAACAGCAAATAATCAAAAAATAAAGAAAGAGAGAGAGAGAGAAATTGACACCACAGTTTTTAACGTGGTTCGGCTAAGCTTGCCTACGTCCATGCATCAAGGCTCCCCCTTGAAGATTCTTTCCTTCTCTTCACGAGAAAACCAGATCGAACTTTCCGGGTATCGATCTACTGCCTTTTACAAAACCAGATTGTTCTTCACGGGCGACAATCCACTGCCTTTTACACAATTGTAAGTATGTAGTTTTTCAGCACAAACTACACTCTCTCAGAGATTGAATCTCAAGTTTAGAATCAGATAGATGTAGAAGAGATTACAGAGTGATTTACAAAAGTCTGCTCGTTAGGGCTCAACAATGATTTTCGCAAAAGTTATTTCTCCCGAGCTTCTTTTTCCCTTAAATACTATGTTTGTAATCGGCTCTCTTCATCGAATGCTTCTTTCTGGATATGGAAATATATTACCGTTGGAGAAGAATCCGTACTTAGACAGCTAGTCGTTTCGTTCTGAAGTTGCTTTCGTGCTTCGCCATTAATGGACAGGAGTTAAGGCTATGGACGACTATCACTGTAGCTTCGCGGTAATTTGAATTTGGCGGAAAGTACTGTTCACCGGATGACTTCGTCTTTGGAGACCAGCGGTGTATGTTGAATTTGAAAGTCTAACGGTGGATGTCTTCAGAAGTTACTGTTCACTGGATGACTTCGTCTTTGAAAAACCATCGATGGATGTAACTATAAAATGCTTGGACCGCCATCGGTAGATGTGACTTTATAATTCTTGAACCGGTACAGTTCACCAGATGAAGTCTTCAAAGGTTACTATTCAGCGGTTGATGTCTTCAGAAACTTCAGCGGTGGATGTTGAACTCTAACGTTTAGCTAGCAGTGGATGTGTTCTTTGTCGTTTAGCTAGCGGTGGATGTGTTCTTTGAATTCCAGCGGTGGATGTGCAATTTTGTCATTTAGCTGGCGGTGGAGGTGTTCTTTGAATGCCAGCGGTAGATGTAGTTCTTGTCGTTTAGCTGGCGGAAGATGTAAACTTTTCTTTGCCATCGGTGGATATACAATATATAAAACAATTTCAGCCCTGTTTTTCTGAACACTTAAAACAGATATATTAGACAACTAAAATACCCTTTTCAAAGGACATTTCCAGATAAATGCAAATAACATAATTATTTATTTATTCATTAATCTCATCCATTTAATTCAATAATCAGCTTATTATTCTCATCAACATAATCACAATCAAATTACATTTCTTAAAAACACATCATCACAAATATCGTTAGACTTAAACATAATTTAAGTCAACAATCTCCCCCTTTTTTATGATGACAAACTATGAGTATTAATTGATTGACAATCACTCACCCATAATTTTAGCTCCCCTACAACATGTGCATACAAGCCAATTTAAATTCTAAACACAGTGCTGTCACACAATCACTCCCCCACAGCATGTGCATGAAAGCCAATTTAAATTCTAAACACAGTGCTGTCACACGTTCTCCCCCTTTGAAATGATCAAAAAGAAAACAGGAAACAACAGTCAACTACTCAACATGTGGATATTGAAGAAATAAGAAAATCAGAGTACCAAATATGTGGATATCAGTAAAATTGTTTACAAAAAAAAATATCTCCTATTTAATCTAAATCTAAAAAACGCTTCCACAGCTCTTGGATAAGAGAAGAAGGCACTTCAAGGTCCGAAAAGAAATAAGGACCTATGAGTGATGCAATATCGAGAGGAAATGGTTCTTGATAGACCACCAGGTCCATACATGGAGCAGAAGGTGGAACTGGTCCTTGATACACTACCAAGTCCATACAGGGAGTAGAAGATGGACATGGTTCTTGATATACCACCAAGTCCAGACATGGTGGTGGCTCTAATGGAGGAGCAGCCTGAAGAGTAGCCATTGACCCTTGAAGATTAGATGTAGACTCGGAGACATGGGAACTAAAAGGATCAGTGAACCTGAGCTCAGCATCTTGGATATCTAAAGGCATGAAGTTCACTTCCTGGTCAACCTCAGGTCTAATGATAGGAGGGAGGAAGTCTTCAGAACAAGCCGCTGAGTAACAAAGAGGTCGAGGCGGTTCTGGCTGAAGAGCTTGAATGTCAGACAGAAGAGACCAAAAGTCCCTGGAGAAAGAGCCTTCAAGTCTATCCATCCTTTTAGTCAACCTGTCCTGAACTGAGTCAAGGTCAATGCTCATGTCCAATCTGCTCTTAGTGAGCTTGGCATCTAAAGATTTATTCATCTGATCCTTAACAAATGAGAGAGCAGTGCCGAAGCTTTCTATGCGGGTCATTAACTTAGTGAACTGTTCCTCACTTATGAATGATCTCCTCTGATAGGTCTTTGGAGTTTGAGGAGCAATTTGAAGGTTTGGATTTGAGGAAGTTTGGATTTGAGATTTGACAAAAGGAGTTTTTCCATTCCAGAACTCATAAGGTGTTTTCTCAAGAATTGGTCTTATAGAGACCCGATTGAGCACATAACAGCTGTTGAAATAGCTTCAGCCCAGAAATACTTAGGAAGAGGGTTTTATTAAGCATAGTCCATAGCAAGCTCTTGGAGAGATCTATTCTTCATCTCAACAACACCATTTTGCTGAGGGGTTCGAGGGTAAGAGGAAAGTTGTGAGGAAGTTTGGATTTGAGGAAGTTTGGATTTGAGGAAGTTTGGATTTGAGGAAGTTTGGATTTGAGGAAGTTTGGATTTGAGGAAGTTTGGATTTGAGGAAGTTTGGATTTGAGGAAGTTTGGATTTGAGGAAGTTTGGATTTGAGGAAGTTTGGATTTGAGGAAGTTTGGATTTGAGGAAGTTTGGATTTGAGGAAGTTTGGATTTGAGGAAGTTTGGATTTGAGGAAGTTTGGATTTGAGGAAGTTTGGATTTGAGGAAGTTTGGATTTGAGGAAGTTTGGATTTGAGGAAGTTTGGATTTGAGGAAGTTTGGATTTGAGGAAGTTTGGATTTGAGGAAGTTTGGATTTGAGGAAGTTTGGATTTGAGGAAGTTTGGATTTGAGGAAGTTTGGATTTGAGGAAGTTTGGATTTGAGGAAGTTTGGATTTGAGGAAGTTTGGATTTGAGGAAGTTTGGATTTGAGGAAGTTTGGATTTGAGGAAGTTTGGATTTGAGGAGCAGGAGGTGGAGCTGGAGAAAGGAGAGGTGGAGCAAGCAGAGATGGCAAATGAGGAGTAGGTGAAGGAGAAGTTTGACTCTCGGGAGGTAGAAGAATGAAGCATTTACTACCGAAGGCTCTAAAGTATTTGACAGAAGGAGTTTTTCCATTCCAGAACTCATAAGGTGTTTTCTCAAGAATTGGTCTTATAGAGACCCGATTGAGCACATAACAGGCTGTTGAAATAGCTTCAGCCCAGAAATACTTAGGAAGAGGGTTTTTATTAAGCATAGTCATAGCAAGCTCTTGGAGAGATCTATTCTTCCTCTCAACAACACCATTTTGCTGAGGGGTTCTAGGGGAAGAGAAATTGTGCTCAATTCTATATTTGAGACACAAGAGTTCAAACTTCTCATTTTCAAACTCTCCTCCATGATCACTACGAATAGCAACAATGGTGAGCTCCTTTTAATTTTGAACTCTTTTCCTAAAGCTAGAGAATGTATCAAAAGTTTCATCCTTTGATTTCAGAAAGAATACCCATATGAACCTAGAGAAGTCATCTACAATGACAAAAGCATAGAATCTACCTCCTAGACTTGCTACATTAGAAAGACCGAAAATATCCATGTGAAGAAGTTGGAGAGGCTTAGAAGAGGAGATTGCATTCTTTGATGCAAAGGAACTTTTGATCTGCTTGCCCATTTGACAAGCTTCACAGACCTTACCTTTCTCAAAGGATATCTTGGGAATCCCCTTAACTAAATTCTCCTTAGTAATCTTAGCTAAGGTATCCATACCTACATGTCCTAATCTTCTATGCCAAGTCCAACTATCAACCAGCAAGCTAGCAGTAAAACACTTTTCATCAACAAGTTCAAGGATATCTAAATTAATAATATACACATTCTCTTTTCTATATCCTTTGAACATAATTTTACTATTAGCTATATCTTTAATCACACATTCATTCGATTTAAATATCACTTTGTATCCTTTGTCACACAATTGACTTATGCTGAGCAGATTATGTTTTAACCCATCAACTAACAAAACATTTTCTATAATAGGGTTGACAGGGTTACCTATGTTGCCAATGCCAACGATTTTACCCTTTTGGTTTCCACCAAAAGTAACATTTCCTTTCTTCTTGTTGACAACAGCAAACTTTGTTGAGTCTCCCGTCATGTGTCTCGAGCAACCACTGTCGAGATACCATTGATTTTTCTTGGGAGAGCAATCAACCTGCAAAACCGAAGATCAAGTTGTCTTCTTTGGTACCCAAATCTTTTGGGTCCTAGTGTTAGGTCTGATTCCCTTAGGAACCCATTGAAGTTTACCACTTGATCCTTACTAAATTTCAAGGGACATTCATATGATTTATGCCCTACTTCATTACAGGCATGACAGGTAGTTGGTTTAACAAAGAAGTTCTTAAAAGCTTTCCTTTTATTGAACTTATCATAACCTAGACTTGCTTTATCATGAGTAGCTCTCTGATTTCCTATCAGCAAGGTTAAGTTCTTGGTACCATTTGTGAACCAAATAACAAGATTATTCAGTTTTTCATTTCTACACTTAAGGTCCATTATTTCCTTTTCATGCAGATTACATTTCTTAGCATGCTCATCGATCAAGTTTGCATTTTCTTTCTTCACAGAATTATATTTAGTTTTGAGCATATTATACTGTTTAACTAAATCATTGAAGGCATCTATTAGATCACCCTCATCATTATCACTGTCACAGGAATAATGACTTACCTCATCTTCGTGTGCCATGAAGCACATATTGGCAACTTCCTCGTCTTCTGAGGAAGTATCACTTTCACTGTCGTCCCAAGTGGCCTTCATTGCCCTCTTTTTGAATTTCTTGGGGCTTTTAGCTTGTGGACAGTCGGCCTTCATCTGACCCGGCTTTCCACACCCAAAGCAGGTAATCTCCTTGTCTTTAGGTTGCCTTTCATTCCTGGGAAAACTTCTCCCTTGCAGCTTCTTTCTTTGGAGAAACTTGCTAAATCTCCTAGTGATGAGACCTATATCCTCATCATCATCATCTTCTTCTTCCTCAGAAACTACTGGAGGAAGCTTTCAGAGCCATATCATTTCTCTTTGTGACCTATTTTTCCTTGAGGTCCTCCTTCTCGTTTGCCCTCATTGTGATCTCATGCGTCATAAGTGATCCAATGAGCTCCTCAAGTTTTAGGACTTTGAGATCCTTTGCTTCCTGAATGGCAGTCACCTTCGGCTGCCAACTTCTTGGAAGACATCTGAGAATCTTCCTGACCTGTTCTTCACTAGAGTAGGATTTACCAAGAGCTTTTAAACCATTAGTTATGTTAGTAAATCTTGTAAACATAGAAGAAACATATTCATCCTTAGACATAGAAAATAGCTCATACTCATGTATAAGCATATTCAGTTTGCTCTCTTTCACTTGATTTGTGCCTTCATGTGTGATCTCTAAAAGGTGCCAAATCTCTTGAGCGCTCTCACACCCTTGTACTCTATTAAATTCATCTCTATTTAGAGCACAGTACAGAGTGTTTATTGCCTTGGCATTTAGGCTCAGATTTCTTTTGTCAGAATCTGTTAATTCATGAGACTCTTTAGGAATATTAATTTCATTTTCAGTCTTCATGGCCTTGAACGGACCATTCTCTATTAAGTTCCAGATCTCATAATCCATGGCTTGAACGAATATTCTCATTCTTGCCTTCCAGTACACATAATCACTACCATAAAAAAAAGGAGGTCTATTAATAGCTTGACCTTCTACGTGTGTGGAGTTTGTGTTGAATGCCATTGTAATAGTATCTTAGACAATATTTAACCTCGCTCTGATACCAATTGAAGGATCGTATTTGTCTAAGAGGAGGGTGAATTAGACTTTCTAAACTTAATTTGTTAATCTAATCAATTTCTCTCTTATGTTCAACTAATAAGAAAACAGCAAATAATCAAACAATAAAGAAGAGAGAGAGAGAGAGAAATTGGCACCATAGTTTTTAACGTGGTTCGGCTAAGCTTGCCTACGTCTACGCTTCAAGGCTCCCCCTTGAAGATTCTTTCCTTCTCCTTACAAGAAAACCAGATCAAACTTTCCGGCCGTCGATCTACTGCCTTTTACAAAACCAGATTATTCTTCACGGGCGACAATCCACTGCCTTTTACACAATTGTAAGTATGTAGTTTTTCAGCAAAAACTACACTCTCTCAGAGATTGAATCTCAAGTTTAGAATCAGAGATATGTAGAAGAGATTACAGAGTGATTTACAAAAGTCTGCTCGTTAGGGATCAACAATGATTTTCGCAAAAGTTATTTCTCCCGAGCTTCTTTTTCCCTTAAATACTCTATTTGTAATCGGCTCTCTCTATTGAATGCTTCTTTCTGGATATGGAAATATATTACCGTTGGAGAAGCATCTGTACTTAGATAGCTAGTCGTTTTGTTCTGAAATTGCTTTCGTGCTTCGCCATTAATGGACAGGAGTTAAGGCTCTGGACGACTATCACTTTAGCTTCGCGGTAATTTGAATTTGGCGGAAAGTACTGTTCACCGGATGACTTCGTCTTTGGAGACCAGCGGTGTATGTTGAATTTGAAAGTCTAACGGTGGATGTCTTTAGAAGTTACTGTTCACCGGATGACTTTGTCTTTGAAAAACCATCAGTGGATGTAACTATAAAATGCTTGGACCGCCATCGGTAGATGTGACTTTATAATTCTTGAACCGGTATAGTTCACTGGATGAAGTCTTCAAAGGTTACTATTCAGCGGTTGATGTCTTCAGAAACTTCAGCAGTGGATGTTGAACTCTGACGTTTAGCTAGCAGTGGATGTGTTCTTTGTCGTTTAGCTAGCGGTGGATGTGTTCTTTGAATTCCAGCGGTGGATGTGCAATTTTGTCGTTTAGCTGGTGGTGGAGGTGTTCTTTGAATGCCAACGGCAGATGTAGTTCTTGTCGTTTAGCTGGCGGAAGATGTAAACTTTTCTTTGCCATCGGTGGATATACAATATATAAAACAATTTTAGCCCTGTTTTTCTGAACACTTAAAACAGATTTATTAGACAACTAAAAGACCTTTTTCAAAGGGCATTTCCTGATAAATGCAAATAACATAATTATTTATTTACTCATTAATGTCATCCATTTAATTCAATAATCAGCTTATTATTCTCATCAACATAATTACAATCAAATTACATTTCTTAAAAACACATCATCAAAAACATCATTAGACTTAAACATAATTTAAGTCAACAGTGTGTGCTGGTGGAAAACGTAGTCTAGATTCGTTAAGAATAAGACGATTTGCAAAACTCTAAGAATCGACCAATAAGCAATATTTTGAGCTTTTGGCAACGTTTCCTTCCAAATAAGAGAAATCGATTCAATGGACACGGTTTGTGGCCTCTTCTTACTGTTTTCCACTCTCAAGAGAATGGAGAAGAAGAAGACTATTACAACTCTTACGAGCTACCAAGCTAGAAGGGAGGTTTGGAGGCGCAACCCCCCGGTTGATGAGCAACCGAGCTTACCTTGAAGATCCTTACTCCAAGTTTCTTCAACAATGAAGAAAAAATAAGTGGATGTTCCTTAGAAATCAGTCAAAAAGTCTGCAAACACCAATAGCCATGATTTATAGGCCTAATGGTGGTTAGCTAGGGTTTAGAGTGGGTTGGGCCACCATTTGAGCTTCCTTGCAAGCCATGTCTTCAAGTGGGCTAAACCTTTAACCAAACCACCTCTAACCTATCATCAATCTAGTCCTAAATGTCTAACATGCATGCATTGAATAAAGTTTAACAAGAAGACCAATGTTTGCCAAAATAAGTTTTAAATGAAAAAAGTTACACGATTTACGGCTCGGGAAGACAAATTCTCATACGAGCATCATGGTCTCCTTGCTTGAACTTCCAAGTGATTAGGTGCTTTGGTTGGTCCATGTCCATAGCTTTGATTTCCCACTTCACGTCTCCCAAGGTGTCCTCCAAGCCTTCGCACGATCCATTACCTGCAAAAGAGACAAGTGTGTAAGTGAATAGGTTAGTTAAATTATGGAATTGGGCTCGAGAACTTGTAATGGACCTATAGGGCACATCAGCTCCACAACAAAAAGACTAAAAAATTTATCAACAAATTCAAATTTCAAAGCAAAACTTTTGAAGTGTTCTATATCAAGCATGTCATATTTTTGAGCACTAGCAAGGAATACGTGTAGAAAACAAATTTATAGTACCTACTTTCAATTTTTAAATTATGCTTATTCATCATCACTTTAACTGAAAAATTTACATAGAACTAATAATTATCAAATATACTATAGCATAGATAGAACGGAAACCAAATATTATCAACTTTTATAAATATTTTGTTAGACAGAGAATATAATACTGAATTTTAATTGAAAGTTATAATCTAAACATACGAAGAAATACAATATAAGACACCAAAAAAAAAGACACATGACAGAGACAAAAAACACCCTTCAAAGGAGTGCCACTACTTTGCACACCCACAAACTTAAAACCATGTAGTAGTGCCCTCACTAGTAAGACATGTATCCATAAACATTGGAACAAAAATATTTTAAGAGAGGTAAAAAACCTCCCCTTTTAGGAATCTATTTAGCAACAAAGTTGAGCATCAATCAAGGTCTTGCATAAATTCATTGTTGTTGTTTTGCATAACAGTGACTCCAGATTTTGTAGGCACACACTAGACTAAACTTGGTCGAGTCAAAACATACTCTGATACTACTTCAACTAGAGTCATCTTCTCTCACCCAAGAACTATCTGAAATAGGATAAACGATTTCTACATCTAACTATTCAATTATCTCTTTCTTCACAACTTCGTAATTGGATCGAGTCTTCTCTGATATTCAATGGAGTTGTTATGACAATTGCCAAGTAAGATTTTATGCACGCAAATTGAAAGGTTGAATCATATAATCACATCTATAGTCCATTCAAAACATTTTTTTTTTAATTTTTGTCAACACCACTAATAGGCCATCCTCGTGTTGTTCAGTGAGTGTTGCAACAGTAACTACTAGTTATGAGTTACTGCCCAAGATATGCATGTTTCAATTGTGCATGTAGATCTTTCAACTCTAAATTAGGTGTTCTTCAATTAAAAGTTGGGAATGCTTCATCTCTATTTCTGAAAATTCTAGAGACTCTAATTGTTTACTTGATCTGGAATAAATCTTATTGTTCTTCAACTCTTTATGCAATTCTTCTTATTCTCCCCAATCAATCAACTCACTGTTCTCATCCTCACTATCTTCAGCCTCTCAAACTTTAGTTGTTTGACATTCTTCAAGTTCTTTTAAAAATTCTATTGCTTTCAACACATTGAATCTGACTTGTTGATCAAGAATATGCAATGTCATCTCCTCTTTTTGTACATATGTATTTGTTCTTTCGATAGCTAAAAAGTGTCTTTTCAAAATTATAAGAATGTCATGATCAGCTTCATAAGCCATCACTATAAAATTAGCACATATTAATTTATGCACTTGACGAGCACATCTTTGGTTTTTTGCACTAGATACACTAAAGATCGATTAGCAAGCTAAAGTGTAACGACACTTAAACTATTCCTCGAAATTCCCGATAAATTTAAAAATTTCTTTTTATACTAGGTAAATCTCATAACATTGAGCGGAAGTTAAATCATTGAAATCGTTTGGGAAATCATTGGAAGGTTTTTTAAATAAAACATTCTAAAACCTCAATTCAATTTAAAACAAACAATTAAATGACAATTAAACCATCAGCCATTTGAGACAAAAGAGCACCGAAGCAGGGGAGGGGCAGAAGGGGAAATTCAGCCCAAAAAACCACAGGAGACCGAACGCCTGAAGATGTGCGATCGGGCGCCCCTCACACAGCCGCCCGAACGCTCATCTTCAAGCGTTCGGTCGGTTCACGTTCTGTTTCCAAAACGTGAAATCCGACCCTCAAACCGATCGTACGCCTTTCTACCCGCGTACGATCGCCAAACTCTCTGGAAAACCCGAGAGTTCTGCGACCAATCACCTTTCCTTCCGCGACCAGTCGCTTCCCTCCTTTTCTTTCCTTCATTCTTCTTTCCTTTCACGCCCTGCACACCACATTTACACACACAAGCACTCCTCTCTTTTCTCATTCCTTCATCACACACCATTTCATACATTTCACAAAACACACTTCTACACAATAACACTATCTCTCACATACATTGTACACGCTATCAATCACCCGTTCACCGACTCAAAACACATTTAAGATATAACAAAACTTCTTAAAAACGAACCGCGTGGTTCCTTTTGAAAGTCTAACATATCCTTCTGTTTTAAAATCACTAAACAGTTACAAAATACTTTCAATAAAAGGTTTTCAAAACAATTATAAATCAGTTTCCAAAACGCTTAAAACATTAAACCTATCCACTATCAGATCCAAACATCCTAAAATATTTAACTATACAAATTTCCTATATTCTATCTATCAATTCCCCAAACGTTTACCTACGTCGCCACGGGTCAAAATCACGCTCCGACTGCCAGCTCACTCCCACGGGCCACCCTCCTTCAACATGCTCATACTTCAGGCGGAGGGACGTCTTCCTCACCTGTCTCAAAGTCACCTACACCATAGAATTAAACACGTGAGCTAGAGGATCAGTAAATCTAAGTGAATGCACGTGAATGCTATGCTATGCATGTACAGTTCAAAATCATGCATCCTACCTTTTCGCTATACATTTCATATACGTCAACGGGGCTTCTCTCTCATTAGATAGGAGCGGCACATCCGGCAATTGGATAGCCCCTCGTATCTAACCGGGGGAAGACATGCTTCATCCGACAGCCATGTCTGAACCACCGCCACCGACGTGACCATCATTACGTTCATTACCTTTTTGTTATCATTTTCCTTTTCATGAAAATATGCATAGAAACTCATTTTCATGCAGTTCGAAAACTATGATGCGTGAACAAATATCATGCTATGAACGAGATAAAACAAGTAGAAACATATAATAATAAACTAACAATCAACGACCTAAGAAAACATAATTCTAGCTACCCGTTCTAAACTACCCAAACACAACATATCTCCAATTTCCTCGATCGACTCAATTCATACGGTGTAGGCCAAGATGGCCAAAGAAGCCACAGAGACTTACCTCGCGTCGTTGCACACCGAGCTCCGTCCACGAGCGTTTGTTCACCTATACATTTCACAATATACGACATTAAATCGAGTTTAAATCTTCAAACTCCAAAAATTACTAACTCCTAACTAAAAAAAATTCCCTAAAACTCTAAAGCATCTCATTGAGGCATTTCATTGAACAATTCGCGCTCGTGACTTTCCTAACCCCCACCAATGGGGTTTTTAATTTCTCCAACCACCAAAACCTCAATAACTTTCATTTAATTCCAACAACTTCAACCAATAACCATAAATACGCCCCCTTAGAGCCATAAATACGGTAACCCATCGATCTTTAAACTCTATTTCACGTTTCGAACTAAAACCCTAACGAACCCTAATCGTTTTAAACTGTAGAAACCGAAATCTATCGTTCCAAAAGCTTAGAGTCTTACCTAAAGAGCGAAGACGACGAAGAAACGTGAAGGCTCAAGTCGCCGGAGGAGGAGAATCGTCGACGGAGAAGAGGGTCGCGAGAGGGAGAAGAAAATCGTGCGAGGAGAGGGAGAGAAATCGATCTTTCGTTGAAGTGTTGGAGAAGAAACAACTCTTTTATTTATTTATAACTTTTGGCTTGGCAAATGACCAAATTGCCCTTCCATTTGATTTCTATTTGTTTTCGTTAGTTATTTTGTTATTCAACCAACGATTCATTTTCTCCAGATTTTCATATTTCATCCAAAATTCCAATTTATTATTACGGCTCCGTTAAAACTTTTCGTTCGTAAAACGGACTTAATTTGACATATTTACAAAAATGCCGTTTATATTGGAATAAATTAAATCCCGTAAAGCCGGGTGTTACATTCCACCCACCTTATTTAAATTTTGTCCTCAAAATTTGATTACACAAATAGTTCAGGATACTTCAACATCATATCCTGTTGTCTCTCCCAAATAGCCTCCTCTACATCATGGTTCCTCCACAAAACTTTTACAAGAGGAATCTCCTTATTTCGCAACACCTTGATAGAAGACTCCAAGATTCGTACTGGCCTTTCCTCGTAGGTCAGCGTTGGTTGTACTTCGATCTCCCTTGTTTCAACGACGTGTGATGGATCACGTACACATTTTCTGAGCATAGACACGTGGAACACATCGTGAATACCCTCTATCGATGCTGGAAGCTGCAATCTGTACGCCATAGTTCCAACCCTCTTCAGAATAGGAAAGGGCCCTACAAAACGAGGGTTCAACTTGCCTCGTCTTCCAAATCGCATGACGCCTTTAAACGGAGAAATCTTCAAATACACTTCGTCACCTTCCTTAAACTGTAACTCTCTCCGTCTGGTGTCAGCATAACTCTTTTGGCGGCTTTGTGCAATCTCTATGCGTTGTCTGATAACAGTGATTTTCTCCGCTGTTTGCTGTAAAATGTCTGGGCCAATAATGCTAGCCTCGCCTACCTCATCCCAACATAGTGGAGACCTGCATTTTCGACCATATAACGCCTCATACGGAGCCATGCCAATAGTTGACTGGAAGCTGTTGTTATACGAAAACTCAATCTGTAACACCCGAGTTACGACTAGGTAATTTTCCTAACTGTATTAACGGTCATGAACATTTAATCTTCGCGGTTTAGAATATTAAGACAAGTGTAATTAATTACATGTGGGTTTAAACTAGGTAGAGTGGCAAAGTTGTAATAATAGAGGGCTTAGACCGATATTTAAAGGAAGTGGAAATGATTTAAACCTCATTAACTCACTGTAGCCGACATCCTCCATTCTCGGCGATTCCTTCTCTCGCAAGCTCTCGCCCTCTGCCTGCCTGTAATCCTTCCTTCGACGACCAGTTCCCTTGCTATTTCTCGGTTACCTTACGCTCGAGGTATGAGTTAGACAATGTAGTTATCAGTTAATCGTTTAGCTCTGTTTTCAGCTTGAACCCGTAACTCAAATCCTTAAACAACAGGGTAATAATATAGTTCATTGTTAATCTGAGAGTGATAATGTCATTCCGAATCAGTTTTGGACATTTAAAAACAATCAACCCTGAGTAACCGATAGTCGAATCTGTCTATTTCAGTTCTTGGATTTCAGGTTTTGCACAGAGCGTTAGACTAAGGATTCAGGATGGCTTTGTCTATTAGACCCTAGGATGACTTGAGATTAGAACTTATAGGACTTTGTTTTAACTACTGCAATGTGAATGTTTTAGGTGAAGAAGTTTGAAGAGAAAGAGCTCAAAGTGCTAAGGAGACCAGGTAAGTGAATGTATAGGTTTCTCGGTCAATAGGACCCTACATCAAAGGATGCTAAGTAGAAACTCGTACGATGATTAGTAGTTCTTTCATGTTACTGTCTAGCATTTATGTCGACGATTGGTTCTATAGTAAGCTTTTCATACTGGCTGAATGTTCTGTCCTACAGCTTGGACGAGTTAAAGAACCCCATGCTCACGCATTATCAATGTTTTATGCACATGAAAATGTTTAAAAGCATGTTCCCTCATGAACAAGATAAGATGATAAAATCACTACAACGTGGATGAGTGAGGGTTGGGGGCGGTTCGGCGTATGTCACAGTCCACAGTAGGACATAGGAATACGACCCGCAGTAGGGACCATGATCAAACTCACTGTCGAACCCCCTTTACCGGCACAAATTCTCTCTCATCCCACGCAACATGAACAATGATATGAATAACGAATATGGTTCAGCGATATGGACTATAATACGAATGATGACTGTGTTTCAGCGATGTGAATTACCTTATGAATGTTGAATATGGAATAATGATTATGAACAAGAAAAGACTCATGACCACGTTTTTCGCTGAATTATGCATTCATGTTATTGTTGCATTCCTTACTAAGCATTAGGCTTATAGTTTAAACCTTTGATGTAGGTGACGAGTTTTCAGGTGAGGGATTCAAGTTAAATGAGGAAGTCTAAGTTTGGCTGTTGGAGAATGCTCAGTGCGACAGTGAAGGCTGGATTGGCGAATAAGTTCTCTGGTTTATGCTCTATGAACATTATTAATGATTTTAATATGGAAGTATAAGTAGAATGGAGTTATTTCATAGTACTGGGATTGGAAATTATCTGGATGCTCACTGGATAGAGGATGGTACAGTTTATTGAATATCTTTTGTTTAAGACTTCCGATATATGTACTCTGAGGGAATCATTGATTTCTGTTTACAGAAATGTTAAGTCTAGAAAGTTTGAGACTTGTTCATGATTATGTCTATTGGGAGACGTTGTTTAGTCCTACCGGTAGGAGTGGTGTGTTTTCTATCGGTAGATTCAGGGTGTTTTCTATCGGTATCTATAGTATGTTATCAGTCGGTAAATATAAAGGATTTTCTTTTGCTATCAGTAGAAGTAGTGAGATTTCTGTCGGTAGATACAGTGTGTTTATATCGGGTGATGTAGGGGTCTTTTTCCCTGTCGCCTAGTCATCGGTAGATGTAGTTTATATATTTTCCTGCTGACGTCATCGGCAGATACAGTTTGTTTATCTTCCTGCTGACGTCATCGGCAGATGTAGTTTATATACCTTCCTGCTGACGACAACGGCAGACGCGGTTTGATTAGCTGCCGGCTGACGTCATCGGCATATGCGGTTTGTATATCTGCCGACGAACGTTTAATGAATTGTGTGGGATGCACGTGACTGTCGGTTGATGTGAGAACTTACATCTACCGATGGGTGATTAATGAATCACGTGAAATGCACGGGATAACCGGAAGATGTAGCTTTGGTTTATCGGTAGATGTGAGCCCTCTCCTGCCTTGTTGTTTAGTGATCGGCAGATGAGAGTGAAGTTTTGTCGTTGAGTTCGGCAGATGCCCTTTTTTTTAAAAATCCCCCAGCCAAATGTCTTATTTCATTGTCCATGTCCTACATGTGACTACAGAATTAGTATTTCCGCTGCTTAGTAAAAAAAATTAATATATAAAAGAGTGAAAGGAGTGAGTAAAGTCATGAATTACGTGGCGATCCTTCCCGGGTCGTTACAATTATGGTATCAGAGCTAAACCAGGTTCTAAAACCGATTCTGCAGACTGCCTCCCGGCACTGACCTGTCGCTTGAGTACTCTCCAGCAACTGTAAGTATTTATGATTTTAGTAAATGTCACTAAGTTAAGATGTATCTATAACTATGTGTTTAGGAACCCCAATATGGTTAGAGGTCAGCAGAGAGAGACCAATGAGGATAGCAATACCATTGCTCAGTTGACAGAGTTGGTCATGCGCCAATCTCACCAGATCGAACAACTGATGACTGCCAAGGAGGAACAAGGCAACTCCAGTAATAATGCAACTCATGATCATGGGGGTGAGCGTTTTCACCGACTTCGACCCCCGGTGTTTAATGGACAGGTTTCAGATCCTATCTATGCTGAGGAGTGGGTTCGAAAGATAGAAGACATGTTTAAGTATGCGAAGGTTGATAAAGGAGATAAGGTCACGTACGCTGTCTTTCATTTGGAATTGGGTGCAAGGCATTGGTGGGATTCAATCCAGAACACCGCTAATGCCGGAGCTATGACTTGGGAGACGTTCAAGATCGCTTTCTTTGACAAGTACTTCAATAAGACTGTTCGGGCCAGCAAGAAGAAGGAATTCATGAACCTGCGACAAACTGGCTCTGTGACGGACTACTTATGCAAGTTTGATGCTTTGTCGCGGTTTGCTCCCCGAATGATTGAGGATGATGAGGACAGGATTTACCAATTTGTTCAAGGACTAAAGCTGAGTTTGTACGTGAAAGTAAAGACTGCTGGGATACACAATATACCTTATGGAGAAGTGACGGCTAAGGCATTGGAGCTGGAAGAGGCTGAGATGACAGCATATGCACAGCGTGAGCAACCAAGGAAGTTCACGAAGGAAACTCAGCCGCCACCTCGTCAGAACAAAGGATGGCAGCCGCAACAGAACAGAGGGCCACAGCAACAACAGCAAGGTATAAAGAGACCCTTCAATCCAAATGATGATCAAGGGAAGGGAAAACGACCATTGGCCCCTCTATGCCCCAATTGCCAGAAGAACCACCATGGTGAGTGCAAGTTGCATTCTGGCCGATGCTTCAGGTGTGACAAAGTTGGACATATAGTCAGAGACTGCCCCATGCCGCCAGATCCGAACCGTGCAAGGGTAGCACCAAGAGTCTATGCAATGATGGAGGATGAGGAAACCGTGCAGCATACAGTCATAACAGGTACCATTATGATCTGTGGTTTTTCTGCTTACATGCTTATTGATACGGGAGCCACACACTCGTTTATATCAACTCTGTTTGTATGCCGACACAACTTAGAACTTTTACCAGCCGAAAGGTCATATGATGTTATGTTACCATCGGGGAAGTCCCTACATTCTGAACGGATTGTTAAAGGTGATGTTGTGACCTTAGGAAGTAAGAAACTATATGTAGAACTGGTTGTAATTGACATGAAAGGGTATGAGGTGATATTAGGGATGGATTGGTTATCCAGGCATTATGCCACGATAAGTTGTAGGTCTGGATTAGTAGAGTTCCGACCCCCAAATGGAGATCGTTATACCTTCCAAGCTATCCCAAAAATAAGTAAAATGCCAATTATAACTTCACTAGAGGCTCAACGGATATTGAAAGATGGTTGTGATTGTTATCTAGCTAGTGTAATGGATACCCGAGCGAAGAATAAGATAGAGCTGCAAGATATTTCTATAGTCCGAGAGTTCCCTGAAGCATTCTTGGACGATTTGCCAGGATTACCACCTGATAGGGAAATAGAGTTTGTAATTGATACATATCCCGAGGCATTACCTGTGTCTAAGAATCCTTACCGTATGGCACCTGTCGAATTAAAAGAATTAAAAGTCCAATTACAGGAGTTTGTAACACCCCTAATACTGTACCTATTTACCCGTATAAATTTTTCATTTTTATTTTACTTTTTAAATAAAACTTTACGCGGAATTTATACTGAAGTTGAAATCAGAACTGAAACCGGAATTGAAATCGAACCTTGAAATCATTTGAAACAAAACATTTAATAACTAAATAAAACTTAAAAACATTTAATAAAATAACTTAAATACATTCAGAAAAAGATTCTGCCCCCCAAAAGGAAGCAGCGACCGGGCGCTACCATTTGCAGCGCTCGGTCGCCGCGTGCGCTGCACAATGCAGCGCCCGATCGCTGCATTGTGCAGCGATTGGGAGCTGCACAATGCAGCGCCCAGTCGCTGCACTTTGCAGCGACCGGGCGCTGCATTGTGCAGCGACCAGTCGCTGCACTTTGCAGCGACAAGTCGCTACACTTGCAGCGACCGGTTTCCTTATTCCTCTCTGGAATCCGAGATTCCAGAGAGCAATCCAAACTATACAGGGAGCAGATTTCAACATTTCATCCATTCCATTAATCAGCATTGCACCCTAATTAAACGATCTAAATCCATGTTAAATTTCATGAAAACGAACGGCATGGATGTATTTAAAAGTTGTCTAAATCCTCCTGTTTTTCAAATTACCAAACAGTTCCAAAATAGACTTCCCAAGCAATTATAACACAGTTTTCAAAAACGTTTAAAAACTCTAACGTAAACCTATCACTACCAGAGCCAAGCATCCTATAATGTCTATACAATTATCAGTCCCAAAAACCCTCAAAATCTATACATACGTCCCCACGGGTCGGGTAAGCATCGACTGCGCAACGCACTCCCGCAGGCATTCTCCATCAACAGCATCGGACATCGGAAGGAGGTACGTCGTCCTCACCTGGTTCAATGTCACCTAACACATCACCTACACCATACAGACACACTATGAGCTAACAGGCTCAGTAAATCCTACGTAAATGCAGATGCGTGCAGTGCATATGGAGTTCAGAAATCATGCATAACAGAGCGTCGCAGACAGTATATCACCGAGATCTCATCCCCCTAACCGAAGGGGGCCCATCCAGCGGTCGGACTACCCCGTGCGGTTAGAGGAGGGGGGAACACGCTTACAACACGTACAGCCGTGCCCGAGCCCCACCTCGCATGACCAGATAACAGATTACGTTCATTAATTACAGTACATGAGATGTGGTATCGGCCAGACCCTTAATCGGCCCGCACGATAGATCAAGAGCCCCCAATTTCTGGGCCACATGGTTTTCAGAAAACATCGTGCAGTGCAGAAATTCATTTTCATGCCAAGTTAAAATACGTGATGCATGAACAGTTCAATATAAAAGTAAACAAACAAGCATGCGTACCATCAAGACTGTAAATGAAATAACCTACAAAACGTTTAAACCTAACTACCCAACCAAAGCAGTTAAAACAATCAATCCTCCAAGATCCTCGACGCTAAATCGAAGTACGGTGTAGACCAATCGGTCAGAGTAAGTCACGAGAACTTACCTTGAGCGCACTGAACCTCAAGCTTTGTCCATGGGAGTCGTTCACCTAAATCAATTTAGAATCATCGACGTTAAAACGAATTTAAGCTTCTAACGTCCAAACTGATAAAAACCTAACTAAAGAAATTTCCTAATATTTCAACTTAACTTATCGAGTCGTTTAATCCATAAATCTATGCTCGATACCCCGAAATCCAATTTACGAGTTTTTTCCGAAACCTCGAGATTTCTCAATTTTTAACATTTTCACAAATTGATTTATTCTCCTCCAATAACGTCGAATACGTGCGTTATATACTTAATCAAGGCTACCATATTAATTACGAACCCTAATTCGCAATTTTGACAAAACCCTAACGTGAAATCGGTCCGAAAAATGAAAACTAACGCTATGGAGTCATAGATTCATACCTAGGATAGCGAGAGGAGGAAAAATAACGAAGAACGGAGGAAGAACGGAGGTCGGATTGTTGGAAGTCGTCGGCGGCTCGCGTGAGAGAAAGCTCTCTGTTCGTGGATTCCAGAGAAGAGAAAGAGAGAAAGTGAGGAAAAGAGAGAAAAGTTAGGTTATTTAATAATTTGATTTGGCAAATTACCAAATTGCCCTTAGCTCTTATTTCTATTTTGTTTCGTCCTTCGCTTCGTTAATCGTCCAACTATTCGGACTCTCGAAAGTTCCATATTTTGCCAATAACTTCTATTCATTGCCAGGGATTTATTAAAACTGTCCGTTCGCGATTTGGACCTCATTTGCTATTTTTACGTGAACGTCCTTTACATTACGAGAAATGTATTTACTCGGAATATAGCGTTTACTCTCCGGAAATTCCTATAATTTCCTTAAAATTCTTATTATTCATTAGGATCGTAATGACGCTTTTCTTTCGTAAAACGGACCTGATTTGACATATTTACCAAAAATGCCACATATATAATGAAATATGAATATTCTAAAAATCCGTACAAGCCGGATATTACAGAGGTAGAAAAAAAAAAAAAAAAAAAAAAAAAAAAAATCGC